>CM032064.1:24757781-25164898 GCA_018831715.1 Matsumurasca onukii
ACCTCACGTTCCAGTGAAAGAGAAGATTTAGTGCTGAAGACTGAAGAGAGATCTCTGATCTTCTATTGGACATCCAAGTAACCGTAGCTGATGAGCTGGATATGAAGCGCCCCCAGTTTACTCCTGTTCCAATGTGCCAATGTGTACGAGTGCCATAATTTATACTCGTATCAACCTGTATCCTAGGCTTCAGACAACCATGTGACCTAATCTAGGCCTACATTAGTAAGGCCGAAGCGAGGCTGTGAGTGTAGATCCCATGATAATAGAGCTCGAAAAGCTGAGGCCGAAGGATGAGCGAACGGACTCGTTGACTATACACCCGTGACCAAAAGTAACGAAAAGCTCAGGTTGAAAGCCGAAGCGAAGCGTGCAGTCACATATCAAAACGTTGAAAACAACCAGTATCAAGGCTGCTGGAGATAACTAATGTTGGTTATTTTCGTGTGACCTGTTGCTACCGTCACCTCTTGATTATGACTAAGGCGTCCCGAACATTAATAACAACGGGTGAGAACAAGTAATGTACGTTATGAGAGATGTCTACATGAACAGACAAGTGATGGTGAGGAGGCTAGGGGGTGCGCACTGAGGGGGACGTGTGCGGGTGAGTGTGACGCTCTGGGGTCATTTATCCTAGTCAGAGGTCAACCCCTTCCACCTCCTGCCTACCCAGCAACCAGGAGTATACTGCCCAGTTCCCGTGATATCCAACTGCATAGCCATACTGCTCTGCACCTACGTCAAAAGGAGAGTTTGACGCTCTAGGCTCATTTATCCTAGTCAGAGGTCAACCCCTTCCACCTCCTGCCTACCCAGCAACCCGGAGTATACTGCCCAGTTCCCGTGATATCCAACTGCATAGCCATACTGCTCTGCACCTACGTGAACAGGAGGGTTTGACACTCTGGGCTCATTTATCCTAGTCAGGGTCAACCCCTTCCACCTCCTGCCTACCCAGCAACCAAGAGTGTACTGCCCAGTTCCCGTGATATCCAACTGCATAGCCATACTGATTTGCACCCACGTGAACAGGAGGGTTTGACACTCTGGGCTCATTTATCCTAGTCAAGGGCCCCTTCCACCTCCTGTCAACTGCCCTTCCACCTCCTGCCTACCCAGCAACCAGGAGTCTACTGCCCCTTTCCATGATATCCAACTGCATAGCCATACTGCTCTGCACCCACGTGAACAGGAGGGTTTGACGCTATGGGCTCATTTATCCTAGTCAGAGGTCAACCCCTTCCACCTCCTGCCTACCCAGCAACCAGGAGTATACTGCCCCTTTCCGTGATATCCAACTGCATAGCCATACTGCTCTGCACCCACGTGAACAGGAGGGTTTGACGCTATGGGCTCATTTATCCTAGTCAGAGGTCAACCCCTTCCACCTCCTGCCTACCCAGCAACCAGGAGTCTACTGCCCCTTTCCGTGATATCCAACTGCATAGCCATACTGATCTGCACCCACGTGAACAGGAGGGTTTGACGCTATGGGCTCATTTATCCTAGTCAGAGGTCAACCCCTTCCACCTCCTGCCTACCCAGCAACCAGGAGTATACTGCCCCTTTCCATGATATCCAACTGCATAGCCATACTGCTCTGCACCCACGTGAACAGGAGGGTTTGACGCTATGGGCTCATTTATCCTAGTCAGAGGTCAACCCCTTCCACCTCCTGCCTACCCAGCAACCAGGAGTCTACTGCCCCTTTCCGTGATATCCAACTGCATAGCCATACTGCTCTGCACCCACGTGAACAGGAGGGTTTGACGCTATGGGCTCATTTACCTCCTGCCTACCCAGCAACCAGGAGTCTACTGCCCTTTCCGTGATATCCAACTGCATAGCCATACTGCTCTGCACCCACGTGAACAGGAGGGTTTGACGCTATGGGCTCATTTATCCTAGTCAGAGGTCAACCCCTTCCACCTCCTGCCTACCCAGCAACCAGGAGTCTACTGCCCTTTCCGTGATATCCAACTGCATAGCCATACTGCTCTGCACCCACGTGAACAGGAGGGTTTGACGCTATGGGCTCATTTATCCTAGTCAGAGGTCAACCCCTTCCACCTCCTGCCTACCCAGCAACCAGGAGTCTACTGCCCCTTTCCGTGATATCCAACTGCATAGCCATACTGCTCTGCACCCACGTGAACAGGAGGGTTTGACGCTATGGGCTCATTTATCCTAGTCAGAGGTCAACCCCTTCCACCTCCTGCCTACCCAGCAACCAGGAGTATACGGCCCCTTTCCATGATATCCAACTGCATAGCCATACTGATCTGCACCCACGTGAACAGGAGGGTTTGACGCTATGGGCTCATTTATCCTAGTCAGAGGTCAACCCTTCCACCTCCTGCCTACCCAGCAACCAGGAGTATACTGCCCCTTTCCGTGATATCCAACTGCATAGCCATACTGCTCTGCACCCACGTGAACAGGAGGGTTTGACGCTATGGGCTCATTTATCCTAGTCAGAGGTCAACCCCTTCCACCTCCTGCCTACCCAGCAACCAGGAGTCTACTGCCCCTTTCCTTGATATCCAACTGCATAGCCATACTGCTCTGCACCCACGTGAACAGGAGGGTTTGACGCTATGGGCTCATTTATCCTAGTCAGAGGTCAACCCCTTCCACCTCCTGCCTACCCAGCAACCCGGTGTTTACTGCCCTTTCCGTGATATCCAACTGCATAGCCATACTGATCTGCACCCACGTGAACAGGAGGGTTTGACGCTATGGGCTCATTAATCCTAGTCAGAGGTCAACCCCTTCCACCGCCTGCCTACCCAGCAACGGTAACTATTACGGTTTAAGGGTACCGTAACGTCTTTCAAAAATAAATTTGGCATTCAGGTCCTATGTTTAAAAATTTAAGAATTTTGCCTTTAAAATATTTATTTAAAGTACTGAAGTGATTTCTTTCACAAAAAGTCAAAGCAATTTATAGGATATTCCTGCCTATAGAAGAAAACTGAGAAACCATAATACGTATTCAGTGTCTAAACCAAACAAAACCCACTAAACCGGAACCTTTCAGATTACTGCTCCTTGAATGTTACAATAGATTACCTGACTTAATTAAACTTTCCTTAACCAAACAAATTTTCTAGAATAAACTAGCCTAAATGACTGGCTTTTGGAAACCAACAGTATTGATTTCTAGTTTTCAATATTACAATAAAAGGGATATTGCAAGTGATTTCGTGTTTTGGTGTGAATGTGTGAGATGTGCTCGCTTCTCCGGTCCTTGGTTAATCATGATCAGTACGGGCTGGTGAAAAGCCGGCTACCCTAATTTTATATATAAAGGCAGAGTCTTTATAGGCGTCCAGCCCAGGAACGCTTGGGCGCCTTAGTAGGGAGGAGGGGGGAGGGAGTTGAGCTAGAAAAAATGTTTTGATGGAATTCAAAAAATGTTTGTTTGTATGCAATTTTTTCCACTATAAATTAAAACTGATCTAGTTTTAGTTATAACCTTCATTTTATACTTCTCCATCACTTTTTTTTATTCACTGAAATTTATGGAATCTAAAAACAGGCAATGTTTGTGAGATCCTATATTTTCTTGTATTATAGTAAATCATAGATTAAAATTTGTTTTACAATATTTTATTTACTTGTTTAATAATTTTGTCAGCTATCCCTTCGTTGTTTTAAACAGTGTTCAATTTTACCTGTAAGATATCAGCCTGGAAAAGATCGAGGATTTCATTGTTAATTACTGAATTTAAATTTGTCTGACTCAAGTTAGGCATGTATTGTGAATTATGTAAACAACCAAGGAAATAAATACATTTTTATTCTTATTATGTTCACTAAGAAATATACAATATTTCCAATTGTAATACCAATTATAAATAAAAGTTAAAAACAAAGAATTAAAATCGTTGGGACTTTTTATTTTTTAGTAAAAAAATAGTCCTTAACATGCTTCAGTCAGTATAGCACTCTTACAAGGAAAGAAAATATCAGTTGTCAAAATAGTCCTATATTAGGTTTGAAGTACAGTGATAAAGTTAAGCACTGTTAGCTGATATCACGAACTCAATGTTTGTATAGCCTAGCCACAAAGACAGATCAATACGTCTGCCAAGTGCAAATTAAACAAAGATTTTGATGGATAGAGCGTGAAGTTTATCGGATACAGATATTTTGGGGTATAAATGGTACACAGGGGCGGGATGGACAAAGGAAGTGACAAGGGTATGTGAGGGTATGGTGCACGGGTAGGGTATGAAGATGGGTAGGGTTAGGGTAGGTGGCATAAGCAGGTATAGTGTAGGGGCGCGCAGGCTGGCCGGAAAATATCCAATCTATATGCATAGGTTCCCCTGCCCTTTCCAATCACAAACCCCCACTTCCGCCTTGCACCCCCTTCAACCCCCCTTGCCATCTTTACGCAAACACTCCTATCCCATCCCGCATTCATACTGCCATTCACCTTTTCAGTTTTACTTTGTTTTAGTGCGTCATGAATTCAAAAATATTTACTTTTCTTTCTTTTATTGCCTGTGATTTCTTCACCCCACTTCAAATTGCATGAAAACTTATTCCGAGCACAAAGCTACTCAGCATTCTATTTCAATGCGAAACTTTTTCGGCAAACCAGAATGTTCAGCGCTTATGTGGTTTCTGTTTAGTAAATCTTTAGTGTTGTATAGGTATGATGAAATTAAGTGAGCGACGGAAAAACTATCAACACTTCATTTATTAGTTTGATACAGTGCACTTGAGCGAATCGTGTAAAAATGTTCAATAATAAATTCGTTTATTGAAAAAATACACTAAGGAATTCAAAAGCTAGCTAAGATAGTTTTTAATGCATATTACAGCCTGAAATGAGAAGAGCGCACACATAACATATACGAGTAAGTAGCTGGTGCTTTGTTGTCTTGAAGCCCTTTGTTTACGACGTAACGTAGCTAGTCACTAGACAGCTGTTGTTCCGTTGTTGACACACGTTTGTTTTGAAGATAACATGTCAAATAAGTAATTTACCACTGTAATCACGTTAACCATTATAATTCCTCTAAAATGTCAACATTATTGGACTGTTGTGACAAGGTTTGGTTTGGCAAAAGGAGGCAATTACTTCGTTCTTACAATGATGTACTTCACAACATCTTCTATCTCTCCCAAACGAAAATAATTTGTGCATTTAAAAACTAAGAAAATAACAAGTCTCACTCTTATAATGCTTATATACGAGGACAATTTGGCCCAAAGACGAGAAAACTACGGATCAAGGACACTTTAGTGACAGACCGGAGGTTCGATTGCGTAGTCCACAGATTTTGAGTTTCGTAAACCACCAGTAACCTAATCAACTTATGAGACATTTACACGTTTTACTGGGTACTGGGTATAACAAACATTTTACCAGCTAACAGTTGTAAATGCAATATATCTAACAATGTTTCAGACTGTTTTGCAACTTTGAGTGGTATTGACAGAAAGTTATAAATGTTCACGATTACTGCAAAAACTAGCACTGTGGTAGCTTTCGACTTACTACAAGTGGTACAAAATATGTCCCACATCTCTCCCTCTGTAGCTTTCCCTTTATATTTGGTGTTGATCAAGGATGACAGTCATGTACCTCTTTCAATCTAAAAAGTCAAACGACTTTAATCTTGTGTCAACGTGGCTTCTCAAACAGTGCTCAAGGCATCGTTTGAAACCGCTTGAACACTTTCCATCAATCTTTCTTATCATTCGGAAACTGTTCCCTCCTCTCTAAGAAAAGCAAAGGCCACGCCATATTTCAGTAACGGTAATCCTCTTTTATTTTAAAATTACCGTCCGATTTCAATCCTCCCAGTTGTTAGAAAAATGGAAATGGATTATTGTGGCTAAGTGAAAAAGAGGACTTTAAAGTCCTTTGCCACCAATTAAGACGTTTTTATTTAATTTCAAAATCCTCGAGAAACTACTTTTAATTCAAATTCCGAAAATTTCAATATACCGTCACTATACAAATTCAGCTTTGCCACTCGTATGACTCAAATGGTGCCTTAGTAATCGAAAGCGATTTATAGGACGTGCGGTCGGGAGAGAATATACTCCGTTAATGCTAGCCATACATTAGGCAATGTGGTCGCTCGTCGATGGGCGGTATGATTGCCGGCGACCAAATTGCCTCAAATATTGCCCAATCCGGTGTTTCGATCGGATTGCCGGCGATATTGACATCGCCCGGCGATTTCCTGATTGGTCGATTTTCCCTGGCAATCCAACATATTGCCGGGGTTTTGGAGATCGCCGGGCGACCGGATTGCCTAGTGTGTGGGGCCGAGCAATCATCTCGGACGATATTCTCTGTCCGCGTCGTCATGCGTAGGTCTACTGTGTCTGACTGACGCCATCCGCCTGCAGTGCACTGTGCAGTGCCTTTGTGTTGTTGCTAAACAGTGCACGTCCTTTTTGATTTGCTTCTCATCACACTTTCCTTCATTGTGCTTAGACAGCGGATTTTTCTAAACTCTGACGTAAAATTCCTGTAGAAAACTTTAAATCTTCAAAACTCCGGCCCGTAGCTGGAAAGCGTAGCATAGCTACATGGCGTTCTTCTGCACTGATTGGCTGCATTAGGCGAGTGACTTGCTTCTTGATGAAAGGCTCCACTAAACTTAGGAGGCGACGGACATTATTTTCAGACATTCTGAGATATTTTTTAATATCCAGGATTTTTCCTACCTTATCCTTAAAAGGAAAATGTCACTAAACGTGTGTATTTTCACAAACCACTTTTTTTCGCCAAAACATTTTACGTCTCTTTCTCTTTGTTTCATTTCCATAACATTGATCTAATACTATAACAGCAGCAGCTACTTCTTCAAGCTCCATTCTCATACTGCTCAAAATATCTTCACACTTGATTGCCGCATGACATCGCCTGCTTGATTGCTGGGGTAAAAATCAGTTTCGACCGGCGATATGCTTGCCGGCAATCATATCGCCCATCGACAAGCGACCACATCGCCTAATGTATGGCTAGCTTTACGTCCGTTACTCTTTTTGATCTACCTCGACGATGTTGGTTCATCGGCAAAACAAGGACGATTTGTCCAGCATGTAGATGACACGATTGTCTTAATGCAAATACAAACACGTAACTGGAGATAGCACATTTACTCAACTCAACAGCTCAAACTACACTTCAACAAACTACACCCCAAAACAAACCGAAACAAATCTTGATTAATTCAATTTCACCTGCGTCAATCAGAATCTTGTCCTAGTCCAACAGTCGTACTGGATTAAGCTGAGATTGACGAAGTCAACACTACGAAATTCCTTGGACTACACCTCGATTGAGGATTGACTTGGGATTGTCAAGTAAAGTTGTAGATCATTTTTGCTCCAAGTTGGCCTCTGGCATTTAAAGTTTTGAGACAACTCAGAATGCTGTCTAACCCAGGTACTGATGACGGCATATTACGGAATAACCTAACCACACTTTTATACGGATTGGCTTTTTGCAGGGTTGCACAAACAAACACATTTCAAGAGTTTTCATCCTATCCTCATAAAAAGCAGTTCAACAGTTGCAAAATATCGTAAAGGAGAGTCGTGCAGGTTAGCATTCAAAAATCTGAACTGATTGGCACTATCTTGCTTTTGCACTTTGGAGCTTTTTCTATAAATCAAAATACGACCTCACAAGAGGGATTGAGATTCACTCGAATGAAACTAGGGGACTGGGGGAGGTAGACCTATCGGACTGTAGGACACAGAATGGCAGTTCACGAACGTTTACTTTCGCCTGGTCAATTCCCTAATTGCGAAGAAATTCAAAACTAGCTACAAACAAATTTTGTTTTCATGAGCATTTCATAATATATAAACAAGTTGATGGCATAAAACTGGGAGAACGCATAACTAACAAACTGATTATAAGGGCTAGAATGGAAAATTTTGTTTTAATGGGACCAAAGTGAATGTTTTAAGCAACAAATGCTTTACGACAAGCAAGTAGCAACAAATGTGAGGATTGTTGCATCCTAGGTTATTAGGATACACAGGGTAAATTTTAAATGCCCCCCACCTTAAATTAAAAAAAGGAAATATTTTTGAAAACCCTTTGGGGAATGTTTTTATAGGATTCTGAAGTTTGTTTTGACGTACTTTGGTTACCCATTCCCCACCCAAAATCCGGGGGGTGGGCGGGGTAGGCCACCCCCAACTTTCAAAATACAATACCCCTCCTTTGTGGCACCTAAAAAGAAAAGATAATTTAAACAAAAACTCAACGACGCAAGGACAAAATTTTTATCTCCATTCATTTTTGTGTTATACCAATTTAAAGATCGCACAAAAACAGGTTTAAAATGCATTATTTCGCATGAAATTTTTGTAAAGGCAAATTTTTCTTCAGAATACTTTATGGGATTATGTTATTTAAGAACATTTTGTCATTTAAAATAAATTGTATGTGAAATTGAGATTCCCTTTCTTTGAGGTACCACAAGGGGGAGTTGTATTACAAAAATTTGGGGGCCCTCCCCGGTTTTTGGTTGGGGGTTGGTGACGCAAAGTACGTCAAAACAAACTTCAGAATCCTATAAAAACATTCCTCAAAGGGTTTTAACAAATATTTAATTTTTCAAAAGTTAAGGTAAGGGACATATAAATCTCACCCTGTATAAGTGATGACTTGTGTTCTCTAGTTGTTGTAGCGAGTGTGAGATGTGAAACGTCAATAGTGGATCAACACTGTTTAGTTGAGCCCAGGTGAACATTGTGCAAACGATAACAACAGGTTTCCCCCGGAGCGCAATGACGCGATTCTCCACTGCACAGTGCACCCTGATTGCAAGCTGAGGCGCTGACATACAGGTATACTCCGTGTCATACGAGTATTCTGTACTAACATACTCACACTGTGCGTGCTTTCCATTCCATGCTGTTGCTTCTAACATACTGTAGATCGCCAATATTGCTAATTAAGAACAGTTAGGATATCAGAAGTTGAACTATTATTGCGGTCATTTTCCATCCAAAAATGATCAAGACGTTTCCTGAAGAAACAACTCAAAAAACTCATAGCATGGTATTAAGGACGCAAAACAGGCCACAGAGACCTTAACTCACGTAAGCCGCCCCTTCCTCCCATCGGCTGTGCATAAATAGGGATTTTTGTGTTTCTTTGTTACAGTTGGCTAGCCTGCTGCTAGTGTGTGTGATTGGCCTGTCACCGGCCAACCAGTTAGTCTAGGGTTAGCTCGTTCAGTTAGTGGACGTGTTTTGTGATTCGTTTTGAATTTACTCCGGTGACTTATTTACTTTAATAGTGTGGCTTGTGTTTGTAATATTGTAGTTTTGTTTTCTCTAGGCTATTCCTAAATTCTAAGATTTAATTTGTTGTTTGACTTAACAACTACATGTTTGGTAGATTTTGACTGGTCAGCTACGCTGACTACTTTAGACTAGCTCATTTTCTAATGTTCTGTGTTATGTTTTAGGTTATTTTCACCTGAAGACGGGATCAGATTGCAGATCCCAAAACGTCGTGATCCTTTTTGTTCACTAACGGTGGAAAACGTCTGCAATAATAGTTCGACTTCTGAAATCCTCCCATCGTCAACAACAAACTTCAAACAAAGAGTTAGGATATGTAGTCTACTGTTTGAAGTGTAACGTGACACAAGACATAAATATGGGTAACATTACACTAGAAGTATAAAGGTAAATTGAGAATTCAGCAATATTTTTGTATTTTTTGCATTTGTATTTATTAGTTTGAACGGATTATACCATTTTACAATAATGAATACAGAATGATAAACACATGCAATACACAACATACACTTAGCCAAGTCGCTAGATCTGAGTTGAGTTTAAAAATAAATAAATATAATGATAACACCGTTTCAAATTATTTTTTCCAAAACTAGTCTTAACAGTTTTTATTTTTGTCTATATGGTTAACATGTAGTTTGGCACATTTTGTTTACAAATATCGTAAAATATTTTCTTTGTACACACAACCCGACGATGAGGTAATCCTACGAAACCGATCGTGGTATTAAATAAATTTTAAATTATACTAAATTGCTTGTTTAATCTACATCACATATACAGCATTCCAATTATTTCCTTTCACTTATTCTGTAACATACCACTCATTCTTATAAAATATTAATTAATGTGATTATTTATTCATAAAGTATTTTTAATGTTATTACTCATGTGCTGTATTCAATACACTGCCATGTTATTTCATGTCCACAACATTCAAAGTTGGTCTATTAATTCGGCACTTCGTTGATCAATTAACAAGCACAATTAAATTGCGAACTTCGTTTTATTTAAAGCATGTAATGAAATGAATAAATAAACTTTAGTCGGAAGTACTGATGGCAAAACAGGTATCAAGAGGATAGTTATAGCAAGAAATTGGTAGCTATACAATGCCACTAAAATTAGATTTAGATGAGACAATAGTTTATAGAGACTTTACCATGTCGGTCAGTATGATGTTGGCTACAAATTACTAGCACGTCTCGGTCTAGCGAAGACAGTGGCAGAGGTGAAGAAGTCAGATACTGTGCCGCTGGGAGGCGAGTGAGTTGTGTAGACTGTGGTGAAATGAGACTATATAAATGCATGCCACCTCGGTCCCCACCCCCCACCCATCAAAGCAATGAGGGGGGTAAGGTCATCAGCCCCCCACCCCCCAAGTTACCAATAACCACCCCTGTCTAACTGACTAACTCCCAGTCACGAGACTTGACGTTACTGACAACTGCCCCCAGCCCATGCGCAGTTAGAAGTAAGGTGTGCTACCGCGCATCTGGCCGTGACGTCACGTGGAGAAATTCAGTTGCCGCGGCAGAACTGTCCGAGTCTAATTGTAAGCGTTTGCACAAACTGCGATTTGACCTACTTCCGCTAATTCAAAACTTATTGTTTTGGTGTTGTTGGAAATATTATTAAACATAGCCAATAATAATGTTAGTCTAAATTTAAAACGAAGAAAGATTGTAATTTTTAACCGACTTCCTACGCAAGAGGAGGTTACACAATTCGACTTGAGACTTTTTTTTTCTTGTATGTTTGTACGCATAACTTTTAACGCGGCTACCGTTTTGAACGCGGTTTGTTTGTTTTTGTAGAGGTTACCGCCCCGGTGGTTATATAAAAATATTTTGAATCAAACTTAAACTTCTATATAAAAAAAGCAAAAACTCCAAAAAATCTAATCCCTGTATTTGATATCTTGAGCTGTAAAAGCACTATTTTGAAGTACATAAGGGCTTAAAATACACTATTTCGATGTAAAATTAAATTTCCAACAACTTGGTATCCTTAAATATATGGAATCTTTGGTATCTGCTGAGATAAAACATATTTTATTCAAAAATTACATGACAATTTTTCTTTGTTTGACTTTATACATTTATAGAAGCCGAGCTATACAATTGATCAAGGTTTTGTAGACACCAAGTGAGGGTAAAATTTAATTGTCTTTCAGAAAATATGGTTGGTTAATATGATATTCCTTATATTTACGGAGGTACGGCCTCCTCTCGCTAAACACAAAATTTTAAGCATTTATTAAGTTTTAAAGCCATAACAGCTGTTATTAGTTGAATATGTTATAAAATAAGACAGCTATTTACTAACTGTATCCTTGGAAACCTAGGCTAGTAAAAAACTATCTCAAAGTTGACAGCTTACATTAATTTCTGCCCAGTGCTCTGAATGTCAAAGTGGAGAAATTCCGACAAAATAATTAAATTGAAATTACTTAAAAACGGTCGGTTCAAGAGCAACAAGAGATGTTTTGATGGTTTAAAAGGTGATATTCTATTATACAGGTAGACTTGTACATTAATTTATGGTAAAGCTACAATTTATGGGTAAAACATGACTTTGAATGACTACTATTTTAACTGACTTTCTACGCAAGGAGGTTACACAATTCGACGTGGGACTGTTTTCTTATATGTTTGTACACGCATAACTTTTGAACGCGGTTTGATTTGTTTTGTAGAGGGTACCTCCATAGTGATTCCATATGAAAATCTTTTGAATCAATTGTGCTTCTATATAAAGTAAAAACCTTATATTCTGTATGTTTTGCGCCGTAAAGGACTTATTTAAGCAAATAAAACTTAAATGACACTATTTTGACGTAAAATTAAATTGCCAATAACGCGGTATCCTTAAATTCATGGGACCTCTGATTTCGGCCCAGATAAAACATAATTTGTTCTAAAAATACATGAAAATCTTTCTTTTTTTTTGTCTTTACAGAGTTATAGAGCTATACATTGATCAAAGTTTTGAAGATACCTTAGTGAGAGTAAAAAAGTCTTTCAGAAAATATGGTTGGTTAAATCAAATCAAATCAACCTATTCACCATTAGTCATTTTACATGAATAACATGGTTAATATGATATTCTTTGTATTTACGGAGCTTTGGCCTCCTTCTTGTTAAAAAACGCAATATTTTAAACATTTCTATTAAGTTTAAAACCATAGGAACTATTTTTGTATATATAAACATGGTAACAATATCGTTCTGTGTATACCTACATTTCCTAAAAGTATAATGTCACTTAAAATTTTGTATAACACCCTAAGTGAACGTCCGAAATGTCATGCGGAGTCGTATACTGAGCTAATGTTGGTGGTTTATAAACGCAATATTAAAAATAAGGATACCAAAATAATCAAAATAAAACGTATGCAATATAATGCCTATAGAAACAAAACAATATTTGTTATACAGTATTTATATTGAATATTGTTTTATTATACTCGCCAAGATGATGGCTTTATTAAACCAGTCGCAAATATACATCTTTGAAACTGGGTAACACTATGTTTATTTTCTTTGAACCTCATATAATAATGACATCTAAAAACATGTTTAGCCTGTAAATAGAAATTTAAATGTTCTAAAATTTACGCAAAATGACGTATTATTACACAAAGGTACCAAATAATAACGTAATTTAGCGTTTGAATTTACTTTGATGTAACGGAAATGATAATAACCGGTACAAATGAAATTGTCTTAAATTGATACCCCTGATAGTTTTGATACTATGTATGAAGGTTTTAATTTATCAAGTTTGTGCCCAAAAGGTCGAATTGCTCGTTGACTTTGGCAGCGAATGTTAATTCTAACGTTATTGAACCGTTAACGAATTACACTGGAAAACAATAGACTTTTCAGAATAAAGGCCCCAACTTGGTTCCTTTAATCTTTAAGTTGAAGGAAAACTAAAATTAAGAACCACTAATGTGAGCTATGAAAAAAATAAATAGCACTACTAATTTGCGATACTATTGGCCAAAGCATGATCATGAGCAAAGAAAATGCCCTTAGTATTACAATTTTACAAAAAGAGCGAAGTACCTAAGTCGAACAGATTAAGGCCAAAACCACTGTAAACGAAGGTACCGTAAAAATCTTGTAGCCTGGCAATAAGAAAACAAATAACCTTCAACCAGCTAAAACGCAACTGCGAGTGAAGCTAACAATCTAGCCATTAGGAGCTTGACCAGGCACCAATACTACATTAATATATGGGAACAGCCTAATCCTGCTAGTTTACCGCCTACCGTGATTTAAGCAAATTTGTTTTAGCTAATTTTTAGCCGATTTTTTTGAAGCCATGAACAAATCCAACAGCCTATGTTCTGCGAGCTTGGCCTTAGTAAAGCTATCGTGACCAAAGGACTTACCGCCCTGATCAAGAGATTGTTCCCAAACCATGGTAGAACCGCTACTTTGGAGAAAGCCGTCGAAATTTTGACTTATACACTTACCAAGATCTCAGTCAATTGCTAAACCAATAATAACGATCAAGATGAAGGGCTGGAGCCCAAAGGCTGATGAGGGGACCACCTCAAACTGGCTGAAATCTACGTTTGTTCAAAATCATTTCATGTAATTATTAAGTTAAAGGTACATACATGATTAAGTTGCTAAATTCAAAATATCTAATTAAGTTCAATTCCGAAGAAATATTAGCTCATTGACCTTATTTCTTTTAAATTAACTAGCATACCGTATCATAACATTCGTCTAAATAAAACTAAAATTGTGAATAAAAATTTTTGATAAAAAAGTGAACCGACTTCAAAATGTGTTTAATGAAAAGCTCTAAAAGGGAAAAATAACTTTAAATGCATAATATCACGTGTCTAGTTCTACTATAAATGTATTTAGTCACTGCTACAAACTTCAATAAAACAAAATGGAACTTCGAACTTCTTGTTTACACAATGCATTGAAATTCCACCAAGCCTTGCATTTGAGCAGCTTACTATGAAAACTTGAATGTTTCATTTCACCATTTGAGGAAATATTTGGCTAAAGGCTTTAAACCCAGCATGTCAATAGTTTGGCCGTTGATCCATACATTTTGGGAGAAAATTCATGTCAATTTGCCGTCGGCAGCTATCCAGAAATTGTTTTGGGATAAATTGCAGCCGACTTCAAATTTGACATTTTCTCCAAAATGAAATATGGATCAACGTGCTAACTAAACTGAGTGAGCAATTTACTATTCAATCCTTCTCATCGCATGAACATTCAAGTCAGTAACTGCTTTAAGTAGTCAATATTATTAAACAGTTCGAAGTTCCGACACTAATCAGTTGGTAGCAGTGATAAATACTATAGTAGAACTAGACACGTGTCGAAGAAAGCTGTCATTACATTTTTGTCGGTTTATCAAGAAAATTTTACCTATTGTTAAACTTTGACAACATTTTTGACCGACTTGTAAAATATGTGCTGTGAGGAAAATTTTACTTCTGCTTTCGCGAAGTCGTCGATAATACCAATAGAAAGAGCATTAAATGAAGTTTAATTTGACCGAAAATCCTTTTGATATGAGTGATAGTTGAGGACCTACAAGCTGTTGACCATAGTTACGCGCGACCAGATCTGCGTGTATATACTAGTAACTTGGCACACTGTCCGTGCCACATGTTTATATACAAACAACCAAATGATTAATTTTAATTAAAATAATGTGTTACGTTGAAATGTTCTACATGACTAGTACACTCATTTCAAACATACTAGTTTCCCATACGTAGTTTCCGATTAAAACAAATAAATTGCCTGTAAAAAACCTGACTGGTTTAATTAATTTTTGTGTCTGCAACATATATTTGCGCCAATAACTTAATTGATGACAGCTGACCGAAAATAATGATACTTTGCACAGTGACGGCGCGTCCACGTGGCAAACTAGGCGACCGCCTACGGCAGCAACCTAGGGAGGGCGGCAAACAAAGGATTTTACTTGTTTTATAAGTTTAAACATAATACTCGTACATGGATTTGTGTTGCTTTAAAACTAAATGTCAATCTTAATAAACCTTATGAATATTAGCTTGATTTAAGTTTTACAGGTCATAATTACAGATTCATTCTGTATAAGAGAGACGTAAGTGGCCACTCTATCAATTGAACAATACTTGGCCAAAACATCGACTTAAACAAACTGGTGACTTTTTTCACAAAAATAAAATTGTAAAATGTAGACCTTCTTTCTCTCTGTTAACTTTCCATTTTTCCCTATAATCTATTGAAACGTTTAGAATTAAAGTTATTTAATCGGCTGTTATTTTTATTTGATAGGTTCCTATTATGCACCTAATGAAATAAATACTCTGGCAATAAGGATTTCGCGTATAGTTATCTATCATAACTATAGTAGTACTAGTAGCTCGTCAAGTATTCTTTAAGTTGTTAGTACAGTATATGTAATTGGTAAAAGATTCAATTACAAATGAAAATGGAAGCACAAACATTTAAAATTGGGGGTCGCCAAAAATATCTTTCCTAGGGCAGCAGAATAGCTTGCGCCGGCCCTGACTTTGCAAGTCAAGTATGTTGTAGCAAAATGTGCAAAATTATGTAGAATCGCTTTTAGTTAGGGATGTAAAACTAAAATACAGCATATGCAAATTACACAGCCCCCATAGAGATGTGTTGACTAGTGCAGGTGACCTTGGACAAATCATAGGATGTTTACCTAGATAACAGCAGGTGGCGGGCTGCGGGATACCCCATTCTGTGTTGAAGAGTTCAGGTTTAAAAAGCCTAGTCAGAAAACATCTTGTATAACAATTAGTCTACCGCCCAGTACAATAAATTGAACAATACAATTTTAATTGCAAAAACATCATTGTACTATAAAATTACTGGTGACTTTATGAAATCTAATTGAATGTCCAATGCAAAACAAACAAGTTTAAGTTTGTGCATATTTTCCAAACAAACACAATAATATTTTATATTGTTTTTATTCATAGCGTAGTAATATTTTAAGCACTCAATTTATAGGATAGTGCGTAAAGTATCACTAGTTACAGTTACAATATTGTGCTTATTGTTAAAATATTATAAACGTTAAGGAACTTTAAATTTAAATGGACTGTGATCAATTTCACTGGTTTTCTAATGTCAGTACAGTTCTGCTTACGTGTGTCAAGGCTCACTGTTTATTTACCTTCCTAGTCTAGTTTCAACATCGATGTTGTATCAGTATCCTAGGCTGTAAGAATATTGTATTTCGAATTGTGTTTAAATTATACTTTTAACTGTTCTTCCATACACAGGCTGTCTGATCGGCAATACGTTTATGTGTGAAATTATTGTTGTATGTACTGATTGTATAATTTCAAAATAGACCTTGTTTTAAATTTGAATACCAAAAGAGCTTTTCTATGCAAGTAATAAAGTAATTTCCAAACCATCCTGTAAAAAATATGAAAACCTAGAATAAAACACTCAATTTTGTAGTCCCAATGGTTAAACAAAAGATCAGCAGCCATCACGCAAATATCTAAGACAATGTTAAAGTGTAGTGTTGGTTACTTTTCAGCCACTCTGTATAGTTAAAAAGACCAAAAATATATACATTTAGGACTCATAAATCTAATCTCTTGTCTAAACATCTTTGATTAGAGTAATAAACCTTCTTGTGAGAATTAATTTTTAATTTATTTTAAACTGGAGACAGTATAACTGTTAAAAACAATTTAAACCGTTTGAAACTTCAAATATATTCAACTATATAGATGGATGAAAATGAAAAAAAAGTGTTGAATCAGATTATTACACGATTGAGGTATGATATCCGATACTTACTTGGCTTAAACCCGTTTAACTAACTAGATTTGAGAGTTTTAAACCAACTACACGAGTTTTACAGTAGATTAACAGCTCGTTGTAAAGATCAAAATGCATTTAGCCAACGCCACAGGGATTTTATAGCTTTAAAGGGAATCGAGCTTAATAGCGCTGTTATAAAATACATTACGTGAATGATTTGGTTGACGATTACTGCATAAAACAGAAAATGACAAACATTTTATTGTTGACTAGATTTAACACCTGTTCTTATGCGACCAGGGTAGACGGGAATTTAATGCGTGCTGGTGTTGTAAATAACATATAACCAAGACAAATTAACTTTTTGTATCCAAGGCACATAGTATAGTAAAAAGCTATACGAAAATTGTCTTTAGTTCTAAGTGTTCTCTTAGTGTTTTCAGCGTCACTACTTGCATTTTTGGATTCCTTTGCGTTAAATTATTAAAATGTTAAAGAGTTCTTGCTCGTAAGTTATTGAGCAGTAACACGAGAAACCAAAGACGATATATATCCTAGTGTATTTGGTGTTTGAGATAAAGTTGTCTTGCCGGGACTAGATATCATCGCACTGACAGTGCATGAGTGCTGATGGAATTGTTTATTTGTTATGATATTACTCTTCCGTGTAAACCCACTGCGCTGATTATGACTTTTGTTTACGATTTGGTTCATTATAGCAGTACCAAACCGTAATTGTAATATGGTAGTAGATTGGTTTGAAAAATTATCTAGGCTAGATTGGAAAAGAGCTAGGAAGATGTTACGTACTGTAGTAGTTAATTTTGTTAAATCACAACCATGGCAATAATGATTTGAGTTTTTATTGAAGTGCTTATGATTTAACAAAATTGGACATATTTTCCAGTTACTTTAAGAATGGTATTTTAGTATCTACTACAATGTCCTTTTTGTTATTTTTTCAAACAATAAACTTGAGTCGACTTCGATTAAGCTTACAACAAAAATAAACTCTAAAATCTGTAGCATCTCTGATAGGCTGACCAGTTATTTCATTAGTTGTGGATATCGGGTGTATCGGTTTAGTCAACCAGTCCAATAAAGGCCAAACCTTAGGTCTGCAGTGGTACTTTTATCGAAACGCTACACAACTTATTTAGCTTACTGTACATTAATTACAGTAGAATAAAATCCGGAATGATTTCATGAAAATATACATTTAGGTACCGTTCAGTCAACTGTGAGTCTCATTAATATCGATCAGCCACTGGTCACTTTTAGACCAAGGCTAGATTTAACATTATTCTATTAGATATTACAAACAAATTGAAACACTTACCCCATGTTCAAACAAAACAATAGTCCATATCACTTGACACTTGTTGGTAAGACACTAATCCCACTCATTAAAATAATATAATACATTAAAACATTTCCGAATAACGTAAACGTACACACCGACACTACACAGTTTAGTTATCAAGGAAAAGGTTAAGAACTTGACAATGACAATGATTCACGGTGGATCAGCTGGTTTCAGTTTCGAGCCGCAGAGCAGTAGTGGCTGCAGACAGACCGGAGGAATTAAACTGACCAGACTATGTAAATATTTTTGAACTACTAATACGAAGTCTGATATAACTATTCAATAGCAAACATTCAAGGTAACTCTGCATTTTAATAATTATTAACGTCGTAACGCTTATTTGATCATGTTTACTCAAATTGAGATTTTAAGAATTAGAAATATTTTATTTATTTATACGCGAAGTTTATTTAATATTGGGTTTGCTGTAAAGTGGTGGTGACTAGCATCCAACAATAACTGATTTGTGTTAAGACGTTGCAAGTGAAAGCGTGCATGTTGAGTTTGCTGGTGATTGCAATGTGTAAACAATTTATTGCCAGCTACTACGAATTTTGGGCATTGGTTTGTTGATTAACTGCTTAGTGACACCTCATGTTAACCAGTCTTATGGAAGTTATATGAGCTAGCAGTCATTTGACTAGCACGTAAACAAATTACTTACTTGATAGTTGATGACTACATCGAAAACTGGATGAGAAAAACAAAATATTGTAATATTGTAGTTTTGTTTTTCTTTAGGCTATTCCTAATTTCTAAGATTTAATTTGTTGTTTAACTTAACAACTACATGTTGTTTGGTAGAGTTTGACTGGTCAGCTACGCTGACTACTTTAGGCTAGCTCATTTTCTAATGTTCTGTGTTATGTTTTAGGTTATTTTCACCTGAAGACGGGATCAGATTGCAGATCCCGAAACGTCGTGATCCTTTTTTGTTCACTAACGATGGAAAATGTCCGCAATAATAGTTCAACTTCTGAAATCCTCCCATCGTCAACAGCAAACTTCAAAAAAATAAGCGAGGATTGTGTCATCCACAAATAAAACCGTTTAACACAACACACTTTGAGGTCCAGTACAATAAAAGGGAACGGTCCAAGGATGGGTCCTTGGAGCACGCCATGCTTAGTAACACTTAGAAGTGATAAGACTCCGTCCACTGCCACAACCTGCGGAAATTCTCGCATGCTAACGGGTCTCCCTGTCCCACAAAGCTGTGGTAGCATACATGACTCGTATTACGGATCTTGCAATCTGGAGAAACACAGTTAATTTGACTCCTGCTGACAGCACTGCGCGCCTCCCAATGAATGGCCTGATAGTTCCTGTCATCCTCTTCACCTTGTTGATTTTACTAATGACGTGTCAAAGTCAATATATGTTTATTTCCCAGTCAAAACTATAACAAAAAATACATCAATTATATATTTATCACGTGAATATAATATTTTTGCAAAACCGTGTTTTATTTACATATTGAACTTTAATAAAATAGTGCCTACCTAAACTTACTATCTAAAAGTATCTAATCTAACTACTAAATATCCCACTAATATTGAGTTAAGTGAGTTCTGAAGTTAGGTTTAGTACCTAACGTTATTTCCAAATACTTAACTTCATCAGTCCACTCGATGCTTCCATCGTCCAGGGTGTTGAACTGGGGGCAAGCTCGGGGTATTCCACGTGTAACTGTAACCTGAACCTAATAATAGTTTTCATTTCGTAAGCGTTTACACAGATTCTTCACTTTTCCAGCCATATCAGTAGCTGGAGTCAAAAACGCCGTTGTGCCCAAGGCATTTAAAACTCGTCTGAAGACAGTTCTTATCGCTCAAGCGTTCTATAACACAGACTAGTTCATGGCGTACAATTGGGAGACCGTATAAATTGGCTGACTAACTAGGGTCTAAAGAGGTACTATTCGAATGAATGGGAGAGAGTGAATGTAAATTTTGTATGTCTGAATGGGATTTCGATGAAAGTATGAAACGAAGATTTTAGCAAGTAAAAGATACGATTGCCATGCATTTCATGTAAAATAATGTTCACGCAATAAAATACTTATTTAGTTATTTAGCTTGTCCATTTGCCACTGGTGAAAAAGAACCGACTCGCAGAACCAGCCGAAGGAGATCTTCAGCCTGCGCCAGGACACCTGCCAATGCTGCTGAGCCGGAGGAAGCTCCCTACTCCTCACTCCTGCTCTGACTACTCGACCTACCTACTATGGAGAACAACGAGATCTTCAACCCCCGCGAGGATAACAGCATAAAATCCTACGACGACGCACTTAATAGTCAATAAATAATACTCAATAATTCGGCGGCGAGAATACTTCGATGGACTGCAAAGTTGTACCGCCTGCTTAGAGCCCGACACTTCCTCGGTGTCTTGGTCTGCCGTGGGCAACCACCTGTCACTTCTTCTACAGCCGCTGATATTGCAGAGAGCAAGATCTGAACTGCAATACTCGAGGCGTAATCACGTTTCAAGTAACTCCCTCAATGAGGAAATGAGATAAGCCCGGAGCTGAGGGGACGCACTGCACCCCCTCCCGACCCCCGTCCCACCGCACATCACCCTCGTATTCATTCCCCCGTCACCCGTCATCCCCCGATATTATTTTTTGCTTATCTTAGTATACTGAGGGACTCTTCCCAGTTAAAATATCATTTACAAACCGTTATTGGATGAGACACCGCTCCTCTCACTTCCGCACGGTGCGATACGTCTGCAGAGCCGATTCTTCCTTGTTACCGGATTATGCTTTATCTTTGTGCGCCACCTCACTACCCGAGATTCTTCTTTTTTGAAGTTATTATCATTTTTACTAATTTCAATTGTTTCTCGGATGCCTCTAGGGTAGTAATGTGAAATGTTTGCAAATACTTTGGCTTCGTCTAATTCTACTGGATGTTTCGGGGTATAGCTATGGCGGAATTTTCAACGTCTTCGTGTGTTGTGTGCTTGGTGTGATCCTAAACTCTCGTTCAAATTGATCTTTTAGTCTCGCCAATATAAATCCAACCGAAATTGCAAGGAATTTCGTAAACTCCCGTCGTGAACAATGGTATCTAGTCCTTCACAGGTCTCAAACAGTTCTTCAATTTACTAGCTGGCTTGAAAACAGTCTTCATGTTATGTTTGTATACGATTCTACCTATTTTGTCTGCTGTTCCTTGGATGAATGGAATGTAAAATGTGTTCCAACTAAACTCTTCCTGGTTTAAGTCTAGCTGTTGAGCGGGTCTGCTGGTCTTTGAAAGCTGCTTTTAAATGCGTTGTTTGTCTGTGATTATGAGTAACCATTTTTTCTGTAGTGTTAATTATAGTAATTTCGTCTTTTTGATCCAATTGTCCTTACCTGAGATGTGCAGTTGCAGTTCTCTAGTTATTCTATGGTATAATTCATGTGTATACAATATGAGTAAGTTATCTACAGGTCCTTTAGTAGTTAGGACATATATCGCCAGTTCGTTCGCCACCAGAATCGGAACACCAAAAGTGTTGGGGTGAGAGGGAGGCTGAGAGTTTTGGTAAAAACATTTTAAATCTAAAAATATTAAATTTCATCCGATGTTGATAATGTTTTAAATTTATATGTATTTTAACCTAAAGGTGATCAATAGGTTATCCATGAATATACAAAAAAAATATGAACATTGATAAAGTCGATTCAACGTGGCAGCCATGAAAGTGGCAAAAGCGAAATAGGTAGTCTAATATTAAAATTAAGTTTGCAGTGCGTTTTCCTTTCGTGATGTGTATTAAAACTTGCAGTACAGGACGACGTACATCTGAAACTCAAGCCTGAAGCAAGGCTGTGTGAGCGTACATTATGATAGAGAACAGCCTCGTAACGCCTGTGTTCAGCACAGATCACGAAAACTTAGGCCGAAGACCGAAGCGATACTGTGAGCGTAACAAATTGGAGTTGTCATTAGCGAATTATAGTAACAATTGCGAATGAAATTCGTTTCACTCACGCCAGCGGTGCTTTAGCGCTTAGCTGCGTGTCGGACTGGTTTATTTTATACTTTTACAAGCTATATGCTCGTGCTTTACGACGGGAGGACTGCTTAGTCCAATGCGTCCAATAAGTTTTGTAAACTTCTTTAAAAGATAAACGCCGCCCACGAGAATCAAGCCAACCCGGTGAGATTTCAATGCTGCGGCACAGACTAGAGACTCTCTATAGAGTCCGTTAGTCTATGGCTGCGGTATTCAGCAAAATGTTCGAAAAGCTTTTTCTCTCTCGGTGCGTAAGCTTCCTGGAAAGGCACAATCTACTGTCTCCAAATTAATTCGGATTCCGAAGCGGCAAATCAACTATTGACGCTGTCGTGAGTCTGGTTGACATGATAGTGGAAGACATAGAGAGTCGAAAAACTCTTACTTATTTATACTGACTACTGTGAATATTGAACAATGCTGGGCTCGGAAGGGCTGAACGTATAGCGATAGTGACCGGCTATTGCCGACTCACAAGAACGCAACATGTTTCTTGATGATCCAGCTGCCAGCTGGCAGATTGGGGCTGTTTGACGACCACAATTAAAAGTGTCCCGGCAGTGTCGATGTACACGGCCACCCTCCACCCTCCTCCCCTCCTCTTCTCCTCAGCCATGTATTTGCTGACAAGAACAGATCGGAGCTGAGTAGAGAGGAGCAGACCGCGGGTCCGTCGGGAGTACTAACTATTCTGCTCGGCCTGCGGTCTATCGGCATTCACCCCCACCCCTTACCACCGACACACACCCCAGCTCTCGACTGTGCTCTACAGCAGTATCAATATTTGTGGTAAACAAATCATGCGCGCAACGCGA
Organism: Matsumurasca onukii; assembly: GCA_018831715.1. Classification (NCBI taxonomy): domain Eukaryota; kingdom Metazoa; phylum Arthropoda; class Insecta; order Hemiptera; family Cicadellidae; genus Matsumurasca; species Matsumurasca onukii. Next base: position 24,781,073 of record CM032064.1, read on the forward strand.
CGAGCTGGTAACAAAAGCGTCGGTGAGCTCGCCTCAGTCCCTCGGGGCTCTGCATATGTCGCTGACAACTGTCGACAGACGCGCACACCGTGCGCTACCCAGGACCCAGCCTCCACGCGCTTCGCGATACTGATACTCCAAACACAGCCTCTCACCACTCGGCACTCAGAAGCCTAATCAATACATTACAGTATATACAGTTACACTCGAGTCAACTAGTGCTCATACTCAGTTAATTATTTTATCAATGGAACAAATTGTTTGCCCTAGTATCGTAAAATTGAGACAAGGGGGAAGGAAGATGTAAGGTACTGAAAACAGAGGAAATTGTATTGTACTTCTGAACGTTTACATTAATTTTTATGATGAGCTATGATCAAACACATTGACTAGTCTTATACATTAGCGCTAAGTAAACTCTGCGTCTCTCACAACCTTAGAACAGTATTATGATTAGACTTGTCTACCATTTTAATCTACGGTTTATGGAACCGTAATATCTGAGTTTATATTAAATGTAAAAAAAAACGGAAAATTGTATGAGCAAAGTGTTAGAATAGCGGATTTAATTCTTTACAATAGTGACTAAAGCAGTAATACAAAGTGTTTACATTTTCACAATATATCGCAACTGCTTACCACTTTTGAGATATAAATGTGTCATTGAGACACCATCAAATTATATAAGTTATTGGAAGAAAAAGCTGTTAAGTAGCTTCTGGTAGTTGTTTACTTCCTTATATTGAGTCTAGGTACAGCACTTCGTAGACTTCGTAGCTAGTCAAATTTGTAGAATTGTAAAACCGGTTATTATAAGGTCCGAGAAGCTCACATAAATTTTATCCGTGGCAAGCTAGGTAAATTTAAAACATCATTAAAACTTGTTACTCTGTACTCTAGATTTAGATTATATATTTGTTCAATAGGACACGTGACGTACCAGAGGAAATTGTCTCTGAAGACATTTTGTTAGAATAAAGCTATTTTTTTGGCTATTGCAATACAATATTTGACCTTTAGGTAAAAGTGACCCCACGATTAGACTTGTGTTTATTGCTGCAGAAATGATCCATTCTTGAAGCACACGACTTTAGGACGTCCATCTCCACGGGCGGTTGTGCGCACTTCGCAAGGTAAGGTGTGAACCCAGTCCCACCCTCGTTTTCGGGACGCATTGGTTGTGCGCACTAAACCCCATCTTCGGGTAAATTGCAGTTTAAACATAAAGGCCATAAATAATGTATTAAACGTAAGAAAGCTTAAGGTAAGGTGTAGTTATTACGCATAATCCAACAAACACTTGTTTATGTGGTTCTTTTCAAACTCCACGTGAACTTCAGTCCGCTCCCATCACGACGTGGTTGGTGAGCACTTCGCAAAGGAGGTGTATCCCACACATCTATTGGTTGTGCGCACTTCTGCATAAAGTAGGTGTAGTCCGCTCCCACACACCTCCACGACGCATTGGTTGTGCGCACTTCGCAAAGGTAAGGTGTAGTTTCAGCGCACTTCGCAAAGGTAAGGTGAGTCCGCTCCCACACAACACATCCACGCATTGGTTGTGCGCACTTCGCAAGGTAAGGTGGTCCATCCCACACATCTCCACACTTCATTGGTTGCAAACGCTGAGGTGTAGTCCGCTCCCACACATCTCCACGGCGCATTGGTTGTGCGACTTCGCAAAGGTAAGGTGTAGGTCGCTCCCACACATATGGTTGTGCGCATATTGGTTGTGCGCTTCGCAAAGGTAAAGGTGTAGTTACGACGCATTGGTTGTGCGCACTTCGCAAAGGTCTAAGGTGTAGTCCGCTCCCACACATCTCCACGACGCATTGGTTGTGCGCACTTCGCAAAGGTAAGGTGTAGTCCGCTCCCACACATCTCCACGACTGCGCACTTCGCAAAGGTAAGGTGTAGTCCGCTCCACATCTCCACGGCATTGGTTGTGCACTTAAGGTGTAGTCCGCTCCCACACATCTCCACGACGCATTGGTTGTCCACGACGCATTGGTTGTGCGCACTTCGCAAAGGTACCGAATTTGAAGCGTACGCAAATATTAATTTCCAGAGCCCACTCTGGTCCCTTGCAATGTATTTTGTGGATGGCTAAAGACACACTGCGTAATGGGATAAACCCTTAAACGAAGTTTCACCGTCATAGCTTTAGCCGATTTTAAGTTATATGCACAACATAATATTAATAAACATAACATTTAACTTTATCGCTACACTATGACGTTAAACACAACCGTGCGAAGAACAGGTACGTCAGCTAGAAACTCCCCACTTTCAAAGTGCAGAAACAGATGTAAGGATCGGTAGAGTTTATTGCTAGTACCCGATTAACGCCTGCCTTTGTACAACAGACTTTACAGTATGATACTACAACATAACATTTTATCCGTGGCGAAGCACGGGTACACAGCTAGTCACCACTACTGTAAATACATTTTTAGAAGCGCTATTTCTGGGTTTGGTTTTTACGAGTCTTTGTCAAAGGGCACTGTGTGCCCTTTAAACGCAGTTCTAACTTTATTTTTTCTACCTTACTCTTTTAGTGTTAACTAATAACTATTTAAATATTAGAATAAACCACTATAAACTGCTTTTTATGGTTTGGTTAGAAAAGCATGAGACAAAGTAGTCAAAGGCTCGATTCCAACCGATGACTACCATTTTTGTCTGCAATATCATATTCGTATTATAAAATAAACCCATAATAAAATTTATCTTACGAGTTTAATCAAGCATAACAACAATAAATATAGCGACTAACCAAAGCACTTTCAGTCAAATCAAGCAAACTTTGGGTGTTATCAGCCTCACAACGGTTAAAACAGTTCAGGGAACTGGATCAAAACAAAAAATAATGGCGAGGTCATATGGACGCCCTTTGCTCCCGCTAGAAAATGACAAGAAATAAGTCATGGTTAAAACAACAATTTGACCACTAATTTCGATCGGTATTATCAACCGTACAATATTTCAGTGTAGTCATTACTGACGTAGAATAATGCCACAGCAGGTATTATTGTAAGGCAAGAACTCAAGATTGATGGATAGTATGATTGTTCACAGGCTATTGGTTACACGTCCATGACACTCCGGTGATAAACTGGTGACTGGTCTGCTCTAGGGAGGGTGGTGTGATTGGACGCATACCTACAAGGCACCAGGCGCAAGGCGTGCTTGGCGTGCTTGGCTAATGTGCTGATGTGCTGTTGGCCCACTGGGCACAGAGATTGCAAGGGTGCGAGTCTTGTCCGGGCCATTTGCCACAGCTACACCCTGTGTCCTGAGTCCTGACCCTGGGCTTCAGCCGCAAGGGTCTGCAATACGTCGTTAAGAGAAATCGACTTTTATATTTACATTCTTTTAAAGCTAAGAAGCTTCCTTATACGCGTATAGAGCGGTATTTTTTAACTATGCGTTTTAAGTGTGCAAAGTGGAGTCGAAATATCACTAAAACTTGGACTATTTCATATTTTATCTGTGAAGCTATTGAACAACTTATGAGGAATCGGCTCTATACTCGTGTCGGAAAAAAGGCGAAAATCCTGCCGCCGTAAACCGTTCTAAGCGAATGGTTTGACGGTTAGGCCGAACCAGTTAAAAAAAGGCCCGTTGTCCAAATTATAATTCTTTATTAACAACATTTGATGTAAATACATTTAGGTGCGGGTCGTTTTTGTACATAAAAGGTCTAAACATATATTTCAATAACATACGAGTATTATTTCAATAAGTGATTAGTATAAAACATATAATAAACTTAATTTAAAACAAACATTTTGACATTTTCTCCACTAAGAGGTGCTCAAAGCTCCGACAAACTATAAAGAACCCTTTGATACAGATAACGTCAAAGTTGTGGTTTGAAAATGTTTAAATTCTTGGATTTCTTAATTTCAACTAGAAGTGTATTGAATGAATTTGGCCACAATAAAAATTGAGTTCCTACAGACTTCTAAATTAAAAATATCCTGTGATGTTTTTAAAGTTAATTATTTATTAAGTTTAAATTGTGACAGAAATTTCTGAAGCTACTTTGATTTTGAAAATATGAATCGAAACAAATAATATTATGAGCGCGGGTACGGTTAAAACTTAAAACCTTCTCTGTCTCAAAGTGCCCTTTACAGCTATCAGCCCAAACAAGTCCCCAGACAACCCGTAGAGCTCTCCTATGTAGATCGAAAACCCTCTCCAAGTTTTTGTTGCTGGTAAAACCCCAGAATAAGATTCCATTTTATGTTTATATGGATTCAAAATTACATGATATGTGGACATAAGAGTCTCCTGAATACCAACACCACTTAGCCGTCAAAGCATAGATGGATGAATCAAGTTTTCTATACAGTTGGTCTATATGAGAATTCCATTTTAAATTACTTTGTATGAAAATACCTAAACACGTCATGGGATGAACGGGTTTTAAAATACAGTTATCTAGTTGAAAGCGCATTTGATTTTGATGTTGGATTTTGAACTGTTTAGATGGAGTGTATTGATAACAAACCATTTAATTAAAAAGAGGAGTAAAACTAAAACGACTCTTGCATGGAACGAGGGTCAACTGCATTAAAAAGAATACTGGTATCATCAGCAAACAGATAAAGGCTAGGCCCTTCCATGCAAGCAGTACAGGCTCTTCCATGTAGGCTATTAGATTAATACATGAGATGGAAATTGTAGGTCATTGTACGTTAGCCAAAGAGAAGTGTTCAGTGTTTGTTTGCTATGAACTAATGTATGTGGAGAGCTGTTTGAGGTGGGGAACATGTTAAGAAAAGAAGGCAAGTCATTAATAAACAATAAAAATAGAATTATCACAGGACCACACGACACCACGCTTTGTTACGTGCGCGGTGTCGTGTTTTCTTTGGACGGACGAATTCAGGCTTTCTCTGAGTTTCTGAGGTAACCACTGAGAACCCTTCACTGTCTAGTGTCTGCCCGTCAGGGTGCTAAGGTAAGGGAGACACTCAACAGCACTGAATGATAAGACCGGGTAGCAGGGAGTACTCCCCACTCCCTGGCCAAGGTATGAGTGGACGTCAGGCATACAAAATAACCGTAGTTGTCAAACTTCGTAAAAGGTGTCGAACAAAATTCTACTTTTAAAATAACCTTTAATTATACCCTTTAAAATCGGTTTACATAGTAGTAGGCCTACTACAGAGTGATATTTTCTGTACTTCAAAAGGTCTAGGAAATAAATTCACATCATGTGTGTCTGCAAGTAAAACCTCTTCCATGTATTAGATTAATACATTATATGGAAATTGTAGGTAATTCTACGTTAGCCATAGAAAAGGGTTCAGTGTTTTTTTTGCTTCGAACTAATGTTCACATTAGTTTATATATACCTACAGTTCTCTATTTTAATAAATCGTTTTGGTGTTTGAAAGTGCGTGTGTCACGGGAGTTACGTTATGACGCGCAACTGTGCATACACATGGTTACCGTGCTGTATTTCTTTTGTGCATCATGCAAGGGCAAGGGCTACATAAGTTAAACTTTGCCCGTTTTTGCTTTTGCACAAAAGAGGATAACATTCATAGCAGTAGAGTAGAGTGGTTATTAGAAGAACTACATTAAGTGGCGACGTCAGCCCTGCAGTCTGCACCCTCTGTACAGTGGGCAATGTGCATACGACTGAGGAGTGACGGGCGTGTTTGTGCGTAACAGTGGGCATATTAGGCCCGGGGTGACCGCCCAGTGGCTCTAACACAATTTGGCAAGCATGCAATAAAACTACCCCCGGCCAATGTACATTATTCACGGCAGTGTTTGCAATCGTCACAAGTCTTCCCCTCCTACCGCACCCCGCTTTACCTAATCGGCGCCTCTCGCCACCAGACACCAGCCGACTTCATTACGTCACTACTTATAACCCATAGTCTCATAGCCCAAACTTCTTTTTATGAAGACAAACCTTTTTTGCTCCCAAGATGGTGAATACTGACTTGTGAGTGTTCTTTAGTGCTACATTTTATTGGTTCTGTGCGTGTTTGGGTGAGGCCTAGCCTAGGCTCAGTGACTGTTTACGAACCCTAGTGGTTAAGTGAGTAAGGTTAACCTATAAACAAATACTCAACTCAAAGACTATTTTTATATTTGGCCAAATTAAATGACTTACTTTGCACATTAGCAGGATTTTGTAAGTTATTAATCGAGTTGTTTTTTCCTCTCACATCAACTGTGTTTGCTGATATTCGCAATATTACGTCATAGAAACTGCAACCAGCCATTTGCAACTGGCACTGCGCTGGTCAGCTGCTTGTTCACTGCCTTCGTGATTCCAGCTGATTCCCGTAGAATAACAAATCTTTGCTTCACTATAACAAGAGCACTATGGCGAACAATCATGTATGCCCCGTCTGCATAATCCATATATAACACGAAGATAAAAGCATTCAGTCTGATCATAGCTGTCAAAGATTTTTTCATGCGGAATGTGTAAAATTGAACAACACTGAATACTCTAAATATGTTAACCCAAGAATCAATGAGAATAAGAAATGGGTTTGTAGGCGTGATAACTGTGTTGCTCCTTGATGCTCAACCTCTTAATGTAATTAATTCGCAGCTTGAGAGGATCATCAATAGTTTTTCAAGCTTGGCTACAAAAGATGAGATTGCTAATATGACTGCTGGCATTAATAGTCTCACTCAGGAAGTAAACTGTAAAACTCATATCAGAGAAGCTTCTTGATTTCGAGCCGCAGCTGAAAATAATATCGCTGCAGTGGTAGAGGATGTCAATGCATTGAAACAGAGATCGACGGGTACTGGCGTATCCGCTAACGATCTCATATCTGAGATTAATGATGTATCCAACAGGGCTAGAAACTTGATACTTTACAATGTACCCGAAAGTATTCAAACAATTCTACTCAAAAGGAGGATGATATGGCCAAATTAAGACGCATCTTTGGCGTCCTTGAATTTGAAAACAATCCTGTTACATTCTATCGGCTGGGAAAGTATGCGGACAGAAAGGTTCGTCCACTGAAAATCATCTTCAATTCACAGTCTGACGTTATTTCCTTCACCAAAATTGGCTCTAAAGATAAAGTCAACGAGTCCTGCCCCGATCTACCTAATGTATCCGTGTCTCGATCGTGACCGTACACCACATGAGCGTGAGCACTTGACTGTCCTCCGCCAGTTGCTTGAGGAGAGGTCTCGGAATGAGGAGGAAAATCTCCCAATAAGGTACATCAATGGCATTCCACAAATTGTCACTGAGGCTGACAAAAACTAAGTAAACCTGACGGAAAATCCAATCTCCATATTCTATCAAAATTTAAATGGGCAACGCACAACACTCAAGGAAACTCGAACATCTTTTCGACTTGTGTTCATAATATTGTATCCTTTACCGAGACTAACCTTTCCCCTGACATCAGTGATTCCGAGCTGGGTGCACAAAATGTTAGTCTCTTTAGAAAATACAGTTCATCTGAAACCAGCTCCAAGAGGTTTTGTATATTTATTGCTGTTAGAAATATTGCCTTCTATTTATTCATGTTGCAGCACATTCGTTTTTTCAGTCAATTATCTTACCATTAGTGCATGTTTGTTGTTTCTTATTGCTTTTTTGAGCCACACGTGTCTTATTATTACTATCACTATTATATTGTATCACTTTCCATATTTTTCATTGTTGTCAACTGTAATTATAATTTGTATAACTGGTGTTTAATTTCCGTTGAAAAAAAAACCAGTTCTCATGTTGTCCCTCTCTCACTAGATGGAATTTAATGTGTATTTGTCTCTCAATAGCAGATCTGGCTACAAAATTCTCATTGGCTGCACTTGCATCCCTCCTAATTATATTTCTTATGAATACTTCTGCCTGGTTTTAGAGGAGGCGGCTGCATCAAACTCGTTTTCAAAAATCCTTCTCCTTGGTGGCTTCAACTTACCTCATGTAGACTGGACTTCACCATTTAGAAATTCTGAGTTTTCAACATCCACTGAAGTTACTATAAAAACCGTTTTAACAAAAAATTGAACCGACTTCAAAAACAATCCTACAGTAAAATGCTATAAAAAGTGTGGAATAATTGGGTAATGCAATCCTGTATTGCTTTACATGCTACATTCATAAACGATGGGTTTCTGATGTGTTACGCGTACAAACAATAATTTATTTATTACACTACAGTAAGATATTACAGCTGTACTCATTTCATGGTAGCCAATATAATAAATATTAATTTTCTAATACATATAAGAATACCATCAAAGGCGCACACTATTTGCCAAATTGTGGACTAAAATTTAGGAGTTGTTATAATCTTTATTCACTTTAAAAAAATATTGGAGTCCGTGCTGCTGAAGCAATATTATCAAAGAAGAAGTATAACCGACTCCAATATTTTTTAAAGTGAATTAATATTATAACAACTCCTAAATTTTAGTCTACAATATGACAAATAGTGTGATAATGATGGATATATATATATACGAGTATATACACAAATTAATATTTAATGAGTACAGCTGTAATATCTTACTGTAGTGTAATGGATAAATTATTGTTTGTACGAGTAACAAATCAGAAACCCATTGTTTATGATAAAGCAATACAGGATTGCATTACCCAATTATTTCACACTTTTTATAGCATTTTACTGCAGGATTGTTTTTGAAGTCGGTTCAATTTTTGTGTGAAAAAGTCTTTATTTCACAATTTTTTATATTGATTTTTTTAAACTGTATTTGAAGTCAGTTTTTTTGCTAAAGTAATTCCAATCAGACAAATTTACAATAGGCCAGATGGTTAAACAAAAATACAGTAACGGCAAAGAAAACATTGATTCAACTTTTGAAGCTGTTAAATGATTTTGTACTTGTAATGTAATCATATTATCTTGAACTTAGTAATTAAGTCATGAGGTCTTGAAATTATAGTAGTTGAATCATATAATATTCATTAAAAAAAGCTTTCACCCAGTTTGGGAGGGAAGCAGCCCTCTAATCGGACCCTAGGGTTGAGTCCTTCATCCTCTGTATCAATCGCTGGTTTGACGTGATTTTTCTTCAGTACAAACTGAAGTAAATGTGTACTGAGTATAGCTGTGAGTACAGCTCTTCTAGGTAGACAATCAGACCGCTGCACTCAAGACACAAATCTGCCACACGGGAGTGGAAAGAATCGCCTGGATCAGGGTAACGCTTTGTCCTTGGCCTCGAGGCCTTTGCTTATGTTAACAATGCAGAACAAAGGCCGTTTGCTTTTCCCATGGCATGCTCGAAGGAATTAAGTGCTTGGCTTCGCTCGCGGTATCGTTTGGCCGAACGGGTATGGGGCATCAGGGTGAGGATTTGGCTTGTGGCTCGTTGGTTTTGAGCCTTCGGTCTTTTTCTAATAATAAGCTCGCAGGAGTAGTTCCCTTCTGAAATGTAGTTTCGGTGCTTGGTCAAGCTAAAAAGGACTAGGTTGTTCGCTCCACTGCGTTGAGCTTGTTGTTGCTGGCTTCTCATTTGCCTATTGCCAGCTCACAAGATCATGTTTAGTTAGGTTTCGACCCGTATCCTTATGACTTATGAGTAGTTTGCTCTTCTTTTAGCAAATTTGCTATATTAGGAGCCATTTACATTACTCATAGTAACACATTTTCCTTAAGCTCTCAAATTAGTAGAGATTTATTTAGCTGTCACTTTTGTGTTTTCTAACTTTGCCTTTTCTTTAACTTAAAGTTTTTAAAATATGTCGGGCGAGCTATTTTCTGAACAATTTATGAGTTAAAGTTGTTTGTACGGTTATGTACATAGTTTATTAATGTTGATATTAACACAAATGCAGTTCAAATGTACGAGTAGTTCAAGCTTACCCTCAAAATGTCTGATTGTTTCGAATTTTTCTCCAGAAATATACATATTTTTAAACGTATCAGGGGTACAATTTTGGAGTAAGTTATGTTCTGGACAGAACGGTACTATTATCATAAATATCCATCACATCGAAACGAAAACATCATCAGCTTAAAATACGGGGAAAACCCCGTGTTTGTAAAATGTATCAGAAGATTTTTATCGTTTTTAACAGTACTTAAAACATTTGAATGGAAACCATGTTGTAGAAAATTCAATTTAATTAGTCTTGTACCTTAACTCTTTTTATAGCCTTCCAAAGCGAGACCTATACCACTAAGCACGCAAGGAGTACACGTATCAGCATGACATTTTGGACATTTTATTCTTGTTTACAGAATCTATAAAAAGTTTTAAAGCTTGTAAAATACGTTTTTTGTTGAGAACCTAGCTATGCACAGAATCTTATCATAGCCGGGTTAGATGTTGAAATGGCTATAAAACTTATATGAAGTGCTAAAAATTATGTGTGTTTTAGCGAGGGGAGGCCATAGCTCAGTAAATATGAGTATAATCACATTAAAATACATATTTTCTTAAAGACAATTAAATTTGACCCTCACTTGGTTCCTTCAAAACTTTGATCAGATGTATAGTTTGGTGTCTATAACTCTATAATTACAAACAAAGAAATGTTTTTGAGTATTTTTAGACAAAAATATCTGTTTATCTCGGAAACACTTAAATATTTAAATGATATGGCTACTATCTTGTTGAAAATTTGATTCTATATCGAAATAGTCCTATTGAAGTCCTATTTTAGTTTGAAATGGAGTTTTTACTACGCAAAATACGCAACAAGTACACGGGTTTTTGAGATTTTTACTTTTTTTATATAGAAATACTAGTTCAATCAAAACGATATTTAAATGGGACCACTATGGAGTTAAGATCTATCAATCAATGCAAACAGGGCGTAACACGATGGTCGCGTTCAAAAGTTATTCGTGAACAGACATAAAAAATAAAAATCGCCAAGGTCAACTTGTATAACCTCCTCGTTTCTCGGAAGTCGGTTAAAAAATATCACTAGTGCTAGTGGCTGCGCGCAATGAACTCACGCTTCCTGTTGACATGTGTAGTGTGCATTGTTGCACTCCACACTTTCGCATAGTTAATCGATAAATTAAATTTTCTAAAAGCCTTTTCCCTCTTCTCTCTATAAGAATCCCCTTTTTAGCTGCATGCACCGAGCGCCCCCGAAAATGCCACCCTCCTTGCACTCCTGGGAGGCGGCCCGGGTTGCCGGGTCCTCGGGCCGCCTCTGGGTATTAGTTGTACAAACTAAATCTAGTAGAAATCTATCAAATAACTTCAAAGTCAAGTTTCATATTTTAAACATTTGACATTTCATTTCTTTTAACAAAGTCTAGACTAGGTGTTAACAATAAATCACACCCCACATTATACTTGTTAAATTTTTTTCAAAAATTGACACTTATAAAAATTTACAATTTTCAGGCAAATTGTTCTTGTGAGATATAACAAATACAATTGGACATACATACAGAGATGTCAAAAGTTCACATATTACATGAATTAACATAGTATGATTGAGTTTGTTTTAAAATATGCTTAACATTAACGATTGATCACACTTAGATTTTCTACTTACTTTACATGTTTAGAATGATCTGGACCAGCCAGAGAAGTTAAAAATTAAACTTTAAAATTATAACAGGATTGTTACGGAGATTAAAATTGTGTGAATGTGTTTAAACAAAAATAATAAAAGATAAAAGGGCATTTTATGCCAGTTGCATATTTAAAATAGCTAAAACTTAATCTTTTCATTAAATTTATACAATTAATATATGCATCTTACTAGAATATATAGATCTTTTCAGCAAATTAGCATTATTTCATGGTTGAGAATTTGCTATACGAACTGTTTTAAAATTATTTACCCACATCAATTACACAACATTACACCAGCACCCAATCAAAAACAACTGAACAATCCACCAAAGTTTCATAAGGTATCAAGTATAAAATGGATGAACTTTTTCTTTTATAACCCTGCTAATAATAAAACTATTCCGGTAAACTTTTGTGATAAGTGCTAGATTCTAAAATTATGAAAATAGATCACTTTAGGAGTAGGTCTTAAAATAAAAACAAGAACAGTAAAATGGTTCAACTAACTAATGACAAAAGGTTTTCAACTTTAAAAAATCAACATAAAACAATTATTTGTGATACAATACCATTACAAACATATTAATTGCATTAATCTATCCCAATATTTAGCAAGATTTCCATTTCCCTCTTCAACAATTTGAAAGGTCACCAGCATGTAAACTTGCAGCTTCACAACTATACGTGCCACTGGCCGGATCTGCAGGTGGATGAAGATAAAACTGCAGGACTCAGCAGTGTTGAGTTTCCAGGCTAGTGAGTAGCCGAGACAATACAATGCAGCTTCACAACTATGTGTCACTTGCTGGATCTGCAGGTGGATGAAGAGGAAACTGCAGGACTCAGCAGTGTTGAGTTTCCAGGCTAGTGAGTAGCCGAGACAATACAATGCAGCTTCACAACTATGTGTCACTTGCTGGATCTGCAGGTGGATGAAGAGGAAACTGCAGGACTCAGCAGTGTTGAGTTTCCAGGCTAGTGAGTAGCGAGAGACAATACAATGCAGCTTCACAACTATGTGTCACTTGCTGGATCTGGTGGATGCAGGTGGATGAAGAGGAAACTGCAGGACTCAGCAGTGTTGAGTTTCCAGGCTAGTGAGTAGCCGAGACAATACAATGCAGTCACAACTATGTGTCACTTGCTGGATCTGCAGGTGATGAAGAGGAAGAGGACTCACAGTTTTGAGCTCCAGGCAGTGAGTAGCCGAGAATACAATGTGCTTCACAACTATGTGTCACTTGCTGGATCTGCAGGTGGATGAAGAGGAAACTGCAGGACTCAGCAGTGTTGAGTTTCCAGAGTGAGTAGCGAGACAATACAATGCAGCTTCACAACTATATGTGCCACTGGCGGATCTGCAGGTGGATGAAGAGGAAACTGCAGGACTCAGCAGTGTTGAGTTTCCAGGCTAGTGAGTAGCCGAGACAATACAATGCAGCTTCACAACTATGTGTCACTTGCTGGATCTGCAGGTGGATGAAGAGGAAACTGCAGGACTCAGCAGTGTTGAGTTTCCAGGCTAGTGAGTAGCCGAGACAATACAATGCAGCTTCACAACTACGTGTCACTGGCCGGATCTGCAGGTGGATGAAGAGGAAACTGCAGGACTCAGCAGTGTTGAGTTTCCAGGCTAGTGAGTAGCCGAGACAATACAATGCAGCTTCACAACTATGTGTCACTGGCTGGATCTGCAGGTGGATGAAGAGGAAACTGCAGGACTCAGCAGTGTTGAGTTTCCAGGCTAGTGAGTAGCCGAGACAATACAATGCAGCTTCACAACTACGTGTCACTGGCCGGATCTGCAGGTGGATGAAGATAAACTGAACTCACAGTGTTGAGTTTCCAGGCTAGAGTAGAGACAATACAATGACTCACAACACGTGCACTTGCTGGATCTGCAGGTGGATGAGTAAACTGCAGGACTCCAGGCTAGTGAGTAGCCGAGACAATACAATGCAGCTTCACAACTACGTGTCACTGGCCGGATCTGCAGGTGGATGAAGAGGAAACTGCAGGACTCAGCAGTGTTGAGTTTCCAGGCTAGTGAGCAGCCGAGACAATACAATGCAGCTTCACAACTATGTGTCACTTGCTGGATCTGCAGGTGGATGAAGAGGAAACTGCAGGACTCAGCAGTGTTGAGTTTCCAGGCTAGTGAGTAGCCGAGACACTACATTGCAGCTTCACAACTACGTGTCACTGGCCGGATCTGCAGGTGGATGAAGAGAAAACTGCAGGACTCAGCAGTGTTGAGTTTCCAGGCTAGTGAGTAGCCGAGACAATACAATGCAGCTTCACAACTACGTGTCACTGGCCAGACCTGGAGGTGGATGAAGAGGGAAATTCTGGACTTGGCAGTGATGAGTTGCCAGGCTAGCTGAAATAAAGGACATTAAACTGTATTGTGCCCTGTCTTGGCTGACTAAGACTTATCACAATACTTATACAATATTTAAATCTTTTAAGACTAGCCAGCTGGAAACTCACCAACTGTTTATTTAGCAGATCTAGATAGTCTTTCAGTACTTCCAACGATTATACTGCTCATAGAAAATATACAAGTAAGATTGGCAAAAGGACATTTTAAAGTTAGAAACTTCAAAACATACAATCAGAGTATTAAATACAAGAGCAGGAAGAACAAACCAATCATATATATCATTGTTAGTTTAAATGATTGGTTTTCACCACTCAATTTATATATGTTGAGTTGTATATACCCGTAGTTTAATATTTTGATGGTAGCAAATGTTCAGATAACTACCCTAGTATTCTCAAACTGACCAGTAAACATTTGGGAATAATTTCAATATTGACAGGTTTATAACAGAAAACAGCGAACGATGACGGCGACAAGGGTTAAAATGTCATTATCATAGTGAGCCAAGGTGGGGTTGAGGTCGAGGCACTTGGTCGGGGGTGGGGGGGCAATGTGCTATAAGTGTGGGTCGTCCCCCTGGAACGAGAGTGGTCTTCCTTGTCTCTCCTGAAGCAGTATGCGCTGCGCCGCGCGATCCATCTCTTCCTGCGTCATGTCTAGCGCTTCCTGCATCTCTCGAGAAGTGTAGCGCACAAACTCCGGGTCACAGAACTTCCCCAACCCCTGCTCCACAAGCACCTGAAATGTAATACACAACATTACTTACGTATCTCATTCAATAACTGAACAGCTACGCACTATAAAATTTCGCAAAGAAATGTTCTGAACAAGAACAGGGATAATTTTAAACCAGAGGAGAATCCAGCTTCTTTAATTCAATTTTAATAAACAGTAGTATAAGGGTTGATTACAACACAACCACAGGCGAGCAAAATAAATGGAATTGAAAATAAATATATGGACGTTGATTTACAAAAGTTAACCTGTAAACCTAGAACCTAATGGATGGATAAGTTACATTTTCTTTCTTACAATGGACGATTGTCATGCCTCTACGAGTAAGGATAAGATAGTTGTATAAAAACTCGCTTGAACTTCATGATAACAGATCAATCAAAACATTTGCTTCCTTAAAGAAACCATCTCCTCCATTTATTTTGGATGGACAATGTCTTATTGCAAGTAAAGAACAGAGAACTATAGGGTACATGGAAGCACCATTCCGTGAGCTGTGTTGTAGGTTCAAGCAGCCATTCTCGCCACTCCTGGAGTTACGTCATGAGGCCTGCAATACACGCTGTCTGGTCTGTAGCTGTACCGTCCCTGCGATCATTATACTGTATAACTTATTAAATATTATCTCCATTAAATTTTGGCCAATTTAAAATCCATGCACATGTAAACAATCAGTGTTGAATGTCAAACATAGTGGTATAGTATCTGTATCGGGCAAATAAATAAAACAGCTACACCATGGTTCATGAACTTTTTCAAGATTACAAATATATAAGACAAATTAAATCAAAGGGATATATATATATACAGATATATGAAGGTTTTAGGAAGCATCTGCCTTGCTGCAATACCACTCAGTCGAATGTGGCCTGCAAAGTTTTAGTTTTGATATTCTGGCACTAGCCAGCCTTTCACCTACCTACAGTTCTATGGTAAAGTTATTACTTACTCTGCCAACTAAACTCTCTGCAGAGCCTACAACCTCTGGGAAGTTAGGTCTTCTGTCTGCTGGGCTGCCAGGCAGGGAATGGGAGAGTCGATCATTTGCCAAACTACCGTTGGACTCACCAGGTTTGCTTCCTACAACATCAGAACACATACAGTTGGTTTAACACTACAGTTCAAGAATAAAAGTGAGGGAGGAACTTGGTTGTTGAAATTAATTTGAATATCTGTATTCACAGAATCACAAGTGAGCTCGAAAACTAACTTCAGTATTTTGTTTCTTATATTTCGTGGATCTTTAATGCAATTACAGAAAAGTGCAGACAATTTAATAGTTTGCCAGATTAAATTGAGCAGGACTTCAACAACCAATATTACACCTTTCAATGTATACTTCATGGATGAACCAGACCCTTTGATATTAATTCTAATAAATAATTGCTTTTAAACTTACCATAGAGGTGTTGTTTATTTAATACCCACTTTCAACCTTGCAGAATAAAAAAACTTCTCATCGCCATGACATTGTACTCAACAGTTAAATTATACTAAAAAGAAGAGTTAGATGACAACATCACTTTAAATAGTAAACGCCAATTAGAGTTTTCAAACATAATAAGGCATTGGAATAAATGTGTTAGTTGTTTTAATAATGTACATAGGTGTTAAATCATGATGAACCACAATTGCAAGTTAAAAGTCTTGAAATAAAGTAGTTAATGGAAAATATGATTTCATTTGTTGCATTAAGGTTTCCTTGTTATCCCATGTTTATGGTTACTTGCCCTTTTCCCCGCCCGTTTATGGCGGATAAGCAAGACACTACTATAACACCACTTTCTAAACACTGTATAAAAATAGGAAGATGTGTTTGATGTGGTTGAAACAATGTCATCTTTAACTTGAAAGATATGGAAAATGGGGAACATTTTAAGTTCATCAAAGGATGATTTGTATTTAGGTAGAAGTAAATGGCAAAACTGCAATTGATTATTTAAAAAAGTTTTAATTTCATTTACGTTGTTTGGTAGCGCTCCCATCAGAGATTTGTTTTGAGAAGGGCGGACAATTGAGCCTAGGAATCCAAAAATTCTCTTGTTGCAACACTTAGTGCATTTTAACCGTCCTTAGTTATCAAGAACATTTTTAAATGTAACTTTTGTCTGAAAAGATTTTTTTAGCACTTTGGCACCCTGTTTTACTTTTAGATGAGGATACAATGAACAATCAGTGTTATTAGTTACAAGATATATATAGAGTGGAATCCCTCTGATTTGGCCACCTTAAGACCAAACCCTCGGCCGGACTGAAAAAGGCAGCATAAGCCAAAGTAAAGGGAAGCAGTAAGAAGACGCAACGGGGTGTGTGACTCAGGCTCAGGTGGTTCACCGATCCAACTTAATCGGATCGGACGGGATCTACTACAATCAAATCTTGTAACTCCAACAGCACTTTGATAAGGTGAGTAGGGAGGTACACTGCACACTGCATTGCACTGGGTAAGTGATTGCTACTCACCTCTACCGTGGAAAGAAGCTCTGTGTAACAGGGTGAGCGCCTGGCCAGCCTGTCCAGAGGAGGCTCGGGCATGAAGCCTACAGCGACCGCCATGGCCTGGGTCTGAGCCAGTTTTAGCCCACCTGCTATGCGCGAGAAGCTGGGCACAGGCTCGCGTGCAATGCAGCTCAACCGTGTGCGTGGCGGCGGTGTCGGTGGACTCACCTCACATCCCTCCCCTCTCCCTGCTCCCTCGCCTCCCTGCATGCTGTTAATCCACACCCACTCATCACTCGCCACTCGTCAGTTAATTCACACTCACTAACCTTACGATACCTGACCTGAGCTCTTCAACGTGTAGGCAACAAGAACAAGGTCACAGTTAAAATATAAGTGCTCTAAGTTTGTTTTCATCTGCATTTCAACTAAATTTAATATAAGTGCAGAATGTTTTGATGATGTTGCAAATAAGTGAAATAAATAGGAAATCGTAACATTAAAATTAAAAATTAACCATCCTAACATTTGTTGTTGGTTATCAATAATTGATGGTTGGTTTTCCTTATAAAAACCTTACAGCTACTTTGTTTGAATGTAAAACCCAAATCCTAATATAACTGAGACTATATGTATGATTAGGAAACTTAAAGCGTTCAAATAATATGTGACTGGCATTGACCTGGACTTTTACTTACTCTATGTCAATACCACTAGGTACATTGGAAATCAACCATCATAGTGAAACAGTTCAAGTATTTAACAATACAATGTAATATAAACCAACCCGTCAGATGAATTCATTATAAATGGATTAATGAAAAATATACACTTCATTTAAACTATTCACTTCATGTCAAATCTCTACAAAATGTTGGTTGGCCAATCAAATTTGAAATGTTCAAAAATTACAATTTAGCTTCTGCTTAACATCATGATTCATAAGCACACAAGTATTAGTGAGTTTGTCATAAATATGTTAAATAAGGAGATTTATTGCAAAATTAAGCAGCCATCAAACTGCAAACAGTAAAATAAACTTGTTAGTGAGTTTCACCAAGAAGATTTCACGAACAAAGATTCAGTTGATTATACTATAAAGGGGATGAGGGATAAAATACAGTTTTCAGGTGCTTATAAGCAATTTTGTTATAAAAGCAAGAAACCGAGAAGACTAGTTTTCAAGCTGTGATTGTGATGAATAATATCTAAAAGCCAATCACAGATTAGTACCTACTCAAGGCAAGGTTTCTGGGTGAGCAGTGAATATGCAGAACCTGTTACAATTTTCTATATCAAAACAAGTTTAATTATTACAAATTAAATTTTTATTTTTATAAATAAGCTATAAAGAAAATATTATTCTGAAACACTATATGTTATCAAAAACAGAATCAACTGTAAGTGATAAAATTGGCAAGTCGTGTTAGCACTTAGCATTACAAGCGGTGTGGGCTATTTCTATCTAGTTTACCTCTAATCAAACCCAAATCGAATTCAAACCATAATAATTGTAAACTCAAATCCAACTAAAACAAAACTACATCCAAGCCTTACCATATGAATTTGGATGTAGAAACTGATTTCTGTCCCCCATTTTTCTGCAAACATTACATTTAAATACTACTAAAATAAAACCATAATAAATAAATAAAAGGTGTACAAATAAAAATGAAAAATTATCATCCAACACGCTAGTTATTGAATGAAAAATTATATTCATAACATAATTGAAATTAGAGAAACAAATATAGGGCTTTAATGATTTTTAAACAAAAATAAATGAGATAACGAACTGAACTTCTTTAGTTAGTTCAAATGTTAGTGGAACCATCAAAATTTGGAAGTTCTTTACTTTTCATATGATACTTAATCTAAGAAAAATTCATGTAGATTTAAAAATGAAATGAACCCTAAAACCCTTAAAATAAACATGTGATTTTTCAATATTGAATTAAGTAGGTACATTACGGATTGAAGGATTGAAAACCAAAAGAGTTTTATCATTTACATGAATATTGTGTAGCTCTTTATCGTAGCATAAGTGTTTCAGTTATAAATTAGAACAATTGATACAGTTTTCTTGGCAAATTTAGTTTAAAAATGATCATTTCAAAGAACTTGAGAAAAAGTAAAACTAGAAAACAGTCACCGGTACAGTCAGTTTTTAACAACTTCAAAGACATTCAATTGCACATCTCTGTTTGAACAGCTTGCTGCTTGAGATATGAACAGTGTAAGCACAAGCAGTTACTTACTACATACTGTATATTTCAAACAGCTCGGTTATCGCTCCGATACCTTGCTATGAGCGAGTATTTTTTTCATTAATACAAAAAGAAGTTCAAGTCTGCAGGTATTAGTATCATTAGACTATTTAGTTATTTTCCTGTAAGGACACAGATGTGAACATATGCTACACATAAAATAAATTAGACATAAGAGGTTACAACACCGGTTGAGGGATTAATAATATCCAACACCAAGGGATCCCAGATACAAACTTACTCGATGATCTGATACGGCCGATCGGTATTAGATAGTGACAGATGCTGTAAAGGTATCATAGACTCCTCTTCTTTGGACTGGGCCAAGTCCTGCAGCGAGTGATCACTGGAAGGAACCAGCATCAATCAGTCAGATTGGAAACAGCACTATCACAATCGGTAAACATTAACGGCAGATGCAGTTGCAACAACCAAACAACAGCAATGACATCAACACCAACAACAACCAGGCCTTATCTTCACGATTCACATTTAACACTGATACGTCAATTCTATTGGCATCACATTATGTTTGGGGCTCAATCCTGATAGAAAACTGTCTGTTTTATCTCAACATTTGGAGTTTACTGTTTTTCACTGTAAGAGTGGTTCTAAAATAGGGTGCCAAACTTCAGGGATGGATTTCTTATGCAAAATAAAATAGAAGAATTTTTATAAAAATGGGTTCATGGGGCTAGCCACCATTTTGTTTTAATCACTGATTATTTTTGATCTCTCTAATCACTTATGGGTTTGGGTTCTAACTTCAAACTTAATACAATTTGGTATCCAAGTGAAACCCTCTACGGAACAATAAACTACCACCACTATCTAACTTCAGCGGATTTGTGGCTGATTGGTATCGCGAGCGACCCCGGAGCTCATCACTCCAGTGGCGCGGGTTCGATTCCCCCAGTCACCACTTCCAATTTGTAAAGTGAATATACGGTGAAGCTAGGTGAAGGTCGAGGTTGAGTGGTAGAGAGGACTTTGTAGCCCTAACTTGCCTTGTTAAACAAGACAAACTTGATCTTTTTTTAATTTGTAATGATACATTGACATGTTGAATTACTGAGACTAGAGATCAATCTTCAATACAACGTATGTCATACATTTTGTAATGAAAAAGAAAATTATTCACTCAATGTATCTATGTTACATAGGAGAATGAATTTTTACAAACATAATTTTCAGTATTGAGTCTGCGTGTTTATACTGTGATGACACCCGGGTAGTGGGGTTGCAAGTGAGTGGACCAGGGGGCAACACTGAGTGACTTGCTTGTGCAGTCCACTATTATCCCTATCAATCGGCTCAGCACCGCTCAAATAGTATATACCGAGCTTTCTCTTTGGCACAACCGTAGCTACGTAACACATTTTTAAAACTGTCCTGTAACATTTGAAATATGCTCCCATGAAATTAGTTTTAATATATGCACTAATTTACTAACATTACATAGGCTTATACCCCAAAACAAATGGCATCTTTATAATAAAATCTTAAGATCTGATTCTTAAGAGTGTCCTTAAGAGTGTGAGCTCTTTGCACGTATTTGACCACTTTACTATAAATAGAAGCACTTTTTGCGAATCAGTGTAAAATATGAATCGAATGGTGTGAAACATCAACTATACTTTTGGTTTGTTCTGTATAAAAGGCTTCATTCAATGATTTAGGAAACATCCTAAAGGTGAAACCATGAACAGGAGGATGTTAGTCTACAAGTTTCGAGGAAAGAGACAACATTCACGATGAAGTGACCTATGATGACAGAGACATGGAAGATTCAAGACTATGACAACAAAGGATGATACGGAATATACAAGCACGCGTCAACTCATTTGTTGGTACACTTGCAGCCACCCGCATGGAGTTGGAAGCAGAGGTGGAGTAACCACATACAAATAACATAATCATACATGAAATGTGAGAATGACTACAGTTAAGAAAATGAAATGAAGATGGATCTCTAAACAGAAACATGATGAAGAACTTTCATAAACAAACAGTAAGCTAGAGCTATTTTTAGAGTAATGGATGTAACAATCATGCTTTGAAGGAAGTATTAAAGATATTAAGCATCTTAAAGACATAAGCACAAAGTAGAGAAGCTGTGGTTTCGTAAAAAGTTGCTATTTTACAAGATAGGGAAATCGATTTATTTCACTTAACAGTTTTCAACTTTCATCCCAGTTGAAACTTCTTAGGGTGTTGATTTTCAAATTTGAAAACATAGTGAAATACATGGAAAGCTGCATGCCTTATACGTTCATAGTACAGTAAATGGATAACTAACCAACAATACAGGGTGATTCTTAAGTAAGGCACCAAACACAGGTAGGTTTCTTAAACTTGTTACTTAGACCTACAAACATGGGTCAAAAATGCTTTGTTTACCAGCTAGCCACGATTTTGTTTTATTTTAATGATAATATTTTTTTATCTAGTACAAACCGAATATAATTTAGTGTCTAATTAAGATCTTGCACTTTCAAATTGGTAGCTTTTTATGGTATATGAAGGTATTTTTGGCATTATTCCTTTGTTATAACTTGATTGGCAAATAAACAGTGAGGGATACAAAAAATCCTTAAATATAACATTTTTAAACCATTTTACTATTTATCTATTGATACTAAGATTATAAAAATCCATTGAGGAACAAAAGAGTTTTAGTGAAATCTCTGGCTGGAAACATGCAACTTACGGGTCATTATTATTACCTTGTTTTATACCATAATTTCCCCTGCAACTGTGTTGATTCACAGTTGATCCTTATGGTCTTAGTGTCAATAGATAGGTAAAAAATTTCTAAGAAATGTCCTCCTAACATTTAGTTGCATACCTCAGTGTTTATCTGCTAACTATAAGGTACAAGAACGTTACTACCATTCTTCCACAGAATTCTACCATCGTCAACAACAAACTTCATACAAAAAACATTTAAAATAACATAAAATTGCCACCATTTGGAAATGGAAAGTTATGTTATGCTGATGGTTTTGTCCATGGATGGTCTTACTGAGATACCAAATTATAGTAAGTTTGAACTAAATTCCACACGTGATATGGATGAGAAAAAAATTCAGTTTATAAAACAAAATGGTGGCTAGCAGGTAAACAGAATTTTTGGAACCATGTTTACAGGAGTTGTTCTTGTTGTTTTTGCATAAGAAACCCATTCCAGAAGTTTGGCTTCCTATTTTAGAATCTCTCTGCATATTGCTTCTTTTTTGCAGCTAATCAATTTTGTGTAAGTTGGGACATGATGTCATAAAATATTATGCAGTATAATTTTTCTGATTTATAGGTTTCTTTATTTCTATTTTCCACCAGTTAGATAGTTTGTCCGGACTTTTCTAAACATGGTCAGTTATTTACAAAGGTAGTTTTAGAAGAAGTAATTAGTTGTTGTTTACAACTAATATTGTACAACTAAGTAGTACTTAAATCCTGCTGGTCTCAGCTTGGAAATTTGGTAGCTTCCTAATTCAAATGTAGTGAACGTAGACAGAAAGTTTTACAAAAGTCTAAATAAATCTGATTAAGTAGACTTGAATGAATCTTAGGTGAGTACAAAACAGTTCTGGGACTTATTTTTAGACCTTAAGAGTAGAATGTAGGTAATTGACAGTGACTGGTTTTTGCTGCACCAGACACCACTTGCAGGCATTAGACAGGAGTAGTGTGCAAGACGAAGGGGGAGAGTGTTCGTGCACCAACACAGAATCAAGGTAGTGAGTTAGTGTGAGTCAGTGGTGAGAGGGTTGAAGTGCAGTACATTCAACCACAACCACCAATCAAACAATCTTTGTACAAGCATGTGTTACATGAATGTGTTATTTCACTGTTTGTAAAAGCAAAATGCTATCTATCCTAATGTCAACGGTTTTGAGCTAAGAAAACGGTATTGCACTTGTTTATCCTGAAATCTTGAAGCTGATTGATTTCATATCCTCCATCGCACCAAATAGTTTCACATCTCCTTCTCAAAAGTCAGAATAATATAGCTGATCCAGTTGATTTTATAGGTAAAAACTACGGTACTTCCTTCGAAAGGACTACACTTGCACTTTTCAGCAAAGACTGATCATGTTTGTTCCTAAGCATTTGACTTATTATTCTGGTACTATCCTTTGTTACAAGTGGTTGCACGTACAAGAATGTCTAGCCAGCAAGCTTGACTCTATGTATATTTATATTATTTTGTGTGGACTAATACAGAAAATATTAAAGTTTCACTAAATATATGCAAATAAAAAAAAACCTTTGAAATTGAAAGTGTTCAACCGACTTCATACAGCTGGTTAGGGTTAGTAGAGGTCTGCTAAACCGAGCTGATATCTTGACAGGGGACAGTCATTCAATATATTTTCATCAATTTTTGTCCCGAAATCACACCTAGTGTTGCCAATCATTTTCTACCTAATTATATTTGCCAGCTGTTTTCTTGGTAGATTAAAATAGTCCACTGTTTGAGTGACAAACGCAGATGAGGAACAAACTTGAAGGTAGTGATCAGTTCCAATGGTGTCAGCAGTGTTGCTGCAAGTGTTCGTTTGAACTCAAATGATGGCAACAATGCTACAAGAGGTCTGTTTGCCCTTGCATTGGTATTCAAGTATACAGTTACACATTTGCTCACTGACTGTCATCATTTGATTCATGACTTTAGTTTAAATGTAGAACCATTGACTGATTTATTTTCTTGAGGCTTGAGATGAATTGGAACTCTGATTTGCTGTTAAAATGAAATCAAAACACACTCAAGACTATAAAACTAGATTACAAGCTGCAAGACAGATATTTGTAATAAGAACTATACATTACATTTGAACGGAAGGAAACTAGAAACAAATTAAAGTTTACTGATAACTTTTTATAACTGATAAGTTTACTAATAACTAAGCTTCAAGCATTTTTTTCAATGAAGATTTTTTATTGACTGTTCACGTAAATAATTATTAATTGTTATAGAAAATGAAGCATTAGATAATTAACGATAACTGTGTTCTGTGCTAGTAGCTTACCCGATGACTTGTGGCTTGACTAGACTGTTCAGATGATTCATACCATCCGTAACGACTCTCTGTAGAGAATTGTATGGCAGATAGTCAATTGAGTTTGTTGGTGAAACCTAGAAAATAATTAACATGAATACCTTCAATACATCTTCAGTATACTTTAAACAATCTTGTAACTGCAGCTGTGGATCTACCAACTGTAAAGTGTACAAACATTTGGTTACTATGTAAACAAGTACACAATTTTTTGAAGACTTTTATTTGGTCTTGACTTTTGACCCTTGACTTTGGTCTTGTCACAAAAATTAGCTCTGTAATCACTTATGGCACTATCTGTTTCATAACCGTAAATCATAAACCAAGTTTAGACCAAAGATGTCGACAGCACAATAATTAAGCTAAAGAAAAATAAACCATTGTATGGCTTATGTTAACAAAAACCCTCCATCAAAAGAGAATTTTTCTAGCTAGCTTAAACCCTTGGATGTGTATTGACTGATTGGGATGGTTCAGCATGACTTTCACACATTAGAAGAGTCTTTGACAGTAATTATTGTGTTAGGGCCATGATTGGATGCTTCAATTCTAGAGTTAGAGGTGAAGTAGGCGACAAATGCTGACTTGCGGTGAGTTAAGTGAAGGAAAACATCTATGAAGTAAAAGCAACTAGTCCAAAGAAGTATAGAAGATTTAGAAATGTCAAAGGTTTCTATAGGATTAAAATAAACAGCAAGTAATATTTGTAAAAACTGAAAAAGCTGCACCCCTAGAAAAATCTTGAGATATAAATAGGATCGATGAAAATTCCATCCTTGGTATTGTACATTAACTGAGAACACTCAACAAATGTAATATTACGTATAAAATTTAAATCCAGAACAACATGTGTCATCCAGAAAATTAATAAGCTACCTGAATAACCATTTTCTTGATACAGCACAACAGTGCATAACAAACAGATGACAGATAATAGAGATTACAATTGAATATTGGTTTTTTTGTTAAGCCCCCACACACGGTCTAGCATGCTGGGCGTGCGGCTAGATAGTTGGCCCGATCCTAGCAGCTAGCCTAGCATGTTCGACCGTGTGTGTGTGTTCCAATCTAGGAAGCACGGCATGCATGCTGGGCTCGACGCTAGGCACGGCAGTACCGTCCAGCCTAGAAACGTGCTCAACATGTTGGATCGTGTGTGGTTAACCATCGTGCCGCTCTCCGTGCCTCCACCAGTGTTCACTCTCTTTGCTCGGGAGTAATGCTTGGTATTAATAATAATTTAATAATGTATTGTCAATACTGTATGTACAATGTAAAGTTAATTATTTGACATCAAAATTAATCATACATATAAATATAAAATAAAACCTATTACCTCTAGTAAGACTGTAATAAAAGCTGAGCTTAACGAATAGGTATGCTACAATAATTTAGCTGTCAGAAAACTCCTGTACCTTGTAAAATGAAATTAGAAGCAAGTAGTTTTTAATTTGTGCTTTAAATTTCTATCTTTTACGCTGGATTTATATCTTTTACGTGGATTTATATCTTTTACGCTGGATCTTTTACAGAAGACCAGCAGCACACATAGCAGCACTCAGCCTCAAAATTCATTGCACAACTGACAAAGCACCCAGCATGCTAGGTCACAGGCTCGACCGTGTGTGGACGACACCCAGCATGCTGGGCGTGCAGCTAAACACGCAGCTAGGCTAGGTGGTATGCTGGGCTGGGCACTTTGCTCGACCGTGTGTGGCCTGCTTTAGTGATTGTTGAGTGTCAGACCCAGGACCCAGCTTAGGTGGCATGTTAAATTATTGCAATAATTGTTTTAAATACTTAAACATTCACTGCCTCAAACAAGTTTTAACATAAAAATTTGTATTTTATTCAACGTTAAGACCGTGCTGCTAGCAGCAAATGCAAATAATTCTAATAATTTAGGGAGCATTGCAAACTAAACCGTTTAACTACCAGTCAGTACAGATTATAAACATGTAATTCTTTTACTCAGATGTTGATTGGACACCACTGGACTTTCTAATTAATAAAACACAACTTGTCATAAACCTTGTCTCTCAAATTGGATGAAATTTTACTTTGTAATTAGTTTTAACTATTGAGTTATATCAAAATAATTTGCCTCTCAAGTAATCTAGCAAATAATAATAGTTAAATAAATATCAATAAACTTGTTGCTTAGTTAGGCCAGCAATCTGAACTGATTTTATTTGATATTACCATTCATTCAACTGAGTTTGTGAAAACCAGACAAATTGTGTGTTGACAAGTTAAGTTACCAACCAGACTCACTCCAAACAACCATTGTACTTGGCATGGCAAGTTCAACGACTTTTATTAATGTCACTCAAAGAGTTATCATTAACTATATTTGATGAAAATGCAAAGTAATGTATCATGCAAAATTAAACCTAAGTACGATGTTCAATTAAACTGAAGTGATGAAAAAGTGCGTTTAGTTTATTGAAAACCTACGGTATCTAAGAGTAGGGCCTACGTACCATTCAAGATATAGGAATCAATATTCCAGTGTGTATTGTCCTTAAATTAACCATAGATCAACTGATTTTATACAGTCCACATTTAATTAGTTTAAAACAGTCTAAAACTAATTCCATAACAATTTCAGACTTAGTTGTGTCTGGCATATGTTCATAGGTTTGTTAAAAAATATAGTCCAAGTAAGCCCTACTAAGTCCAAACTTAAACAAAATGTTTTCTTGTTCATATTTTTCCAACTTCTGACTTTGAGGTTACACCCCGTCAAGGTTTCAAGAGAATCCAAATAGATTTATTTGCTGTTGTGAGAATACCGTTATCATATGAAAAAACTACTGGGTTAAGTGATATTAGTGACCCCTGTTATACTTTCCGACTTGAGGATGAGATGAGGAAAATTACTCAAAAAATACCTAAAACTTCAACACAAAGCTAGAAACTTCAAGTTAAAAAAAACAAATCAGTTAAAACTTATTGTGAAAGGGGATTTAGAGGAATAACCAATTAACCATAAAATACAACACCGGATAATATAATTAAAACGTGAAATAAGAATAAGAATACAGTAGAGTCTTGATTATCCGACCTAAACCGGCCGATGCAAGGTCGGATAAGCGAAAAGGTTGGATAACACGGAAATCGGTAAAAACTACGTTGAAAATGTGTTAAAGTAATTTTATTTACACATAAGAATCTTTTAAAATACATATAGCATACTAAAACAATGCGTACAGTCGGGTAGGAAAGTGCGGTCACCGACCTGTCACCTAGCGCGCGAATACAACGCGTACAGTAGGGTAGGAAAGGGGCTGCATCGTGCAGGAATCTGCTGCGTACAGTCGGGTGTGATGAAATTTGCTGTTTCGCGCAATAGCCTTCTGCGAAAACTAGTAATAAATTACCGATAATAAATTGCCCCAGTAGGTCGGATAACTCGGAAGGTTGGATAACCGAGACTCTACTGTATTTATCTTGATGATCCTTGATTTATCTTGAATATTTATCTGGAAAAATGATAATCCAGTGTTAGAAAGAGTAGTCATTTTAATTTTCATTATTACCGTAGTAATAATTAATCATTAATAATTTTTATTGCTTTGAGACTTTGACACTACTTTTAATGCCAAAAGAGGAGAGTAACAAGGTTAAGAAGTGGGAGAATTTGATATTTAGGAGGTAAAAGCTTGGAGTAGTAATCTAGAGAAGTTCAATGCAGGTTTTCAAATTCCAAATTAGGGGTCGACATGATGGACTTTTTGGTTGGGACAAGGTAAGACAGAACACCCACAAAAATCAATGAAAAACTTACTGGATTAAAAATAACCACTTCTGCTGCCTCAGTTTTAGTTTTGCAACTTAGGATGATTGTTAATAACTTAATAAGTTAATGCATGCGACTGTTAATAATTACTAGAAGTGAAACCCGATAACGACGACCAAAGTTCAAATTATTAATACCTTGTAAAATTAAAAATAATCAGATTTTTCAAAATGGGTATACTAACTAAAACAAGGTAAGACAGAACACCCAAAACGTGCATCAATGAAAACTTACTGGCCACCATGGGGCTTTCCAGGTTACCTCCACACCTCCAATGAAGGGCGATTGCAATGAGACTTTCTGTACGTTGTGTTGGATCTATACCATACCTAAACTTAAAATTGATTGTCATGAGTTACTTGACCTTGTAGAAAATCTTTAGGAACCACACATTTGTTAATGTATCGCCATTCTCACACTATAGCAAATAAACCTCTTTTCACCCATGGGTCAGAAATTGTACACTTTTAAAATACCCATTATGAGCAAGAAAAAGTTCTGGCAAAGTTTGGACTCTATTTTTTTCTGATTTTTTCTATGAACCACTGTCATTCATTTTCACCCTTTTTTCACTCATCTTACCCGTACAATATCAAATAGATACAAAATCTAATTCCGATTTATCCCACAGATTTAAAATAAAACTATCAAAAATAATAAACATAGAATAGGCAGGGAACCTAAAATGGAATATGCTTAACTAAAATTTAAGCGGAGAGTCAAAACTATATCTAAATTTATGACACTAAAAGCTACAAGAGAAATCACAATTTTCATTATACAACAACCAAAGTATTGAAAATACACATGTTATTACCACTTAAAGCCATTTCTATTGATGAGATATTATCAGATTGGTTACTAAAAGCTTTTTAACAACATACCCATTATTAGAATGAGGCAAAAAAAGTAAGCAAAGCCATTGCAATAATCTTTCTGACTAAGCAAACATAAACAGCACTATGCGATGCGATAGGATAAAGACATTGCTGTGCTGAATGCATTGCAACTTGCAGGAGCAGCTACCTTTCTAAGATTGCGACCCGGGACATCCAGATGATTCATCTGTCAGAAAAAAAACTAAGTCAAACAAAAAGTTCTTTTAATACTTACCAGTTGAATTTCATTCGAAACCATTCACCTTGAAGTTTAATTTCAGTGTAAAAATGTATAAAACAATAACCAATTATCTCCTGCTCATGAATAAAATTGAAGGAGGGTAATTTTCTATGGGAGCTGCTTACACGCAGAAGATCCCAAACTGGGTAAGAGAGGTTCAGAGAATGTTCAAAATGCTAAGAGGAATAGTGTTCCAACAACTGTTTTACTTAGGAAAAATTGAAATTATAAATTCGACAAATACACAGAGTTTGTGAAAATAATGTTTGAAATTAAAGAGCTGTTACATAATCAGACAATTTTACTGACACAAACACCTAAAGTTAAACATTAGTTCAGAGCATCTCCAAGAACACCGAAGTCTATAATCTAGATTACACAATGATGAATATTGAATGAACTACATGTATATAACTTTATGCTATTAAAAATACATAAAAGAACACAAAGTGTCAAATTTTGCTGGCTTTCAAGACATCAAAAACCAATGAGTTTTTTCGGTTTTAGGATGCCAAGAACTTTGCAACAAGGTGCAATTTGATGGAGTTCTAGCATAAAAGAAATCAGGTTTACGTCCTTTAGAATAAGGGTTTGCAAGCTATCAACCCTATCATCTATTGTGGTAGCTAAGATTCACGATTACGTCAAAAGTTGTACACCCTTATAACATGTGGCAGAGCAAGTTTGAACATTTTCAGCCGTTCAAAGGTTAAGCTAGAGAGGGACTTAAAGAGAAACACCCTGTAGATTTGAAACTTACGTTATCATTCCAATTTGGATCGTATCAGATTACGTTTAGTTGGAAGAGGATCTTTTTGGTCCTAACCTTGCAGCCTTTGTCATTTCATATAACTTTGTCATTGGATACCATTAACTGAATATTTACTTGACCATTCTGTGTAGGGTGGGCTGCCTAGGGCATGGAGTCAGAGAGAAGTGAATGGCCAAACTTTAAGTAGTTCAAATAGAATACTATCAAGTATCGACTAACCTTGATATTGGTGGTGTTGACTTTTAGTGACTTTGCACGATGGAAGCTGCCCCGACCTCTGCGGACGGACGACCACACGCTGCCAAACAATGAGTGGTTCCGCTAAAAATAACATCATCAGTTATAACATAACAGCAATCACTTTTGCTTTATTTATAGACAATTACACCATGGTTGACATCGAGTTATTAAAAAGATGGCTCTGTCTAAAGTAAGTCCACAGAGAATTGATTGTTTACAGCAATCCAATGGGATAGGAAAAGTGCTTTGAAGTTTAATCCTCAGATCCATCACCAAGCGCGGTTGCTACCGTATATCACACGAAAAGCACAGTGGCCTGCGAGAGTAGGGTGGGACAGGTTTGAGTTCGCATCCACTGAGAGGCCTTTTTGATACTTCAATACTTTGCTTTGAGACACCGACCACTCTTAGAGGGTATTTTAAGGTGAATATGGGATGATGGTGAGTGTGATGAGTCCATGATGTAGCAACCTTGCTCTGTGACGCTTTCTATAGAACAAAGAAACGATCATTTGTAGAGAGTTTCTATTTTATGTGGTAAGTCTTAAAGTTAATTTAAAAAATAATAACAGAATAGTGAAAGGTGACATTTTTATTTATAAACACAAAGTAATTTAATGGTTAAAGACTGAGCATAAAACCATGGTTCAATATCCTGTCTATTTAATTGAATGTCCCATACATCAAGCCATACATCTTGAGTATGTTGATAAGTTAAAATTGGTAGGATAATTACCCTATGCATGGGCTCCGGATTGTCATCAATCAATTCTTCCAAGTTTCCTGAAATAGCTCTCTTCAGCTCAGGCCCAGCGTCGTGCAGGGTTCTTAAACCAGCCTGGAACAGTTTCTTTTGTTAATTCTAGACAATCTATGTTTGATACTTCTAAAATAAATTGCAAGAGCCAACTTAAAATGAAGAAAGTTAATTAAAATCAATATTTACTTACAATATACAGGGTTAGGCAAAAGTGTGGAAACGCCTTTATAACTTTTTGACCAGTTTTTCAGTGCAACCTAACTTGGTACATTTGATTAGAGGAAACAAAAGAACATTTTAATGCATACTGACACTTTGCCCCAGTTTTCAAAATGGGGAATTAGGGGGTAGCACCATAATTTTCATAGGGAAGCCCCATCGAGTGACACCTCATTTTGAAGGTATTAAAAATGTTGATGAATGCTGAAAACTAGAAGTCTCTATCTTAACCCAGAAAGAAATGGCATCGATTTTAAGTTACACAGATTTGTATTAAACAAAAATGTGAAAACTCCTTTATAACTTTTTAACCAGCTTTTCCAGCACAACCGAACTCAGTACATTTTATTAGAGGAACCAAAAGTACCTTTTAATGCATACTGACACTTTGCCCCAGTTTTCAAAATGGGGGTTTTGGGGGTAGCACCATAGTTTTCATAGGGAAGCCCCATTGAGTGACACCTCATTTTGAAGGTCTTAGAAAATATTGATAATTAGAAGTCTCTGACTTAGCCTAGAAAGAAATGGCGTCGATTTTAAGTTACCCAGAGTTTCAAGACTACCCCTAACAATCAACCATTTTGAAAGCTGGGGCTGTCAGGATGTTGTGTTCTGTGTGATCGTTGTCCTGGTCTACCTTGCTACGACCAGTTCACAGTGAGTGGTATTCCTCAGGTGGTGCCTTTAAAGGGCCACATACCAGTGTCAAAGTTACTATCTTGTTTCAGTGAAAGTGCAAATTATGTTATCAACAATTTCTCTAATGTACACATAATTTTATTGTTTGTTATTACTCATAGATCTATCCAATGTTACTTCAGTTAAAGCGCAATTCATATTAGACTAATTCATTATTTAATCATTGTTAAGTTTTTAAATTATTATTCAATTCTATTCATTGTTATTGCTTGTAGATTTATCTTGATATACTATCTATTTATTCATGTTTCTATTTATTCTATGCACATTGGGCTTTTTATCAGTCAATTATCCTATTATTAGTGCATGTTTGTTGTTTCCTGTTTCTTATTGCTTGTTCAAGCCACACGTGTTTATATATTATTATCGCCATTCATATTATAATTATCATTTCCTATATTGTTCACTGTTGTCAACTGTTCATAATTTTGTAAAACTGGTGTTTGCCGTTGAAATAAATAAATAAATAATTAAAAGGTACTTTTGATAACCTTAATAATATCTACCAAGTTTGGTTCCGATCGCTGCTGCCAGTCACTGCATGTGTGCGATGTCAAACGCTCCTAAACGCCCCCCTCCAACTCGTTCCCAATCGCGGTTTGTGTGTTTCTACCCTTAGTCACCTGTTGATACAAGGTGTACGGCACAGTTTTTTTGGAACCAAATAGACAAACTCGGAGTGCATGTATAGCTCTGCCCGGGGCAGCTCGCCCGGGCCAAGGTTCGCCCCTGAAGCTTAGGTGGCTGGTTTAGCTGACTCTGGAGTATCTGAATTTAGTGTTGTCTGTTGTTTCCTAACCACGTTGTATTCACAGAATCTTATTTTTGTGGTTACTGTGGTTTTTACACATACCAAGACACAATGGACTCAAAAACCCCTAGGCCAAAGTCTTGACCCTCAGGTGAAAGTGTCAGAACACAAATCCTGTCAAGCTCGTATTCGGTATTACCTGTAAAGTGACTGTATTGTGGGACTCCTTGTCTCCATCCTTTAACTCCTGTTCCTTTCTTTTCTTAAAGCGTCTGAAATAATCTTGAATCAGGAACGTAGCGTAGAATTTCCCCACAGTGACTTCATCATCAACTGAAAATTACAGTGTTTTTGATTATTGAACTGTTTTACACCAGTATTACATTAATTTTTTTTAGAATTCAGAGGATTAAAAACTAAATTGTATCTTACTTTTCACTACTGAACTAACAAACAACACTTTTAAATACTCACTATTTGAAAATACCACTCTTGATTTTAATACTGAATGTACTTTTTTCATTGGTGAATAATTGGTTAACATTATCTGGTTTAAAAAAATTCCCGGTATCTGATTTTAAAAAAGTACTCATTACACCATTAACTATTTATTTTCTAAAGCATGTTTAATAGCAGCACTAAGCATTGAATCCCGTTTAACTCTACCTCCTGGAGGGGGAACCACTTGGTCTAGAAGCTTGGGGCTGGTTCTTTTCCAAATCTTCTTAATGACGGCTCGAAGTTCTGAGTTTGCATCATCAATGTTGCCTTCTGTCTTGATGTGCAGAGATGTGCGGACGACTGCAAATAGTGTTGCATTGAACAACACAGTGCCATCACTGTTCAAGGGCATGTTCATGGACACTAGTCTCTGTACAAACAAAGGAGTCTTTCAACAGATAAACAGGGCAGTTGAACGAAAACAGGGTAAACAGGGCAAACAAAATATTTGGACATCTACTTAACTAAACACTTTCACTACACTTCACCAGTTAATCTCTGGCCTTTCATAATTTTTAGAAAAATCACAGGGTACTTCACGCAAAACTTGTTATATGGATTAACAATCTAAATACCTCTCATTATACACAGCAAACTTTGAAAAAATATCTAACCTTGCAAGCCATACGATGGGGGCAAAGTTTGCCAAAACCTAGCGGAGGAGATATTTTCCGCAGCAGAGTGACAACGTCCAAGTGCTTGATCCGGCCCTTGGCATCCGGATCATACTCACTCCACAGCCTGATGAACTCGTCCAGATGATGAGGACCAAGAATCGACCAGTCTCTAGTGAGGTAGTCAAAGTTGTCCATGATTACAGCAACAAATAAGTTTATAATCTGGAACACAAACAATGTACGGTACGTAATAAACAAGTGTTATGGAACTTGAGGTGAACTTCTAATTT
This sequence comes from Matsumurasca onukii, assembly GCA_018831715.1. Classification (NCBI taxonomy): domain Eukaryota; kingdom Metazoa; phylum Arthropoda; class Insecta; order Hemiptera; family Cicadellidae; genus Matsumurasca; species Matsumurasca onukii. The sequence continues at coordinate 24,815,256 of CM032064.1, forward strand.
CTGAAGTATTGATAAGAATAAAAAACTAGACATAAAATCATTTTTATACTCAAAAACTCAGAAATTGACGACATCTTGAGTTTAACGGAACACTGGCAGGACTCTGTAATCAGTAATACTTTTAGTCTAACAAATTTTAAAAGACTGTCTAATTTTAGCAGAAGTCAAAACACGTCACTTATATTAATTCATAGAAATTACAAAACTCTAACTGAATTAACAAATTTACAAACAAGAAACTTAAATAGTTGGTTCACAGCAAACAAGCTCATTCTAAATGTGTCCAAAACTCAAATACTAGACTTTAGCACCAAGCCAATCCAAACTACTATCGAGGAGGCAGCGCACCCTGCCGATCAAGCCTGTAGATATTTATTGCTGGAAATTCCATTGCCAGTAATAAATATCTAAATAACGTTAAGTTTTTAGGTTTAGTTTTGGATAGTAACTTAACGTGGAAGGGTCATGTGCAAGAGTTAATTCCAAAACTCAACTCAGCCTGCTATGCAATCAAACAGCTTGCTCCTCTATGTGAAATTAAAACTTTACTTGTTGTTTATAACTCCTATTTTCAGTCAAACTTAAACTATGGTATAGTATTTTGGGGAAATTCAACAGATAGTCACAAGATTTTTACAGTCCAGAAAAGGGCCCTGAGAATAATGAATCATTCCGCTCGTCTTGACAGCTGTCGAAAATTATTTTATCATTTCAAAATTCTTTTACTACATGATATGTACTTATATGAGGTTATCAGATTATTCAAACGGAATCAACACCCATATGTACTGAATAATTTCCTCCATGATTATAACACGAGAAATAGTATTGCTTTTAGGGTGCCTAAACATAGATTAACTTTATATGAAAAAGGAGTTTACTATTCTGGCCTAAACTTTTCAATATGCTTCCGGCTGAGTTGAGGATGGAACAATCGTACTCCTGATTTAGTTCTAGTCTAAAGCGGTTTTTCCTGTCTAATGTAATTTACAATTTTAATGATTTTGCCAGTTTATGCTACATTAAATAATTGTTTGTTTCTAACATTCATTATTATATTTAATGAACAGTACTCATAATCTTTGATTGGATCTGATTTGTATATATATATATATATTTTACTCTTGTTCTCATTGATTTGTATATATTTTACTTTACTTATATTTTACTCTATCTTTTGTTTATTATCTTGATGAAGCCTTTTGGATTGTACAATCTGTTTTGGTGAATAAAGTTATTTATTTATTCAAGAGGATGATTTATAAACAGATTGAGTAATGGTACTATGGTATTGTTAACTTTTTACTGATAGCAAAAATATTGAGTTTGGGAACGCATTACCCAAACCTATACTGAACCTCTTTTATCATGCCATCTGGAAATAAATTCAATGTTATTTATTTCTTGAAAGCTAAACCCTCCCAGGTGCTGGTCTCGAACATGACAAAGTCAGTCAATGATGCAAAGCATAGCCTCCTCTAATAAAAGACTGCAGCACAAGAGAATTGGAAAATGCACAGCCAGGTAATGCAATGTTAATAGCCACGGAGGGGATCAGAGGAGGCTATGCTTAGTTGCTCACAATAAGTATTAACAATGTACTTAGCTTCCGGTTCAACTGACCAGGAAAGAACATAGAACGTAAAAGGAGATGAAGTAAGGGAAGGCGATGTCGGAGCCGCACCCGTCCGGGTTGTCCTTCTCCTCCGTGTCTTCATCACACATGACCTCACCGGGGCGGTGAGAGCAGTCCAGCATGATCTCTTGTCCAGCAGTGTAAATCTCTTGCCATAGATAATTATGTAAAGCCTGGCACCTGAACACCGAAGAAATGAAAACAAGTAATGTAAACTTCATGGTCAAACAGTATTTCCAGTGATTTATTTTCTCCAGTAACTGAATTTTGTCTAGAGAACTGAGTTGGACTATACAAAGTTAAAAAATCACTGCAAGATTTTTCATACTGCAGCATTAGTTAAGACAACTGAAATCCATATGATCAAAGTGCTAAAGCCTTGAGGATAATACCATTGATCTGACTTTAAAAAATGACTTGTGAGAGTTTAACATTGAAATGATGACATACAGAGTGTTTTTTTAAACACAATCCAATGTTCAAACTATTGTTAGTCATTTATTTTACGAACGCTATATGGTCATAAATTGTATCATTGGTTTGTTCACTTCAATATCTATCAGATGGTATGTATTGTTGCAGTAATATAGTGGTTTTGATTTCCTAATTTGATGTTATTGTAAAAAAAACGCAATCATGATTTTTAGCAAAGATCAAAGAGTGTTTATTGTTGAAGAATACTTAAGAGCAAGATCATTTCTTTTTTGTCAAGAGGCGTTTGAGATCAGGTTTGCAGGCATGAGTACAGTAGACCCTCGATAGAACGGACTAATTGGAGGAAGGGTGGTCAATTTGAAAAATCCGGAAGATCGGGGATACCGATAAGCATATCCTGGTGCATTAGGATCGATAAAAATAGACTCAAGATGACGTAATTTGAGGTCCAGATCGGTTACTGACGTGTTTGGCTGAGCCACACACCTTAAAACCACTCACTCTCATAGGCAGTACTCACACTGAAGGTCTTACGAAATAAAAACACATTTAACGTTCAAAATGTATTTATTTCGTTCAAAATACTGTATTTTCACAATTTATGTACAATTCATATTTACAGTAAAAAAGGTTTCTAATTTAATAAAATGTCCGCCATCATAATCACACAATTTAATCACCCGACACACTAACACAAGTTATCACAATACTGTACAGATATCACATCACGAATCAGCTGCAGGTGACTCACTGTTGTTTACATTTGAGACAGTATAGGGGTGGGGAGGGTTAACTCGCCGGTGCGCAGTAGATAAGAGAGTGGCCTGAAATTATCGATCCACTCCCACTCACTGCTCCAGTCTGCACGGTGTATCCTGACAACCCCAGCATCGATACGCAAACTCAGAACTCAGTTGCGTTTCTGCGTAGCTCCGGTATTGTTAAAGTAACGTTAGTGCACAATATTGTCATTAAATATTGTTTAAATTACTAGCGTTTAACGTTGGCGTTAAAAAATACTGTATGTAACAAAAATTATGTTTTTCGTTTATTTAAATTTAAATTTTTTTTACCGAGGGGTGGTCCGGACCATCCCGAATCCGGTCGAGCGAGGTCCGTTCGAGCGAGCGTCTACTGTATATGCTATTTTCTTTTGTTGTTTCAAAATTCTTAAAGATTTTTAGGAGGATTTTCTAAACTAACCTAACATCCTTCATCACTTCTTCATTCAGTACAGTCCACCCTCTCTCTGTTATGTTTCCTGTTCCCTACACAACCTGTTTCGTTACAGTTTTTAACAGATCAGTGAATTTTATATTTATTTGAAAAAGCTAACACTTGTAAACTTGACCACAAATGCCTCTTGATAAAAAAGTAAACACCCTGCGCTTAAGAACCCTTCAAAACAAACACTCTTTGATCTTTGCTAAAAACCATGATTGCGTTTATTTTATAATAACATCAAATTATGAAACCAAAACCACTATATTACTGTAACAATACATAACATCTGATAGATATTGAAGTGAACAAACCAATGATACAATTTATGACCATATAGCATTCGTAAAAAATGACTTACTATGGTTTGAACATTAGGTTGCGTTAAAAAAAAACATCCTGTATCATTACAGTCACACATTAGAAGTTGGGTTTTTAGCATTGTGTTCTAATGACAAAGCTGTTAATGTCATAAAGGAATCCTACATCAAATCAAAGATGTTTATTAAAAGTCACAAACAAAGTCAAAAACCCAATCTTGACAGGTTGATTCTAGTAAAAACATCAGTGTTTCAACACTTTTAAACAGTGATTTGAAATATTTATCAAGTTTTGAAGTTCTCATAGTTTATTGGGAGTTGGTTTTAGTTTTTACATTTAAATAAGACCAAAAGATGGTTACCAAAAGATCATGTTATTGCACTATCGTAAATTTCTAAATTTTTGTATCTATAAGTAATTGAAATGTATAAATTATTATTATTGTAACTATTGACTGGGACTCTTGGCGTGGTCCTGTAATCCAGCTTCATGGAGGTCAGGTTTTGAGGATGATATAGGTCTAAAGCGGCTCAGATTGTCTCAGTGATCATCTGATGATACTTGCATCAACTCCCACCATCGTTTAGACATATCAGACCATCACCTGCGTGGTTCGGAAGTCACGTTAAGCCGTTGGTCCTTGTATTTCCATTGGCCATTGGGCTATTAATTAATGACCCATTCTAAGGAAGATTCGGCCTTAGTTTGTAACAAGACTACACCTCATAACTCATTACTACCACTCATCACCTTCATCCTTCACCACATATTTGCCTTAAAATACCATCGTGAGAGTGATCGGCACCTCAAATAGTGATATAGTGATATTATATTGTAAATGAAATGGATTTTCCGTCAATAAAGAAAATTGAAAATTGATATAAGTAAACTCGTACCAGTGGCAGAGCGGAAGAGAACAAGGACAGCCTGTGGGAATGTATGGAAGTGGTTGTTGCGATGAATCTGTGACATGTCAGCTGCTTCCCCCAGCCTTATTCTGCCAAACACCTGCAAAATTCAACCAGTTACAGTACATCTGACAAACCATAGATATTTACTTCCTCTAAATTTTACAATAGCTTCTAATATTGAAAACCCATTTGGGTGGGTTACTACAAAAAATTCCTACAAGCTAAAAAGTAACCTAAAAATCCTTATCTTGGAAAAAGTTAGCTCTAAAAATGCCTTTTGTTTATTTCTGTTAGTGTGAAACTTTTGCCTGATTTAGAAACACAACTATCCAGTGCATTTTTAGGAATATGGAGATATTCTTACCTGCATTCCAATGACAGCATAGATAAAGAAGAGCATGATGATCAAGAGGGCGACGTAGGGCAGAGCCTGAAAACTCTTGATGAAGGTCCAGAGCAGAGTGCGGATGCCCTCTCCTCGACTCAACAGTTTGACGAGTCTCATCACACGAAAAAGCCTGAAGAAGTTCACTGAGATCAGGTTTGACCCTGGCTGCAAATATGAAACACAACTGTTAGAACACTCACATGCTGCAAGAACATTGCCAAACAAAAGTTACAATGTATGTTGTGCAAACTGTCCACTCGGATGAGTCATGCACACCCAGCGACACAATAACAATATCTGGTGAACAGGATCAAGGGTTTCTAGTCAACATTATGTAAATTAACAAACAAATAACATCTTGCACATCATTATCTATGAAGTATTTAAAAGTTAAAACAAATAAACATACGAGTACCTTCCATAAATTGGGTTCTTAAATGATAAAGTTGCTTACCAAATTTAGACATTGGGTAGTTTCTGAGCACACTCATTTACGTTTTGATTGTCATCCTAGAGAAAACTGATATAACAGAGTAAAATACTTATATATGGAGTCCTGTGTTGAGAGGTATAATGGTTTGCACAGTTATTCAACTGAAACTAAATGGGACTAGCACCAATTATACCTGATGACATTTTATATCATGACAAGTTAGCCAAAGTTAGCTTTGGATGGGAATTTTCAAGACTTCCGACTCAATCTGGAGAGAGTGATTTATTGATTTTTACTGCTCCATACAGTTGTCATGCAACAAAACTGAATTGGCGAGCACTTAAATTAAAAACACCTCCTGATTTATAATTGTCTATGATTCATTAGTTACCATCTACGGCCGACAGTTACTCTGATTATACTTGAAGTCTTCGTCGGTTACTGAAATTTCCACATAGATTGTGTCAAATTTACAATACTTCTTTATTGTATGGTTAGGAATCAACAAAAATTATTTACATGACTGTTCAAAATCATAAATTTTAGTTTTTTGTGATTTAATAAAATATGTATAGCTCTGAGCATAGCTATCTCTACCCTGCGCCTCAGTCCGTGTGCGAGTTAACCCTACAAACCTCAATCCTTTTCTAATGTCACCGTATGGCGCATAGTCACTTTTGTTAGTGGTGACTGCATAGATTGATCCCATACCGCCAAAATGATGAGCTCCGGAGTGAAGTGGCAGAGAGGGCTTTAATTTCTAACTTCACCTCTCTAAACCAAAAAAGCTTAACCTATTTTTAATGTAATTGGCTCAGAAAAAAACAAATTAAAAGAAGACTATTACGGCAATTACTGATACCTTTACAAAAGGAACTTAAGCTTGGGTTTATACAAGTAGCAAGAGGAATTAGTTTATTTGCTTTTTAGGAATTGTTCACACTTATTTGAACCACGACCAAGGCTTGAGTTTCTGATGAGGGTATGTTAACATTTTTAAAGAGAACCCCTACTGTGTCAACTCTCTTACTCAAGAAACTAAGAAAACCATACAATAATGAAGTTCTTAAAATATTGCCCAATAACCAAAACGATTTTAAAACATTTGTAGGGAAACTTAGTTCCAGAAAATGGCTGCCAAAGCTTTTCCATTCACTTTGGATTAACCTATGTTTTAGACTTTAACTTAAGGAACATTTCCACAGATTTTATAATATCTAAAAATTAACTGTATTATACAAAAAATACATACAGTGGAAAAATATGAATTTTCTTTAGATTTGGTAGCTTTTTTATACTGATGACAGATTAAAGACTCATAAAACCTAATAAATAACAATGCTCATCTAAATTTTGCAATTGCTTGAAAGAAACTTAATTATATAATTATTATTAATAGTTATTTTGCAGTTTTATTTATCCTTGAGAAGGTACTTTTAATTTTACATCTTGGCTTAAAACAAACCCACACTTATAATTTGAAAGCAGTTTCTGTCTACTGAAGGCAAATTACCCACAAATTGCACATTTCTAAAGGCAAGTTCATACAAGCATAAAGTTTGCAAGAAGCATTTTGGTACTTGTTTTTCCCCACATCATGAAACAACCTATTGCCAAATTTGATTAAATATGGAAACTGTACTTTATAAAGAAATGGCTTAGAGATCAACAATTTAAATGTTGAATAATAAGTTAGGAATGAGTGAACATTCAACAGCTTGGGGTGTAGTTTGATAAAGAAAAATAGGAAAATAGTTCCCTAAAAACTATTCCAGATGTTTATAGTTTTCAGAATTCACTGATCCATTAAACTTAGTATAATATGTAGTGAAAAAATTTTTAATAAGAATACAGTTTTTTATAAAGTTAATGCGTTTTTGATGATCAAAATATTCAGGAAACCTATTAAAACTATAATTTATGCAACTTTTACGGTGAGTTTACTTGAAATAGAAGAAATACTTATTGGGGAGAGTTGTGTATAAGTAATGTGTATAATCCCGCTAATGTGTATGCTAGCGGGAAAGCTAAACCGTTTTCAATTCCAAGTTTGTAGGAAGTTCTTACTGTTCTTTGAAAGTGAGTATACATCCTGAGTAAACAATGAACTCCTAAACTTGAGAGTTAAATGACACATTTTTAATTCGGATCATTATTTTGAGCTTGTTGGTAAAATCAACAAGACTAAGTCAGGTGAATTTTGTCTTACTTTGCAATATCTAATGCTCTTGTAGGAAAACACCCTAACCCATGTGCCCAAGCCTCATAGCAAAAGGTACACACATCCAAGTGTCCAGTTAACAAATACAACAAGGGAAACTTTATTTTGATTAAACAAACACTAAAGTGTTCCAAATTCTTGCACAAAGACTAGCCTTCATATCTGAAAACTACTTCAAAACCTTTCAGTCGATAATTTATATGAATAATTTGTTTATCTAAATTAAAAAGCAACAGTTTAACTGTGGCTTGCATTGCTACTGTCTGCCAGGGGTAATATAGCCTGCATGAACCATGAACCATGGCAGGCACTCGTTTGTGGAAGAAAACAGAACAGACCTCTTCGCATTGGAAATTGCCGAACAAAGAGTCCATATAACAACACACAAGGATCAAAGAATTCTTTTCTCTTTCCAAAACTGTGAAACTACATTGTTTATACTACCTACAATATATAAAAACATATGACAAAAATAAATGCAAAAACAGAACTCAAATGAAATGTGTTTAAAGGGAAAATATATTATGTCGACTTATTATATATTATCTGTTAATAGTTTAGGATATAACCACTAACCAATCTGGGTCGGTTCTAAGTTGCATATGTTTGACGACATTATTTTCTTTTTGAGTTTTCAAACAACAAAATGAGTTTTTTTAAGCTTTTTAAGGAGAAAGAATGTAGCATTTCTCAACATATAATTAGAAACACTAGATCTTAGTTTCCATGATTTGTTTATGTTGAAGCCCGAAAGTCACAACAATGAAAAACAATGTTTAAATGGGGATGTTTTGAATACAGTGTCTGCGCTTGTTTTGAATATTTTTCATTCGTCTTCTTATGTAAATGCACTTTTATCTGCATACAACATGTAGCCATAGTAATCAACTACTAAAAATCCAAATGTCCATGGTCCAATGAAGACGGGATGATTCCAGAAATGTGTCTCCTTGAACAGTGAGGTTAGTAGTAATTTCCGAAGTACCCAATGGCAATAACCAATATATAATCAAACAAGTAAGCGATGAGAATTCGGTATATAAATTCAATGAGTAACCAAAATTAGTAAGGCTAATAAATGATTCCTCAGGTGAAGTAATTGCTAAAATAATGTGATATCCATCTTCAAGACTGACATGATTACAAGTAATTCTAGTAATCTTAGTTTTTGATGAGCACATCAACATCCGATTGGCGAAAATGATAATGCTGCTGACCTTACCTAGCAGCTCAGAACAACAATTTTACTTTTTAATACTTTTTTAGCAGTTTAATCAAAACCTGGAAGCAGAAGTTGTAAAATAACTAACAAAGATGTTCAAGACAGAAGTAGAATAAATAGGTAAAGATCTCAGCGTTTTATATACCCAGTTGTAGGACCTAATTTAAACTTTAAATGCTTTATACTTATGCCTGAAGATTTTACCAAGGTAGGATCTCTCTAAGACAGTTTATACCTCAGCTATAAAGTATAAACGTAGGATCATCAAGTATAAACATACATGACATTTTAATTACTAATTAGATCCATTTACAAAATATCACATAGGAACAAACGAGGAAAAAGCAAAAGACCGGCCCAGATGAAAAGACTACTCTGTTGCAGCTAAATGTCTACTTGGGCATAGATGGACGCAGGAGTAAGCATATTATGACAAAAGCTTACAGAATTTATAGTAACCTAATGAACATTTAGTACACATTTTCTTGCATTGCAAAGAGTCCAATTGTAGTAGGAAAATTCTCAAACACAGAATTTCAGTAGATTAGAAGAGTTTGATAAGAAACAAATAAGCACCTGAGTCATTGAAGAAAGTGACAGAAATAACAGAATTTGTAGACTATGAAGGTAAAGATAAGCTAGAAAGCTGATACTCATCAGAGCTAATACATCGAGCTAAACAAACAACTATAAAGAGTTTTTGCTCAATGAATACAGTATTACACAACATTAACCAATGAGTTAAATACTTTGCGTGCATCATACACACTCATATTGATAGTAAACATCCATACTCCATAGAGATATCAGAAAGTGTGAAACTTGTGTGTAGAAAGAGTTTTCCTAATTACATTTCACACAAGTATAAAATTGTGTTTATAACGGTGAAACCTAAGACCTCTGTCCAGTGTCCACTTCCCACAACTGTGTTCTAGTTCTTTACACCTAATGTGAAGTTCTGGTTTAGGGACTTCACTCTAGAGTATAGTATAGTAGTTCTGACTAATACAGAATTCTTTTAGTAACCAAACATATCTTAACCTAAACTGATCTCTTATTGTGCTAGTGGTAATTTAGAGTATTTGAAGTATAAGGGACTGAGAGCAGAGTATATGATCTGAATGTGTAATTTCTTGTAATGGTCAAGTGAAGACAAGATTAGTTTCCTTTAAAATGTTCCTAATGCTTTATTTGTGCAAATCTATAATTATTGATTATTTAGAGGCTAATATTTCCTACAGTGTTACCTCCAAATCGTACTTCAAGTAATTTCCTAACCGAAATTGTAGAACATTAAACACTGTATCAAAAACTATTGGAGCAGTGATGGTTACATTAAAATATAGTAATTTCATTTCAGCTGCAACAGTTTGTCCTAAATGCTGCTAAGCAAATACAACATGTATAAAGTTGTCAAGCTCTACACCATTGAAAGCCCTCTGTTCAGCTGAATTATTTGTTATTAAATATTAATACAACAATTGTAGTGTAAAATTATAAGTGTCAAACAGTTTACTTTATATTTTCCCTACCACTATTATTTTTAAGCTTCAGCAAACAATTGTTTATTGTTCTATATAAAGGACTTTGATGGTAAAATATACTTGTACAACATTAAGTTGGAGAATACATTACAATTCCAATATAAACATTTGAAACACATTGCTTTCTAGATAAAAGTGTATCTGGCTTATAATATTAAACTAAACAGTAGAGCACATTTATTTACTGGACATAGTAGAATACCTAATCATAGCACTCAGTATCACCCACCAGAAAACTTGAGAGTGGAAATCAGGGGCGTATCAGTTTGAAATATCTACACAGAAGTAAAACTCAAAATGAGGACTTGGGTGGAGGAAAGAGGGGTGGGCACACACTCACATGGGTTCAGTATCCTCAGTCTTTAGAGAATATTCATACGGTATCTAAAATGCCAAGATAAGTGTAGTATATCAAGTATCAATCCAGTACAAAATGCCCAAACACTCAACCAGCACATTTGTGTACTCAACATATCACATTTCCTGCGGTTAACTGAGTGATAAGTGATAACCTTATATTTTTAGTATTAGCAACTTGAATCTGTATGAGATCAGGATCAGCTTTGATTAAATATTTTTAAACCAATATTTTATCAATTCTTTTCATACATTGTAATGTCACATAGTAATGTAGTGTACATAGTAATGTCACATTATAATTGGGCGTTTTGCCTGTGATGTAACATTGTAAAATAAATAAATAAATAAATTTTTAAATGTGTCGTCCACTGGATTTGGAAGGCAAGTAGAGCTTTTCAGTATCAATTGCTTAGCACATTTTATTTTAAAAATTGAACAAATAGGATTTAATGATAGCCCACATTGTCATAAAATTATCATAGCATATAAACTTCAGTGCAATAAAAATAGACTACACTCTGAATAGTAGAAACTTATATGAAATTAACTTGCACTGTGAGCCTTCCCTCAAATAATAATGAATTAATCTGATCTGAAACATCATTGATTCAAGTAGCATAACACCGGTATCAATTTGAAAAGTAATGTTGGCCTGTTACGATGTACATGTAATGTATGGCCTGTTTGTGATGGTATTTATAGCATAATTGAGTATATATGTATTGTAAAAACTGACAAGATCTATTGCATTGTATATTTTTAATGATCAATAAACTATTTGATTTGATTTGATTTACCATGTGCTGGATGAGAGGTAAGACCAGGGTGGGGGTGGGGGTGGGGGTTGAGAGGGAAGGGGGGAGGCACGCATTGCTCGTGCCGGCGCAGTTCGCACAAACGCCTACAGCATGCAACAAACTCGCGTTCACTCACCCTCTCCGCCCCAGGAGTTCCCTCCTTTAACCAACAACAAACAAAACTTAATCAAAAGAAATCATAACTAAATCCATACCAAAATAAAAACTTTACCTACCCTCAAGCTATTTTAGTTGATCTATCCCCCAAAAAAGCTATATAACAAAAAAAACTTAAACTTCAAAGGTGTACAGGTTTGTAGGTGTGGTGTAAATTTACCTTTTAATTGCATTCGATGAAGTTGGTATCTTTTAGCTTGAATGCTTATAATACGTTGATCGGTGGTTAGGGTTTTTAAATTAAAATTGAATTTACCAGACTACTGTTGTTAGAGGAAACAAATCACTGTAATGCAATGGATGACTAAAGATTTAATTCTGATTTTTAATTTCAAAGGTAAATCAAATATCACACTAATAATCTGAACAAAAAAAAACTGGATGCTCGGAAAAATTGAATAGGTAGCTGACTTTGGCATGCAACTAACTGTGGACTTATTTGTCGCGGTTACAGTATGTAATACCAATTGGTTATGATATTACATTTTAATTCTTTTGATTAACTTTAAACTTTAAGTGATTTGATTCCTCTTTTAATATCTCATCCCCAGCAATAGTTCGATTTAAAACAATAATGTCCAACTTGGAATGGAAACCAAATTGTACAAAAAGCAAAAGTTGACCTGACTTTAAAAGCCGTCTGAACTTAAAAACGGCTTAAAAGCTGACCGCAAAGGGGTGGATAAATCCCTAATACATGGATTGTAGCTCTGGACATTCTCTTTTAAAACATTTCAAATACCCGTCCAAGTCCAGGCACAAAATCCCTGATTACTACTTTTGTTTATTTCCTAAGGAAATGCAAACACATAACAAACTGTTTGATCGTTGACAACAACTAAAACTTTATTGAAGAGGTTGGGTTTTAATGTATTTCTGACTTCCAACATCTATATAACAAAAATAAGATACACATTCCCTTTACTAAGAAAGACTACATTTTGAAATAAAATTGTACAGGTTGAGAAAACTGAGACTCTATTGAAAAACTCAGGACTTTTCTATGTCCAGAGCAGCGGGTTTGTCCGCCCATGTATGGCAGTCTAGTTTTATCTGACGCAACCCAAAAATAAAACCATCTGCACATTACTACTAAAAATATATACATAAACAATAAAAGACAAAACCTTTTTTCCCCATTTGAAATAACGGCGTAAAACATGAATTTGACCATAGAATGACTGCAAACATTCTAGTTTTCAAGTTATTAGAAAAATTATAGCAAATACACCATATACCAGGCCGTCAGGCAGCTAAGCACTAAAGCACCGCTAGCATGAGTGAATTGAATTTCCTTTGGAATTTCTTACTCTAATTCGCTCCGTTCACAGCCTTGCTTCGGCATTTAGCAGTTCTATTCACCTGTTGGCTAGGAGCCACTGTGTGACCTCAGACTTATATGGTTCATTATCAGGCTGCAAGGATGTGAGCTACCAGCGGAGCTTTGCTCACAGCCAGGGCCTCCTGTGTGACCTTCCCTGCGCCTCAGACTTATATGGTTCATTATCACGGCTGCAAGGATGTGAGCTACCAGCGGAGCTTGCTCACAGCCCCTCGGCTTGGCCTCCTGTGTGACCGTTCTGCCTTCCTTCGGCCTCAGACTTATATGGTTCATTATCACGGGCGCTGCAAGGATGTGAGCTACCAGCGGAGCTTCGCTCACAGCCACGCTTCGGCCTCGGCTTGGCCTCCTGTGTGACCGTTCTGCCTTCCTTCGGCCTCAGACTTATATGGTTCATTATCACGGGCGCTGCAAGGATGTGAGCTACCAGCGGAGCTTCGCTCACAGCCACGCTCGGCTTGGCCTCCTGTGTGACCGTTCTGCCTTCCTTCGGCCTCAGACTTATATGGTTCATTATCACGGGCGCTGCAAGGATGTGAGCTACCAGCGGAGCTTTGCTCACAGCCTCACTTTGGCCTTTGACCTCAGGCTTACATATTCTTTTACTAGAAGTTTTATTACATATCTTAAAGCAAAAACACATTTCAAATTTCATTGAAAAAGGGCTATTCATTCGGCTGTTATGGCAAAAAATCACCTTTTTATAGCCGCCATTTTGAAACAACTCAACATATTTTTATACATTTTTGTAAATTGAGGCATATTGCCAAAATTTCATATTTATTTTAACACCAAAATCGGATGAACTTTAGAGTTTTAAAGCATTAAAATTTAAAATCCCTTTTTCTGAGAAAACTTCCCCAAAAAATTACTTTCTGTGGTCCGATTTTTCTAGATAACAAACTTTACTATGGCATTTACAAAAGGAACATTTGTACCAAATTTCATGAAAATTGGACACAAAATGCGACCTGTAGAAAGTACACACATAAATACTTGTATATACAGGGCGTCAGAAAACTCTCTGGACATACTTTGTAGACATGTTCCTTGGGTCAAAACAATAATATTTTACCATATAAACAGGGGTCTCCAGCGCTTTGTTGTCAGTCTGTCTGTCTGGATGTGTTTTTTAATCAAATAAATGTTATAATAAAACAATCGACTGTCACCAAACTTTGGTGAATAATTTAACCACTAATGCTATTTTCTAATTAGCAAACAATTTTATTTAATTTAGCTATCAAACTTTAAAATGGTGACCGTTTGAAATGTTTAAAATAGAATAACTCAAACACTAGTACCTTTACAAGAAATTAAACAAATACACTATTTTTAGTGAATTCAATTTTATTTCTAAAAGTGTATAAATTTTGAAAATCTAATGAGAAATAACAAATTATTATAATTTCTTTCTTACCGGCCTATGCCCGCCATGCATTCCCCCAGTCAGTAAACTCAACAACAATGGAACTGACTAAATTATTTTGATTTCAGAGATTGTTAAATTTATATGGCCATCTCTACAATCAATGATAAGTCGTTTCCGGTTATGCTACCGTGTTGAAGGTCATCATTTAGAACAGCACTTGCACAAACAAATAATTTAAATTTTGATGTCGTCTGTTATGGAGGACAAATGGAAATTTCACATGTAAATATTGTTTATGTATTGAAATGATCAAACTTACATTAATAACAGTAATTACTGTGTTTAAACAAAACTATTACTTTAAAATCTTTTTTGAGGTAGCTTTGGTTTAATAAAGAGAAGATATATCTATAGGAGAACTCCAACATTCAATTAATTAAATTTTTAATAAATTCACGTTTATTTGATTAATAATGTTTAATTTATTGAAATGCCTATTTAATAAAACAATAAATATATTTAAAATGTCCATTTATCTTCCAAAACCGAGGACATCGAAATTTAATTTATTTGTTCATGCAAGTGCTGTTCAAAATGACAACCTTCGATACACGGTAGTATAACAAGAAACGATTTATCATTGATTGTAGAGATGTCCATAGGAACAAAACAAACTCAAAAATCAAAATAATGTAGTCAGCTCCATTGTTGTTGCGTTAGCTGACTGGGGGAATGCATGGCGGGCATAGGCCGCTAAGACAGAATTTATAAAAAATTTGTTATTTCTTATTC
This sequence comes from Matsumurasca onukii, assembly GCA_018831715.1. Classification (NCBI taxonomy): domain Eukaryota; kingdom Metazoa; phylum Arthropoda; class Insecta; order Hemiptera; family Cicadellidae; genus Matsumurasca; species Matsumurasca onukii. The sequence continues at coordinate 24,830,428 of CM032064.1, forward strand.
GATTTTTAGTTTAAAGTTTTTGGAAAGGCAATCAAATACACTAACAATAGTTGTTTCTGTTAATTCATTGTAAAAGAACTTGTTTTCGAGTTATTCAATTCTGAAAACTATTAATGGCTGCCATTTTTATTTTGATAGCTACATTAAATATTTTTTTTAAATTAGAAAATGGCATTTTAAATATTTGATCAAAGTCCGGTGAAAATCGGTGCATTAGTTTTATTGTCACAATTATTTTAGTAAAAACACATCCACACAAACATACGTGCAACAAAGCACCGGAGACCCTTGTTTATATGGTAAAATATTATTGTTTTGACCCAAGGAACCGACACCCTGTACATACATTTATATATGTACAGTGTTTACAAAAATGTTGAAAAATAGCTCGTAACACTCATTGTAACTTTGTAACTTGCAACTGTATACTAGTGTTGAAAACGTGTCCTGGGGTCAGGACCGATTGGTTTTGCTAATATTGAAACAAGTCTGGTATATTGCCCTTAGTTGCCATCATAATTGTGAACATGATGTTGGAGAAGAGTTTGTGAAGTGCATCTAGCAATGGATAGTGGTATGCAGGTTTTGTAGTACAGAACATTGTTCATACAGATCACATGGTATGTGTAAACAGTTTTATGTTGTGACCAATTCTAAGTAAAACTAAGGCTGTCAAAACCAAAACTCATGTAGGGATCTTTGCTGTACAGTAGGCCTATAGGCATGTGTTTCTTTGTGTGAGTGGATCGTGCAACATTGTATTGTACAAACCTTACTGTACTGTGCCTATGATATGAGCATGAAATAATACATTATGTTGAGTACATCTTACAACAAAACCTTAAATTAAACAAAACTATTAAGTTGTTGCTTGGTTAATATGTTGGTGAAATTAAATGTAATGAATATAAATTAAATAACTATTAGAGATGTTTCAAAGATTAGTATTCACACTCAAGAAATTGAGGATTTCCCCAAAATACCGTAGTGATAAAAACTTAGTGGTTACAGTGCACTAAGCCAAAAATGTTTACAACACGTAAAAATGTACACAAAATATTTGATACAAGAAGGTCTAGCAGTAAAAAGCTGGAAAACAAAGTATGATTAACTCCTGAAAATATCTGATCACATACTCAAAATACAAGAAAAAAGTGAGAAATTAAAAATAAATTAATGCCTTAACATAGCTTAAGGTAAACTAAATGTTTAAAATAATCTCAGCAATTTTACGGTAAGTTCAATATATTATTATTGGAAATGTACTATTGGTCTGATATTATCTTTTAAAAAAATATTTCCTCAAGAAACCCTCTTATTGTTATTATTGAACTTAAACACCAAATAGGTAATAGTCTTCAGTAGATAACTGTAAATAGTAATTTTCATACTAGTATTGTAAACCATGTTTCCATATAAGTTTATCACTGAACAAGTTTACAGAATAAGGTTAGAAATCAAAATCAATTGAAGCTTCAAAAATCAAAATTAGTTAATTAAGTAGAACTCACAATTTAGTCTATCAACATATAAAACCTAAACTTTAATAAAAAATTTGATATATTTGAGAGTGGAATATTTTTAGAATTGAAAATTTTACTCTCAACAGTATTACACGGTGTTAATATTTTAAAGTCAATTAAAATTATTTATTTAAAAGTTATTTTCAATAGAAGATTTATTTAAGTTAAGTCATGCCATTAATTTAATACTTGACTGATACTCACGTGTAATCTGTCGTAAACAATATCTATAAAACTTCCCAATACAATGATGAAGTCAAAAACGTTCCACGCATCTCCAAAATAGTTCTGAAACAAGTAAACAATTGATTAAGTGGTTGACTTTTGACTTGTCAAAACACATTGTAAGATGATATGGAATACGAAACATTCTTGTTGTTGACCAATCATGAGCTGTTAAATTAAAGTTTTATTTTGTTGTTGCCGGTATTCTGGTCTTTCAACTTGTGCAGTAGTTTTGAATCACTTTATAAAATTGACTGACCTTGTATTTCTTGATTTGATTCACTCACTCAAAAGACTTGACAATAATTTTCAGCTAGTTTTCTCAAATATCTTACCTTGAACCGAAAGGCGGCAACTTTAAAAACAAACTCTGCAGCAAACACAACACTGAAGACAATGTTGAGGATATCGAGAGCTTGTGTGTAAAACAGAGGTTGGTTGTAGAACTTCATCGCCAGGGTGATTGTGTTTATCATGATCAGGATGAAGATGGTGTACTCAAATGGTTGTGAAGTCACAAACCACCACACTTTGTACTGGAAACGGTGCTTTGGAATGTATCTCCTCACCGGTTTAGCTTTTAGAGCAAACTCTATACAGTTTCTCTGAAAACAACAACATTGTGAAAAACACTTCTACTCTACTCTAGGTTTAATTGTTTGAAAATAAATATGCGATAAATTGACTTGATGTTAAATAACTTTCTTGCAGAAAATCAACCAATATCACCAAGAGTTTCAGTGAATTCATACATCAACACTTGAATATTCATTACATTATAGTATATTTACCGATTTATCAAAACATAATTTAGAAGGGTTTGAATATGTGGGTTTCTCCATGGTTTGGAATTAAAATCAAGTTAGTAATAAACAGATTTTTCAGATGGAAAATTTTAATGGAACAAAATACTGAAAGCAAAATTTACCTGATTTTTGTCCAGTTCACAGTTTTTGTATTCTTGTTCTCCTTCGTTTTGAAATGTGACGATAACGAAACCAACAAATATGTTCACCATGAAGAATGCAATAATAATAATATAGATGATGTAGTATGCTGCAACAATTGGCCGGAAGTTGTGGATGGGTCCCCTGTTTTCTGCATTGGAGTCTATAGACACATACAATAAGCTGCCAACAAAAACAAATGTTACAAACAATGAGGCCTGAAGCAACAAATTATTGATCAGATGTAATGACAAAAGTACGAGGGTCATCCAGAAAGTAAAGAACGATTACGCATCACGCGCCGCGCACAACCCTCACCACTACGAGTGGGCGTGCAGCTGCTAGCTACATTCTTCCTCTTCAGTCTGAGTGTAGGTTCGTTGCTGTGTGATTACGTCTCGTGTCCACAGTGATTAATAATGCCATTGACAATTGAAAACCCCACCAAGGTACAGGTCAGCCGTTATTACTGTGCACTTGGAGGAGCGCGTGGCGGGCGGGCGGTGGTGGACAGGGTATGAGGAGGGGGTACTTTTCTAAAAACATTGGCTCGCGACTGGAGCTGCCGGGTCTCATGCTTCAGCCTGACTTATGCCGGATAAACATTTCTGGCTTTTCATAAATAAATAAAATAAATTATATATTGGTCAGTTACAGCTCAATAACGCGCCGCGATAGCTAGGCAAGTGTGAATCGGTGCAGTCTATGTTTTCAGAGGTACTAGTAGCGGCTCGGCCAAGTGCACAGTAATAGCGGCTGAGCTGTAAAGTTTGAAATTTAAACACTCAAAATGTCATGGTAACTGTTTTTTGGGATCGAAAGGGCTTAATCCATGTCGAATTTATGCCAAGAAAAGAAACGACTAACTCAGAAGCCTACTGTGAAACCCTCCAACAACTTTGACGCACCATCCAAAATAAGAGACGAAAATGCTGTCAGAAAAAGTGTTGCTGACAATGCTTGACCTCATGCATCTGCAAGAACGCATCACGAACCTCAACGTCTACGTTGGGAAATTTTTAGTCATCCACCTTACAGCCCTGCCTTGGTGCCGAGTGATTATCACTTATTCCCAAAGCTTAAGCATTTTTTGGGTAAAAAACAGTTTGCTAACGATAATAAACTCAAAGAATCTTTGAAATCCTGGCTCATGTTTTTGGCGGCAAATGAGTAGAACATGGGTATGGAAAAACTGGTCCCACGTTAAAACCAGTGTCTTGAAATCCATGGTGACTGTGTAGAAAAGTAGAGGAAGGTTCTATGCATTTGTAAATAAAGTTTTGTGTTGATATCTTTATTTTTTATTTGACCATGCCAAAACGTTCTTTACTTTCTGGATGACCCTCGTATTATTTATAGACTGACACTTAATGTTCTATATGCTATTTAGTATTAAAAGGGTGTTTAACTTGTTATTACATTTTTCTTTATTGTTATGTAAATTAATTGATTATGGCTATTAGTTATTAGTGTCTAATTAGACATACAATATACATTGGTCACAGCTCCTTCTATGTTTAAAATTAATCCACTGTTAGCTGCTTTATTATCGAATTTCCTTTAGAAAAATGAGATATTCATGCCGTCAGCATGGTAAGACCCAGACACGGGACCATGAAATGAGCACCGATCTGGACCCCCAGAACACGTGTTCAGCATTTTTGCAAGGTTTTATAGTTTATATATATATGTATATATGTATGTAGTTTTTCATGTAGATGAGCCAAATGTCTTTTATATTCCATTTTAAGTTTTTAGTGTTAAAATGTGTGTTTCTGTTTGAAAAGTTGTTAAAATTCAACAAAATAACAGTTTAAACCAAAAAAGTCTTTATATGTATGTACGTATATATTCATTCTATCTTTATTCATTTAGAGACAGCGTCTGTGTTGGCGTCCAGCTCGGAGGGGTGCTATTTTTATTTTGTTTACCTATTATTAGTCTTTTTGTTTTTGTGCTTCAAACATATTTATTATATTTGTACCTTATTAATCATATTTATTATGTGTATTATATGTACTATATTTGGAACTTTTTAACATATTTATTATATTTAAACATGACTATGGCAGTTAATTTGCTGTACAATAGACATTGTCTATGTATGTATATTACCAAACGAAAAAATGCATATTATTATCATACTGTATATGTGTGTATTCTCTACAGGTCACATTTTTTGTCAGATTTTCATGAAATTTGGTACACAAAATATCTTGGTTGAGTTTGTTAACCAGCAAAATTGGGCTACCGGAACTTCCCCCCTTTTAGGATGGATTTTTGGTCAAGAAAGTGGTTTAATGATCTAAAAACAGTAAATTTCATGTGATTTTGATGAAAATCCACTTTCAAAATGATAAAAGTGATAATGCACCTGTGATAATTGACCACTGAGTCTTTCCTGAAGGCCGAAGCAAGGTTGTGAGTGTAGCAAACAGTTTCATAATGCCCGTGGCAATAGAACAGCTGAATGCCAAAGCAAGGTTGTGAGTGTAGCAAACAGCCTCATGATGCCCGTGGCAATAGAACTGCCGAATGCCAAAGCGAGGTTGTGAACAGTGCGAATGAGGGTAACAAATTGCAAAGGAAATTCGATTCACTCATGCAAGCAGTGCTTTAGCGCTTAGCTGCGTGTCGGCCTGGTTTCCCTTCACCTAGATTTGAAATCAATTCAAATCTAGCCAAGGATGTTCATAAAAATTACAAAAGTTAAGTTCACTGTAAGTTTGGGTATGATTTTCAATATTTTTTAAAGTAAACATCAAGTGGTTCTAAATTATGAAAACTAAGAAATGGATCCGCACCAAATTAATTACTTGACCTAAATTTAGTAAGTATAAATATACTCCTAGACAAAATTAACACACCATTTTTTATTTCTTTTTATAATTTCTATCACATGTTTTTAATTTTTTGAAAATTGGAAATTTTTTGGCTGAATTTAAGAATTTATTTCTTTTAAGTAATTAGCAACAAAGAAATTAGCAACGCTAGATTCCCGCTAATCCGAACCCCATTAATCCGAAAATCTGCCAAATCCAAACACTGTTTGGGGGCAAAAGATTTATAATATTGTTGAGTAGGTAAAATAAATCAAACAAGTTTTCCAAGTAATGACATACTGTTTAGCAAGGAACCAGCAATCACAAAGACGCACTATACACGCAAGTATGCGCTCAAACAATAGCTTTGAACAAAAAACATCCATTTAATGGGGTAACAAGGGACACATTGACACTACGAAACGGTGAGTTATCGTTTGTTTTTAGAACGGATGACTGTAAAGGCCTGGCGCGCGGGGGTTGGGGAGGAAAGGTCAGTGTCCTGCTGTTACGCTACGTAAGCCCTACTGCCACAGCCATCTGTGTACTGCCCGTCATATCGGCGTACGTTAATTCTTATAGGTCAATATATAATAAATGCACCAATATATGCCGAATTTTGCTAATCCGAACAGGGTCCGGTCCCAATTAGTTCGGATTAGCGGGACTCTAGTGTACTTATACTATGAGAAAATCAGAAAATGGATGGTACTAAAAACAGTTTGACGTTTTACCGGTGATGCGTTAGTTTTGTCCTGGAGTGTACATGGTTGAAATTTCAATTAATTTCATTAAGTTCTTATCAAGGTTTAGTGGTTTCATAAATAACAGCAAATAAATACAAATCTTTCCGATCCAAAGGAAAACCTTTTACTTCAAAATGGGTTTTCATATGAAGTTTGCTTAAGTACAAGTCTACTTTTGAAGTGAGTTTCTGTGCTATACTATGTGCTTAAAAACAACTATGTTTTTATGTGCTTTTATTATTTCATTGCAATAATAAATATATATGTTATAACTCGTTTATTTGCTTGTTCAAATTCATTAAGTTTTGACAGTCTCAATTTGCCAGATTACATCTTAGGAGTAACAAAATGTTACACAATTTATGTAGACTTGAACTGTTCACATTGAATGTTGTTATGGTATATTCACCCCGGCCATCCTTCAAATGTGGAGACAGTGAAGAGAGTGAGCATTGCCTCAGCGACATCGTCAAAGTGGAACCGATTTCGCTCCCACGAACGCTTTTCTATGGATGGCCGATTAATGTCCCCGTCTGAGAACGTTAAGTAGTGTCCTCTGAAAAAAAACAAACATTGCATTGAAAAAGACAATTCTCAAAGAAAGGTGTCTAATATTCACCCATATATACAGTATCACAGAATACACATATGTGCCCCAATTAATGATTTCAGAATTTTCTGCTTTAATTCAAACAAAATTCTCCATCCCAAAATAACTTCCACTTTTGTTACGAGATGTCCCAACTGTGTGTGACTGTTGATAAGGACTAAGTTTTCTAAGAAATACATGCTTTGAAAAGGTACATCTGAAATCGATTGCTAGCACTTAAAAAAAGCAAAACCTATGGTTTGCCATTCATTAAATGAGGAAAGCTCATTTTAAGCGCAAATATATCATAGATAAATAAGTTCCATGGTATTACGTTTGATGTTCCACAATTTGAATTTTTATTAATTATCAGTAAAATATTAGATAATAGTCAACTTTTGGTTAACTTTAACCGAAATATTTTGAGTTTGCCTGCTGTAAAGCATTTAATGAGCAATTACTTTTGTAATGTCAGAAAGCAAATACAAACTGAAATTCCAATCAGTTCTTAAACAAAAATAGTATTTAACTTACCTACATTCGTCTTGGGTCATTTTAGACTTATCATTACACGAATAAAATTTGCCCTGGAAACAAAATTAAAAATTAGTTATTTCAATCCAGCCCTTTTCTGTAGATTAATTTCTGTTTAACTTTACTTTTCATTTGAACTAAGTGTCAAAACTAAACAAATATTGCATTTAAAGATTTATTTGTAGATAAATAAATGACAATTCTACATGACATTTATATAATTTGCATTTAATGTTTTTAAAACAATACCAATTGGCTTAAGATAATGTGGCCAAAAAATTTAGATATATTTTCTATAAATACCTATAAACACTAAGATTAATCACTAAGTACAAACAACACCAGTGGCTTTGAGGATAAGATAGGAGAAAGATAGAAAACGAAGATAACATGGTTAATATGAGTGTTTTTGCATGCACTTCCCCAGACATTGAACAAACTTAGTTATACACAGTTAAATGCATTCAGTACATATTAGTCAGCATTTGAGTGGGTAGATCATACAGTAACAGCTAGCATTTAGCCAAAGAGCTTAGAGAGGTGTTTGTGACGATCTCTTTTAGGACACCATCTAGTGGAAACTGACAAACTACTAGCCCAAGAGATGATGATAAATTTAGGAAACATACTTAAAGTAATTGAGAAGTGTGGAAATTATGTAATTTTAGCATCTTCTTAGGGCTGTCAAGGCATTTAAAACCCGGCATTTGTAACTGATACTTTTAGAAGTTTTAAATTGCCAGACGTTTCGCCAAGGTTTTGAAACTTGAGATTTTCTGTTGATGCTTTTAAAACTCAATGCCAGATTTTCTAATGACGCTTTTGAAACCGGAGATTTAAAAACCAGAGAAAGCAAATGCTTTCTCAAAGCTCTTGAGTTCCCACCGTGTAATTTCTTACTTCTTAAATGCCTCAGCACCTCAGTGAAAAATCAGTTCCTGGTTCCTACCTAAAGTCGCGGCTGTAACTCTCGGTTTTGAAAGGCCAAATGTTCTGCTGTACAGTAGAAGTCCTGTAAGAAATACTGTATGTTCCCATCATACTCGGTATTCTCACTGAATTTTATACTCCCAGATCACCTGAAGAATTCACCCTCAATTCATCACTAGCTCTCCAGCCTTAAAACAATGCTTGTTTAATGCTGCTGTTGATACTGATAGTGGGATGTTAGTTTTCCCAGAACCTAGACTGAGGTTTTACGTTACTCTGTTATACATAGAGTAAAAAAAATATAAACATATTTTATCACAGCCAAAGTGTGATAGATGTAATAGTAAGCGAGGGTACCAAATCAATCAACACTCCGGTCCCAAGTCCAGGGCTCATCACTCCCATAACCGATGAGCGATGGGAGGGCTCCTTTCCCCATTCTCTGTTTGATCAGAAGTGAACTTTATCCTATACTCTGCGGGTAGGGTGGCCTCTGACCCAGGGGCTGACTTTCTGTCTGCTGGGTGGGTGGGGTCGCTTCTCCTCTGTCGGGTATATCCTATCTCCTCCCCTCAACTCCCCAACCCTAGGTGTTAGGCGATCCGTGCTGATGGGGTGCATGGCGCATGGGAGCATGCGCTTAACGGGCTACAGGATACCAGGCGACCTCCTGTAGTATACTAGCCTTACCCGGCCATTCGGGGCTCTGGTCGGGTGGACCTTTATTTCCTCGGTACCGTGGGATCTTTATGGACCAAACCAAGAAACAAAACCAAAACCTAAACCTCACCGACAGTGAGGACTCCACCCTGATGGAGCTGACTGGGGATCTGCCCGGACAGTCCCATCAGGGAAACTTGAATCTCAATCGGCCAGGTCGATGAAGAGATGCTACTCCAGGAGGAGCTGGTAGCAAGTCCAGCGACCTTTCTCAAGGGGTTGCTGGGGACAGGACCAGCGACCAAGAGCAGAAGGAGCATGTTAGTGGAGCGGAGAAGAGAGCTCACTAAAGAACAAAAACTTGCCGACGGCACCTGGCTTTCTGCTGCTGAGTGGAGGAAGCAGAAGGGGTTTGCAAAGAAGAAGAAGAAAAACAGAAGAGGTGAGGCGGAACTGGGCTCTGGTGACTCCGGTAAGCAGAGAAGGGACTTCTCCAAGAGGCTCCACTCAGACAGCTCCGAGTCGCCGGGCAGAACTACGGCACCTGCACTCAAGCGTGGACGACACGAGGGCTCCAAGGTGCGCAGCGTCGTCAAGGTCGTCGCCGCAGTACCATCAGTGGCTTCGTCAACGTCGGCATCGGGGAGTGCACCCACCGCACCACCTGTGTCCACACCTCAACCTGGTGGTGCTGACGCCGCTGATCAACAACTCACCGCGGCGCAGGTGCTGACTGCAGTCAAGCTGGTGCTGGTGCCGGAGAATTTCCCGGACGTCAGATTCACGGAGGCGGACGTGCTGGGGCTTCGAGCGGCGCTGGCAGACGAGATATGTGGGCTCCTGACCCGACGCAGCTGAAGATCTGCAGAAGTTTCTTCGAGAGAGGAGTCTGCACTCTGGTCTGCGAGAACGAGTCACCAGAGCCTGGGTCATGCAGACGGCCCCCAAGCTTAGAGTGGGGGTGAAGAGGGAGGAAAGTGGTCGCAGAGTATAAAGACCTCATGCGTACCAGGGATTCTTCTCAGACCCCGGACCCGCTGACAGGGACGTAAAACAGATCCTGCGTAGACTGTCGTTGCAAAATGCAGGTATTGCAACAGAAGACTGGAAGGTGGTTAATGACAATAGGGAAGGATTACCGGACCATCGCCCTACACATTGATGACCTTTCCACAAAAGCACTCAAGGCCAGGGACTGGAAAGTCTACCTTGGAACTGACCAGGTTAGACTCAAGGTCCTCACTAAGGAAGATAAGACTAATGTGCCATTAGATGAAGGGCAGGTCCTTCAGTCTAATCTCCAGCACAACAAAGCTGCAACTTCTGTCCTCAATAAAGGTTCGGACGGAAGAATTCAACCTAGCACTTATACAGGAACCCTGGGTTAAAGGTTATAAAGTGTTAGGACAATTGCCCTGGGGCTAGTTTAGTCTATGCCCCTAGAGTTGAGAAACCACGAACCTGTATGCTTGTCAGTAACAGTCTGAATTGTGTACCTGTGTTTGAGCACTGTTCTAGGGACCTCACCACTATAAAGCTGCTGGCGATGACCTAAACAAGCATCTCCTGATATCGTCAGTGTACCTCCCGTATGACGATACCGGAAGCCCACCCTCAAGAGAAGTGAAGCCTTGTCGACTTCGCAGACAGGGAGAAGCTCGGGCTTGTGCTTTGCTGTGATGCGAACGCCCACAATACAGCCTGGGGCATCGGACACCAATAACAGAGGTAAAGCCCTCCTAGATTATATAGTGTCCAACAAACTTGTCATTTGTAATACAGGAAACGAACCTACCTTTATAAACAGAGTTCGAAAAGAGGTAATTGACATAACTATGTGTACCCTTTCAGTGTCTCACTTGATACATAATTGGCATGTGTCTGGTGAGCCTTCTCTTCTCACAGGCATATAGTATTTAACATGTCCCTCCCCAGGTCAGCCGAAGTGCTCTTTAGGAATCAGGCGCACCTGCTGGGTGTCATATGAAGAACAACTGGGTGGTAAGTTGGTAACCTGCTCAGGAAGGGTACGTACGCGCAGGGACCTGGACCGTCAGGCTGAGGGTCTTAGGGAGGCGATTGTGTCCACTTTTGAGGCTAACTGTCCTCCTACTGCCCATAAGAACAAAACAGTCAACTGGTGGAACCCTACGCTTGCATCCCTTAGAAAAGGGTTCGTGCCCTCTTTAAGGTCTCAAGGATAACAGGCTGTTGGGAGGTTTACCACAAACGTTTGACCGAATACAATATAAAGGTAAGACAAGCTAAGAGACTCCTGGTATAAGTTTTGCTCTGATATCTCGAAGGAGCAGGAGGCATCCAGGTTACGCAAAGTCTAGCTAAGGAACACATCTCTCCTGCCGGCTTGCTCAGAAGTCAATCTGGTGAGTTTATAGTCAGCCCAGGATACTCTTGGGGTTCTTCTGGGCACCCACTTTCCTGGCTGTTTGAATGAGGGGATGGACCTCCTGATGCTGTGGGAGCTGCAAATACCATCAGGGCAGGAGCAGCTAGATGTGACTGGGTTAGCGCCAGTCGCATTGTCTATGGCAGAGTAAGGTGGGCCCTAAAGACCTTTAGTCCGTTTAAGTCACCAGGAGGAGACGAGATCAGACCGGTTCATCTGCAGATGGCTATGGAGTGCATTCTCCCATTCTCTGCAGGTTGTTCAGAGCGAGTCTAGCTCTCAGTCACATACCACTTTCGTGGAGACTCACTCGGGTTGTCTTCATACCGAAGGTAGGCAGGGTAAGTTATTCGGAACCGAAATCCTTTCCCCGATCAGTCTTATGTCCTTCCTACTCAAGACTCTAGAAAGATCGTGCTGAGACATGTGTGGGACACGGCTCTGGTCAGGTATCCTCTCCATGCCAATCAGCATGCCTACATTACTGGAAGATCGTGCGACTCAGCGCTGCATCACCTGGTATGTAGAATCGAAATCCCTTCATGACAAGGAGATCGCACTGGCAGCTTTCCTTGACATTGAGGGAGCCTTTGATAACACTCGAACATCTGTCATCGAGAACTCTGCTATAAGGCATGGTATTGATGACATCACATGTAAGTGGATATCCAGTATGCTGAGAGGGAGGATTGTTACTGCCTCCCTTCTAGGTGTCAGCAGAACAGTAAGTACCACTAGAGGTTGTCCTCAGGGGGGTGTTCTGTCACCACTCCTGTGGAATTTGGTGGTGGACGAGCTTATCAGGGTAATCAATGACAGCGGGGTGTATGCACAGGCTTACGCGGACGATGTCGTGATACTGGTAAGTGGCAGATTTGAACCCACGGTAACTGAACTCCTCTGGGGCTCTGCACAGGGTGAGCATCTGGTGTGGGAAAGTTGGACTGCGGGTTAATCCACAAAAACTACTATTGTCCCTTTCACAAATCGGCGCAAGCTTCAAGGACTTGGGCCGGTCGTCATGGAGGGAGGCTAGAACTCAGGGACCAGGTCAAGTATCTTGGGGTCATATTGGACAAGAGACTCACTTGGGCTGCACAGGTAAAACGAGTCATCGATCGGGAAAGCAGTACCTCATGGCTTGCAGAAGAGTAGTCGGTCGCTCCTGGGGTCTGAAGCCTAAGATCATGCTTTGGCTTTATACTGCTGTGGTAAGGCCAGCTCTCACGCACGGGGTTATCGTATGGTGGCCCAGAGTCCAAGTTGGGACGGCGGCGGCCGGGCTTGCAAGCGTCCAGAGACTGGCGTGCTTGGCCGTCACAGGTGCCTTTGTCAGCACACCTGGTGCCTCTCTTGACTGCTGTCTTAACATCCCGCCACTCGACATATTTATCAGGTCAGTAGCGAGGAAGTGTGCATATCGTCTTCAACGTGGCCAGACGTGGAGGGGGGTTCGTCCCTATGGCCACGGCAGAATAACTCTTCTGGTGGAGAACAATGTCCTGGACATGTACTCTGACGAGATGAAGGTATGTTACTCCTTTTCCAAGCCATTCAGGATCACTATCCCGGGACGTCAGGAGTGGCTGCCTAATGGCAGGCCTATCCCTCGGGCTCAGATGGAGTGGTACACCGATGGTTCTAAAGGTGAGAAGGGTACTGGGGCTGGCGTATGGTGCAGAGGCCCTAGGATGGAAGCTTGTATCTCCATGGGAATGCATCACTCAGTGTTTCAGGCTGAGGTTACTGCAATACTATGGTGTGCTCAGGAAAACCTTAGACTTGGTTATAGAAACAAGTCTATCAACATTTTCTCGGATAGTCAAGCGGCCCTTAATGCTCTAAATTCCTGCGAATTTAGGTCCAGGTTAGTGTGGGACTGCTATAGTACACTCTCTCGATTGGGTACGCTCAACATGGTCACCTTGTGTTGGGTACCAGGACACTCGGGTATTGAAGGTAATGAAGGTGCAGACGCATTAGCTAATAATGCAGCAATCACAAAGCTAGTGGGACCCCAACCTTTCTGTGGAGTTCCCAGTAGTGCAGTCCATCAACTCATCAGAGCGTGGGTAAGAACGGAGCATGAAAGGACGTGGCAGCTTATTCAGGGCCATCGAATGAGTAAGTTGGTTCTCTCAACCCTCCAGCACCATAGCATCAGATCTGCTCCACCTCAAGAGGGACAGACTGCGGCTGATAATCGGACTCATCACTGGTCACTGTGGCCTCAGGTTGCATTTACAGAGGTCTTTGACGGGGTCCCAGCATGCAGGAAGTGTGGCCTGCATGATGAAACTGCTGAACATATTCTCTTCGACTGTCATGGCCTGGAGCAGGAAAGAACGGCTACTTTGGTGAGATGACTAAGGGTGGTAAGTTAGCGGAAGAGGGACTTGTGAGAAAGATTTCGGAGTTCTTAGAGCTCACAAATCTTTTGAGTATCTCTCTACACCAACATAAGGGAGCGCAATAAGTCCTAAGGGCTGACGTGCATCAGGATCAGACCGCCCTTCTCAATGTAATGATAGATGTAATAGTAAGCGAGGGTACCAAATCAATCAATAGCATACAGACCCATATTCCAGTACTGTTGTTGAGTTTGTACTTCTAATGTGCCATCGAGGAATCAGAGGGGTAGTTTTAAGCAGAAGTAAATGCATGTTACAGGAACATAGTAAAAGGGCCCAGACTAAGCTCCAAAACAAAACAGAATTGATATGTTTATTTTGTTATACCAAATGAAGTTTACTGCTGCTGATACTGCATTCATGAAGACTAATTTAAAGCAAAAGGCGACGGTTTAAACTGTGTACTCTAGCTAAATGTTTATATTGTGTAGACTGCCATTCCCGCTATGGAGAAACTTTTGAGGTAAGGTTTAGAGCTGTGAGCACTAAAAACCTTTAATTTTGATGTACTACTCAACCTATTATCTTCTACTCACCTTTTCCTGTGGAAGCCGAAGAAAGGTTTTTATAAGGTAAAAGAGACTAGATTGATATATACCAGGGGGTACCCGAAAATAACGGGAATTTAATTATAAAACCATATTTTACTGTTTTTTTAAATTTACATGTACACCTTCAGTTTACTCTTCATTTAGTGCAATGCATTTGTCCATTTGGTGCTCCCATGGTTTAAAGCACCCATCTCACCCCTTAGTCTGAATGGCTGCACTCTCCATCTTCGTTTGCCTTTTCACTTCTTCAATTTCCTCATAACGGTGACCTTTTATGTCATTTTTCATTCTGGGGAACAGAAAAAATTTGTGTGAGGCAAGATTTGGTGAGTATGGGGCGTGGGAAAGGGCGTTCTTGCTAGTATTGGCCAAAAACTAGGGCACTTAGATGGCTGCGAGGGCAGGCGCATTGTCATAGTGAAAGAGCCAGTCTCCAAATTGCCACAATTCAGGTCTATTTTCCCAAATTCTTAGATGAAACTCGCTGCACTGAACTTAAACTCACTCCAGACAGCAAAGAGTATTCTCAATGGTTTTCCGAGTATTCTCAAAATATTGACAGATTTTCTGAACATTTTCATCAGTCCAAGAAGTTGTAGGTCGTCCGGGAAGAGGCTTGTCCTTAATCGACATGTCGTACCATCTTGAATTTGAGAAAAACACTTGTACGGTTTTGCTCAATACATCATCTTTGTGAGCTTTTCTAATCATTGCAACCGTTTCCGACGTGTTCTTGCCGAGAAGATAGCAAAACTTCACTGCTGCACCTTGATCATTTAATGACACTATCAAAACCAAACAAAGCAGAACAAAACTACTTCACTGAGTGAACTGAACTCAAGATGAGCTGCATTTCATCCCCTAACAGCCTTGATGCAAACTATGCGCTCCCAACCTTGCTACCTTAATTAAATTAAAATTGTGACCGTTAACTTTTACAAATCCCGATACTTTTGAGTACATTAATTTGGCAAAAAGAGCCCTCATACATACAACTAAAGTCCCAGCTAGTGGAACTAAAACTGCAAACCCGAGCTGGAAAGGTTCACTCTAACCAGAATGACAACCTACTAAAGTTTAAAAATCTTTACAAACTTCACCATTTCAGTTGTGGTATCGTACTCTACTGATGACTTCATTTTGATATACAAATTGCCTGAGCTTTTACTTAGTACTATCCCTCTGACTTCCTGTGGACCAACCCCATCATAGGTAAAAGGTACGTATGTGTATGTAATATGTTACTGACTGATTAGGTAGGTTTCATTTGTCTAGGTTTAATAGTTCGTCTGCTAAAAAGTTTTGGCCATTCTTTTACTCAACACTGCATTGAATTCAATCAATAACAATACTTCCTTGGGTTGCTGATTAAAACCACATTTCAGACAACAGTTTTCAAAATACTTACACATATAACCCATACTTATGAGCTACAAAGGTTATTAATATTCTTTAGGAAATCTTCCTGCAATAGAAATTTTGTCATAATTTTTAAAAACATTTCATAAAGTGCAATTAGTTCTCATTTAGCTTATTATAAAGCACAGTAACAACATATGCATTCAAACATGTACTAAGTAACTTTGTACAATTTACAGTGCTTACTTTCTCCTGCACCATGGAACACAGCATGCACTGTATTTCTAACTATACACTACTAGACTAGGTGGTCCAGTGTGGACAACTTCACATTTTGCTAAAAAACGAGTATTTGTAGATGTACTGCCACTTTTAGATACCGAACTTGCCTGTAGTAGTTTCTGTACAGATAAAAATTTTGAATGTCTAGTACTATTAGTAACAAGAATCAAACACCTGTTTTCAAAGTGTCTTCATTGGTATTGGTGAACTTCCAACTTGTTCATTGGTGAAATCTTCTGATGTTTGTTAGTTTACTCATTTCAACATCAAAACAAAGTCAAATCTTGGCAGTAAATTGTATATAAAATATAGCAAAGGAATTTAAGAGTACATTTTTGTATAAGATTGTTAATTTCATTATCATTTAGTGATTTAAAAAGTCACTGATAATTATACGAACTATCTACTAAAAATACATTTCATTTGACAAGGTTTTTATATTATTCTAGTCTGCAATTATTATACGTCATGTCCCTTCAAAAGCCATTAGTTGAGCACCAAATATTTTTATTAGCTGTGTAATGTTTACTTCTAGATATTAGAATAAACAACAAACCAACAGAAACATCTAGTAGACATACAACCAAAACAAAACCTCATCATTATGGATAAAGCATTAAGGAATTTAAATAAAGGCAGATGCAAATTGTTGACAATAGTATAAAAATAGACTGATATCATTGTTAAAAAAGGAGGAGGTTTTCAAATATACTGCTTATTTTTAAAACTACAACATGAACACCAAAGACAACAGTGTTGGTTAACTTATTGCGTATAATCAGCCTACACTGTCAATATTACTACGGGTATTTCCATTTTAAAAATTCAATTCAGCTGTACTGTGGAATATACATTGAGAATATCTACGTAATACTCTTTATAACCTCTATGTTATGAAATATCGGTGGTAATATTTAGAGTGCAGGCTGAGCTTGTGAAGTGACAAGGTTTCAACGTTGAATCATGTTAAGCAAGTGCAGTGATCACTGATCAGGTGTTCAGAAACAATCACCGTGGATTGTACTTAGAGAATAGTACAATCCAGTAATAACAGTTTCACTATTTATGTTCCCCACCAAACATAATTTTCATGGTGAGGTATGTATTGAGTTTGTGATTGCAAGATCGTATGACAGAGCTTTCCAGCTCATCTTTTAAGTTGGAAAAATCCTCCTTTCTGCTCAAATAATTTTTTATTTAGTGAAAATTTAAATGTTGTATTACATATCAATCTTTTTATAAATATTTGCACTTGTTAATAGTACTGAATTTATTGGACAACTTTTTTAGAGTTAGATTACGTTTCTGAAGTAAGATGTTATATCCTTTGTGTGTTGATGTTTAAAGTTTGTTGTTGACGATGGGAGAATTTCAGAGTTTAAACTATTATTGCGGACATTTTCCATCGTTAGTGAGCAAGATGGACCTAAGTGATCATCTTGCTCACTAACGATGGAAAATGTCCATAGTAATAGTTTAAACTCTGATGTTATATCCATGGAAAATGTTATGTCCATTCTTATAACATTTCTATTTTCAGAGCTAACGTCATCTGATTAAAATGTCAACTATTCCTATTAAGTAGTATTTTCTTCAGAAAGGTTTGTTTGTCTAGACGTGGTTTAAAAGAAAACTTTGTATTTACTTTGGTTTTGTCTCTGAAGAAAGATCGAAGTTGAGTTTTAAGAAAAACTGCACGAAAAGTATGATTTTAGTTTTCAACTTCTCTAAAACTATAAAAGGACAGAGAAAAAATTAAAACTATAACTTACACAACAACCCATTTGAACAAAGAACACAACAATGTGGTTTTGAGTATTTTATCTTTAGATTTGGCCTCAATCTTTAGACATATAATAGAGTTGTCATACATTGACTCACTGAGGGTTACTATAATATATAATGTATAAATTAAATAAACATTATAGTACCCTGTAAATATACAAATCTATTTACAGGGTACTTTAATGTTTATTTCATTTATACATTATATAATAGATTATATACACTCTATTACATTAAGCCATTGTTCAGTGCACTGTTTCCATAAAGGAATTCTAGGCTGTAATAGGTTCAAATCCTCATCAAAAGGGAACTTGTTTATTTATTCAATTTTTAGACGCCTGAAAGCCCTGTTTTTCAATTAAATTTTAAGAAAACAAAATCATATTCTGATTCTTAAAACTAGTACACTTTACTACAGAAACAATTAACACAATCAACCTATACCTGTAAGCGACATAGAAATATGAAATTGTTGTGAATGTTTTATATTTCTATAGGTATAGGTTGATTGTGACATTTGTTTCTATAGTAGTCATTGTGTTTCTTCATATTTTTTATTTTTGGTAGTGTAAATACATTTGTAAATATTTACCTTAACTTTTTTATTCTTTACATTGGTTGTTTAAACAACCTTTGGTAGTTATTGTGTTTAACAAGTTTTCACCAATGTTTCAATTTAAATAACTGTTCACAACAAATTACTATTAATTCTAAAACAAAAATCCATTCATTTTGTAATTAATTTAAGGTTTTATTTTTTTTTTGTACATATGAGGCTTACACTTAGTTAAGAGATAAAATATTAATTTTCCCAGGGAGGCTATTAGATATTAATTTTTAAATCATTATTTTCAACAAAGTTTAATTTCAAAAATTGTTCATAACAATTACTGTTAAATCTAAAACAAAAACCCATTCAGTCTAATTTAAATTAAGGTTTTATTTTTCTTTGTTTTATACATATCATATAAGTTTACACATAGTCAAGAATTAAAAGAAATTTTGTGTATAAGTTAGATATCTATACTATTAGTATTTCAGTTAGGGTTGTCCGGAGTGTTGAGATCTAGGAATCTGGCTGGAGTAATTCAGAATGTTTTGAATAGAAATGGTTCTTAGTGTGTGGAGGGTGGGGGAAACGAATAAAATTATATAGATTTTTTATTTGTATGGGGTTTTTGAGGTCCCCAATTCCCCATGTTATATTTCTTTATTTTAGTAAATATCAACGGATTTGTTTGAAACTCGACACATAGTTGTATACTATTAACCCAAAGACCCTACTGATTTTGGGGTTTGGGGGCACAATATATGGATTGGGGGGGGGGGTTAAAGTGGGGGCAAGAAATTAAAAAAAAATCATAAAAATCGATGTGGTGTATCAAAAAAAAGGGAATATTATGCTGATTTCAAAAATATATTGGTTGTCTACCAAAATAAAAAGTGCCCCAGCTGGCGCAGCTAGTATATAGATATATTGTATTTATAGAACTTACAGGTGACATCCGAGAACCTTCTATAAGTTATCAACAATGACAACTTGTAAATTTAAAACTGAAGACCTGGTCTTAGTGAAGTTAAAAGGGCATTCAGTGTGGCCTGCCAAGATATAGGAAGCTGTACCCAAAGGAAATCGTTACACTTTTAAGGTACTCTTTTTTGGCACATAGGAAACTGGAGCATGTAAAATGAGTGAAATTTCATCTTATGAAGAGAATAAGCAGATATTTCAACAGATAAACAACTTGAAAGGAGGAGTTGTCGTTTGCCTTAAAAGAAATTGAAGAAGCGTGTAAGATTAAAAAACAACAGAAGAAATCACGCAATAATTTAAGCAGAAACAACCAGCTAATGTTGTTTGTCAACCAGTTAATTGTTTTGTCTTTGTCTAGTGATTCTTTGTCTGATGAACCAAGCGCAAAATTGGCATCTTCAACCCCAACCGTAAAAGTTTGACAAAAAACCTAAAACCAGAAGACCTCTTATGCCTGACCCTGAACCCTCACACTGGAGATACATCTGCTTCTATCAAGCCACGTGAAACCAAAGAAATGGCTGTAAATACAACGCCTGATCTTGATCCAAGCTTCCAATTAGAGGCCATAACTGACAGATGTATATCTTTGGAAAAAGAATTATTAGATAGTAAAAAAGCTTACGAGGAGCTAAAACATCGCAACTACAATGACTATCACAATCAAATTTTTAAACAGGAACTAAATACATTCAAATTGGAAAATCAAAATTTATGCTCTACAATAGAACTACTGCAGAAGGAAAATAAACAATTATTAGATGAACTCAACCAGACTAAAACTGTGAATAGGAATTGCCTCAATTGTGACTCAACTCTGGACAAACACTTTCAACATCCGAAAAGAACCTCATCAGATCAGCCTCCTCGCAATGAAAACAGTTTTGAATGCGCAACAGGTTTCAAATTTTGTCATGGGATAATACATCAACATCAGGCTATAGTCTACCTAAACGAATTGATACAAAGTTTTCTTCTAAAAGAAATGTTTATAAAAGAGATACTAGGAAGAAAGAACCAACTTTGCCAAGAGAAACTGCAAAAGTCGGTTGTATGAAGAGTAAAGTGGTAATCCTGGGGGATAGTCATGGAACAGACCTTGGACACCTCATTGAACAGGTTTCGACCTGTTCAAAGCCTGTTCATATGTTAGGCCAGGAGCAAAATTCGAGAAGGTTATTGAAGAGATTGATGATCTGAGTGAAGATTTAGGCAAGAAAGACTACTTACTGGTGATAGGGGGCACAAACAATGTGGAAACCACCAGTATAAGGAAGCTGATTGACGACGTCTATGATGTGCTCAGATCCTCAACTCATACCAACTTGATTCTAGCTTCAGTACCAATGAGGCATGATGTACCCAGACTCGACATCAAAATTGCTTTGATCAATTCAGAGCTTGAGAAGATAGCTTAAAGATAGTCACTTCATCTTCTACCACTGCATTTGCTACCTCAACA
The DNA here is from genome assembly GCA_018831715.1 of Matsumurasca onukii. Classification (NCBI taxonomy): domain Eukaryota; kingdom Metazoa; phylum Arthropoda; class Insecta; order Hemiptera; family Cicadellidae; genus Matsumurasca; species Matsumurasca onukii. The sequence goes on from CM032064.1 coordinate 24,851,195, forward strand.
ACAGGAGGAGGAGTAGTAATTTTATCCAGAGAGAGTTTAAAGGGAAAACAAATGGTTTTTAAAATAGTAGAGGAGTTATGTCAGGATAAATTATTTGAATGTTGTATTGCTAAATTTCAGATCAATAGTTTGAACTTTTTATTGATTGGTATGTACAGAACTCCACAATTTGAAAATTCAGAGTTTTTAAATCGTTTGAATGCTCTTATTGAATATTTATTGACTGAAGAAAAACATTTAATAATCACTGGAGATTTTAATATTGATATGTTACAAAAATCAACTCAATCCAATGAGTTAAAAATATCTTGAGAAGCAACGGTATGAAATATTTAATTAATTTAATTTTTATGGAATATTTCCTGAAAAACTCAAAATTTTAAAAGTCATTCCCATTTTCAAGAAAGGAGAGTCAATTGAAATACAAAATTACCGTCCAGTTTCAATATTGTCCATAATCTCTAAAATATTTGAAAAAGCTATGCACCTTTGTTTGACAGATCGTTTGGAACAGAATAGTTTACTCAGTAAAGAACAACATGGCTTTCGCAAAAATAAATCAACAGTTTCGGCATTAATAAGTTTTACAGAATCCATAATTGAATCAATTGAGGGCAAAAATAAAGTGGCAGGAATATTTATGGACTTGTCTAAAGCATTTGTCAGTATTTCACACTCTAAAATGATTGACAAATTAACTAAACTAGGAATGAAACAACCATATTTGAATTGGTTTGTTTCATATCTTAAAAATAGAATACAATTTGTGGAAATAACTAATGTTCAAAATATTTACATTATCAAAAAATCAGTCAGAATTACAATTTACTAAACATGGAGTGCCTCAAGGGTCTATTTTATGCCCTCTGTTGTTTATCTGTTACTTTAATGATATGCCAAAATGTTTAAGTCAATTCAATCAGATAAAAAACCAGCTCTGTCTTTACGCGGATGACTCTAATCTCATAATATCAGCAAATTCATATCAAGAATTGGAAATACATTCATACATAGAAATGTCAAAAGTACAAGATTTCTTTGACAAGAGTAACTTAATACTGAACAAACAAAACACTAATTTCATATCTTTTGGCACCAAGCAGAATAGGAGCGATACAGCCTTTCAAATTTTGATTGATAATGAGAGTATAGAAAAACTTGACAGCACCAAATTTTTAGGACTTAACATTGATAAGCACCTAAGTTGGGATTCCCATGTCGATCATGTTCTAAAAAAAATTAATTCCGGGATCTATGGTTTGAAAAAACTATTCTGTTTATGTAACACACAAGTTCTAAAATCAGTGTTCCACGCCCCACGTTCAATCGCATGTATTGTATGGAATATCTGTATACAATGGCACAACTATCTCAAATTTGAATAAAATTCTGGTATGCCAAAAAAGAGCTTTAAGGGCTATGTTAAATTTAAAAGATTTGGAATCAGTTCAGCATCAATTTAGTGAATTAAAAATCTTAACTGTTTACAGTCTGTATATTTTAGAATCTATAATGTATGTCAGGAAAATTTAAGTAATTTAATAACACATACTAATATTCACAATTACAATACCAGAAACAAAAATAATTTCATCTTGCCTCATCATAACTTAGAATTTTTTAAGAAAAAAACTTCCTATGCTGGAATTGATTTTTTGAAACACATACCAAGAGACATATATTGTATTAATGATAACACTAAATTTCGAACCAATTTAAAAAAGTATATGATCAATAATGCTTATTATTCTTTCGAGGAGTTTTACTCTAAGAGTAGTTAAAATTGTCATTCACTGTAGCATATAGAGGGTAAGGACTATTTGAAGGAAAGGTGATGTTTTGACACTATTCAACATGTATGCATTTGTACATTTATGAATAAAGATATTTTGAATTTAGTAAATTGTACTAGTTTTAAGAATTAGAATATGATTTAGGTTAAGGTTCACTTGATAATGAGAGGAGTTTTCAAACCTCTCGAAACTTTGTGTAGTTTTAAAAACAATAACCTGTAGAAAAGTCCATCTAGTTCTATGTACATACTGTAAACTGTAGAATTTGTTAGAATAAATCAAATGAGTGATTGTCAATGACGGCTACAGTTTAAGTTTAAGGTTAGGAATAGATTAATTCCATGCCTGTGTCCGTGGCTCAGTGGGTAGAGTCACGGCTTGCAAAGCAAGGTCGCGAGGTTCGATTCCCGGCCCAAACACAAGGGTTTGGACCGCAGTTAGAATTCTCTTATAAGCAAAGCAATGATAGAGAGCAAAAAGTAGTGAATTTTTGGAGTTTTCATTAGATAGTAGTTTTAGTGGGAGTATCATATAAGGAGGGTTGAATCTAAAGTGTGGAAGGGTCTTTATTTAATACGTAGGTTTAGACTTTCTGTTAGTTTAAGAGTTTTAAAAGTAGTTTATTTTGCTCAGATCCACAGTCATTTGAGCTAAGGCACACTCATTTGGGGTCACCAGTCTTCCAGCTATAGATTATTTATTTTGCAAAAGAAGTGTATTAGATTAATATGTAGTCTTCCTGACCGTGGTCATAGTAAATTAATTTAGTAGAATTAGGTATTATGACTGTCTCTGCCATATTTATATATCAAACACTTATTTACATGAAGGAAAATAGCTATCTTTATGATTTTCTGAGTTGCACACATGATAAATTATACCACTGGAAATAGAAATAGTTTAGTATATTTTAAATGTAACTACACAAAAACTCAAGTCCTTTTATTATATGTCTATAAAATTGTACAATAACCTTCCTCTATATATTAAGCAGTTGCCAACCATAGTTTAAAAATGTGTTCATAATTTATTAACTAGAAACTGTCTGTATAAAGTTGACGACTTTTATGATATTGATTTTGTAAACTATGTTATATGATATGTATAAGATTATGACGATTGCAATACTATATTGATGATCTCATTTGTTTCTGAAATAAAAATTTATATATTTATTCATTCATTTAAAAGCTCAACATACATTAATTTTTAAGTTAATTCTTGTTTCATTATTTACCTCAGATAAGTCAAGTGCTGAGTGATAGGTAGGTGATAATAAACCATTATGCTTATCAATCCCACAACAGTTTTCTAAACAACCAAAATCAGTTCAAGACAGCAACAAAGAAACCTAAACTAAAAGTCTAAAATTAACGATAACCACCACTTCAAAGAATTTTTTGCCTGAAATTTGTTCATGGGGGGAGATGTGATATTCTTACTTCACACCTTGTCAATCTGAGAAGTATACCATATCCTCCAGGACCTTGTGCTGTTCATCCACTTTAATCCCTACAATATTGTCTAAACGTCAGTGTCTGCAAGAACACTAAAGCAGGCAATACACTGACACTGACAAGTCCCGTAAGGGACTTATTTGACGTGGCCTCAAACTGGTTTTCGGTTAACAAACTAGCTCTCAATGAGGCTAAAACGCAAGAGATTACGTTCAGTTTGAGTAAGAATTTTAAAGAGTTTGACTCAGTTAAAGTTCTGGGTTTTGTCCTTGACAGTAAACTGAACTGGGATAATCATATCGATGCTCTCTGTGTTAAGTTGAGTAGAGTACTTTATCTTCTAAGGCGTCTAGCCGCAGATATGCCTGAACATTTTGTCAAACAAGCCTTCCATGCTTTTTTTCAGTCTCATGTGAGTTATGGTACAAGACTCTGGGGCCATTCCAGTGGGGTCGAGAGGATTCTTCTTCTCCAAAAAAAAGCTGTCAGGCTACTTAGTGGGGTACATCATCTAGAACACTGTAGACCTCTGTTTGCTAACCTTGCGGTCATGACCGTCATCAATATATACATATTTCAGTGCCTCCTAACAATCAAGGCTAGAGAAGAGGAATTTGCAACCAACAATGATGTTCACAGTTACTCCACAAGAAACAATTGTGACCTTTTTGTCGCCAGATGTAGACTGAATAAAACAGCACAATATTTTCCTGTTTCAGGTATCCGACTGTTCAATGCTCTGCCCTTGGAAAAAGAAATTTAGATTCAACCAATTTTAAAAGAATTGTGAAATGTTGGCTCATTAAGCACCCTTTTGACTCTTTACAAAGTTTTTTTGAGGCAGAGAAGACTCATTTTTTTTCTTTAGTTTAAGCTCAGTGACTTGTATATATTTTTTTGTATCTCACTAGTTGTATGAAAATTGATGTTACTGTATCTGTTTTGTATAATGTACTATTTTATTGTAAAAGGAGATGTTGACATTGTCGATTGTGTAAACTTAAAGACAAAATAAATCATTTAATCATTAATCACTGTCCGACCGGGTGACCGGGTAGGCTGTTTCATCCAACTCGAGTAGTGTGTGATGATGGACAGACTGCACTTTATCATTTCGCCATAAACATGGGACCATGGGCCGATTGGCGATAGTCTGAACACACGGTATCAGCTTGTGGGGGCATGACCACCACTACAATTGGCCATTGCTCTGATTTGGCCTTGTAACTTCTCAACAAAAGACGCCTTGCATTAGGTAGTTAATTATCCTATCTCATTCATGTATCAAATTTCCTTTGAAAAAATGAGCACCGATCCTAATCCCCAGAACACGTTTTGACATTTTTTTGAGACTTTATATACATATGTTTAATATCCTAGTTTTGTGTTTGGCTATGAATAAGCTACGCAAGTAGGAAATATAAGCTTATTCGTAGACTCATTGTTTTTTAATTTAGTGTAAATTGAATGTATATTTGTGTACTCTCTACAAGTTGCATTTTTTGTCAGACTTTCATGAAATTTGGTACAAATGTTCCTTTTGTAAATACAGTATCTCGGTCAAGTTTGTTAGCTAGCAAAATTGGGCTACCGAAAGTACCCTTTTAGGAGAAGTTTTGGCAAAAAAAGTGGTTTTCATGATCTAAAAACAGTTAATTTCATTCGATTTTTATGAAGTTTGAAATAAATATGTATTTTGATGCTATCCACCAATATACAAAAAATTATAACCATTCATTAATCGTTTCAAAATGCGGCCAAAAAGTGATATTTTGCTATAACAGCGTTATTAGTACTCGATTTCAATAACATTTCAAATACATTTTACCTTCACGATATGTAATAAAGCTTGTAGTAAACTCAAACTCCCAAGTTTGAGGCGGAAGAAGCAAGACTGTGAACGGGGCGAATAAGAGCAACAAATTGCAAAGGAAATTCGATTCCTTCATGCAAGCGGTGCTTTAGCGAACTTATAAGCTTTGTCTATTAAGAACATGGCAGTTCCTAAACATTTGTACTTTCCACTGTCAACATTTATTAATTATTGACAGTCACGGCGCCAGGACTTTTGTCTCTCCCAACATCTGGTCTACTGCGTCGGGACGATGTGCAGACCGAGTTCTATAGTGTATGCAGAAGCGCTGTCCAGACAAATATCTGAACCAACTTCAAGCAAACTTAGTCTGGCATACTTTGTCCAATCAGTTTTATAGTGTATGGCCTGCTCAAGTGTTAGACAGCTATCTTTCGAGTTTGTTCAGTTAGCTTCACTATTCATGTAGATTGTCGGGGATTGAGATACTTATTTCATCAAAGTAATCACTAAACCCTGAGAACTAACTCAATTCAACTTCCAGTAGCATCAGAAACTTTATAATTTTGTTTGTTTTGGGTTAACACAGGTTATGAAAATCATAAATCGGTTTGAAAGTTGCCTCGTTGGATACCTAGAAGCATCGGTCCACCCAAAACCTGTTTTCTATTGTCTTATACTTTTACAGTCCACAAATTCTCATCAACTATGACGTTTAAACATTCAGGATTTGAGAAAACTACCTTTATCATTAGCAACAAAACGTAAACATACTAATTAATAAGCTTGATAACCGAGGTAACAAACATGGGTTTGTTTAATGTAAATTGCACAAAGAAGTTCATCTGATTTCTTAGATTTCAATGCAAGTATTCAACTCTTCCTTTAAATAAGGTTTAATGTATCTAAAAACAACAAAATGAGTAGAAAATCCAAAAGTAAGCTTTATTCTTATACATAACTTTTAGTACACACTGTAACAGTTATATGAATAAAGCAAAAAGTGACAAAAAAACTAGCATTTACAAATTAATGGATTCTATTCTACAAGAAATGCAAAGCTAACATTAACATGTTTTGTTATAATTACATAAATCAAAACCACAACCATGACAGCATGCATCTAACAAAGCCGGGCACAGCAAATGTACTACATCTATGAGTTGACTTGGGTGATTACCTTAAATAGCTGAACTCCTATGACAGCAAACATGAATTGCAGTAGGTATGTTACCAGCATGATATTCCCGATGGTCTTTATTGCTACTATCACGCATTTCACTACGTACTATAAACAAGGAAAAGAGATAGGGAAAGAGAGTTTGAGTGGTTGATGTTATTATAACTAATTATGCAGTAATTTAGTTACAAAACGTAACACAATTAAGTAGGAACAAGGACTACGCTATGTGAAACACATATATTTGGACCCTTACTTATATATTTTCAGAAAAAATACAGATTATAATTTCACGTAAGTAAGAAGTATATCTTAGGATGATAATAGAAAGAAGAAGAAGAAATACATAAAGAGAGAGAGAGAGAAAAAGACGATTTGAGCGACAAAGACAGGAAAAGTCTATTGAAAATTAGCAAGTTCCAAATAATTACGGTTGGAACTGGTGTCTGGATTCGTACCCAGGGCATAAACAGCAGTGGGAGGGGAAGGGAGAGGTTGGTGGTAACTAGGAAATGTACAGGCGGAGGTTTCCTCTCGACGTAGACTTCTGAGACGGGATTTCTTCCTTGTTTATTACATGTATATTGTTAAACTGTTTTACTTGGAAATATTAGGCAATTATTTACTCAGTAAAATACAATGCGTAACTAATATCCACTAGCTTTAGACGAGTTACCATATTTCGACAAGGGAGAAACTATCTGTTTCTAAGGTTCAGAAATGAAAATGGCACAGTGCATGGCTTTTTTAGCTATTCGAACACACAAACTCACAGTTTTTAATGTGGACACAAACTCAAAACTTGTGTTAAGTTGTGATGCAGCAAATTTGTGAAAATGCACAAAAACACCCACAATCTCAACTTAAAGCTGGACAACACAGTAACAGTTATTTTAAAACTTCATTCTAGAAAGATCAAACTAGTGTATAGATTAAACTTTTACAACATTGACTAACTAATGCGTGAGAACATTTACCTTCTAATTCAAATTCATATATTGACTTTTGTTGATTAAAACAAATCTAAACTTCTAAACACAAGTTTTCTCTACTTTTACCAACTGACGCTTACTCATACTTAATATTTTTAGTCTTAATAGGTTAACTATAACAAATCTATAAGAACTAATTAAAATAGCTTTAAGGTAAATAGTAGTTCTACAAAGTAGTTGTATTTACTTTGTTAAACTTTAATTAAGTGTATTTGTTACTAAACTTTCATATTTCTATTCCAAATGTTTTTCCCTTTGAAACTTAGAGGTAGTGATTATTTCATGAAAAATATTATTGTCTTCAACAAACCTACATACCAGTACAAATAATTGGTAAGCTTAAATGGTAATTAGAAATCAATAGTGATGAATTTGTTATTCAAACTGATTACTGTAATAAGCTTTGAAAGGTCCCTTCCAGTATCTATAAAACGATTAAATAGTAGTAGTCTAATAAAAACCAAGTTGCAGATAAACTTGACATATTTTTGAAATTATTTATCATGACTTTATCAGCAACCACTCGGGCCGGCGGCTCTTGGGAATGGAGTGGCCTCGGTGTTTGTGGTAAAGGGTGTTTTAACCAAACTGTGGCCTCGCTGCGCCCTGCGCGAGCATTCTTTCAGCAAATGAATACAATTTGGAATTTGTTTTCACAACAAATTATTGAATGGCAAGTTTAACTCGTACTTTGGGTGAAGTTTAAAGCTTCTAACCATTATAAAAAGTGAGAAAAAAATTTAAAACTGTTGAAAATCATGAAAAAAGTCGCAAATTTGAAACTTTTGCTTTTTTTAAGGCAAAAAAAGCCTTCATAGGCCAGATACGAAAAAAAGTCAGTGGACCAAAATGTTAGAGCTTCTAAATCCTGACCATAAAAATTCAATCCGTTTTTAGATAGGACTTACCGTTCACCCACTAGATGTTTTTTTAGAAAAACATGTTTTCCGCCATTTTGGTTTATATTTTTTAAAGTGGTTAAAAATTAAAGTTTTGTTTGTTTTTTTTTGGAAATTTTGTTGTTGATGAGTTTGTAAAAGGTACCTAAATACCAAATTTCAAGTTCTAGCTTATTTAGAAGTGGGTAAACGTTTGTATATATTTCAGTGAGTGAGTTACACAGAGGGTTGTATATATTATGGATGATACTCAGCGAATCTTTTAATTAAATAAAAAAGGTATTTAGGTAGTATTAAAAAGTGTCAAAATATAAAGAGTGTAATTATTAGAAGAAAGTTTGATTTTGTTAAGTAGTCAATTGCATACGCACATAATGTTGTGTTTTTCTTGATATGTGTAGATATTATGACTTTTAATTCAAACAAAAACTGTCGTTCAACTTTATATAAAAACAAGAAAACTTTAAAAAAATGCTCAGTATATTTCAGTATATACCATGTGAAAAAACCAAGGAAATTTTGATTGTATAAATTTAGTTAGAATTGAGTTTAAAGGTTCCTAAAGGTTTCTTCATTTAAATAGTTAGTTTCATTAGTTCACTTCAAGTTAAAATACTTATTATATACTGGTTGAAAAATAAAATTGAAAGTTTAGTTTAAGTTGAACAGTTTGTTGTATTTGTTTTCAAATTTTGCCGAAATATACTGAGCATTTTTTAAAGTTTTTCTTGTTTTTATATTATGACTTTTAAAAATATACACCTAAAACGGTTTGAAACTATGTATTAGCATATTAAGTTGTCTTATTTGATAACACAGTAATAAACAACTACTACAAATTCATATTCAGTTTGTTTTTACATAAAACCACCAAAATAATAATGTGATACACAAACCGATGCTTGAAAATAATATGTTTTTAATCCAGAAAATAACAGCACTTAAAACGTAGGACAAATTGGGTACACCCAAATTTCGCTGTTGATATTTTTACTTTACTCACATTTAGTTAACTAACTTTAATTTTTGTAATAAGCTAATGACACCATTTGTTTAGTAAGCTATCAGACCTAATGAAAAGTGAAAGAAGTACACTTTGTTTTAAACTCGATTGTCCAAAATCAAGCTATCAAAACCTAAATTTACATGTTATATGGGGGAAAATGCACAACTTACAAGAAACAGCCTGTGTTTAATGTTCAAAAATAAGATGAGAAGACCTAGAGATGATGAGATGTACAAATTAAAGTGCTTGAACATGGTGACAACCATGAAGTTAATGGAATAAGCAGGATCAGAGGAAATAAAATGCTTTCCTTCATTCCAACCTAATAAGCTTTGGATTCTTTTGTTTTGGTTGATTTCAGATGTGTAAAAGCGGTGAAGTGCAAGTCATTAAATGGTGGGCTGGCATTCTAGAAACCTTAAGCCTGCAAACTGAAAAGCTAGAGTGCTAGGAAAACAGTTGGCTTGCTCTCAAACAACTATTCTAAGATTCATCTCTAAGTAAAAGCAGGATGGCATTAACGGACAGACAAAACAGAGCGAAATTTATGTACGGTATCATTCTACGAAGTAAGTCCTTGAAAGAGTTTTTTCCCTGCAGATGAGTCGTTTCAAGATACTTCTCTGCTTCCTTCTCTTTGGAAGTTGTAGATATGTTTTTTGATATGACCAAACACCAGATGTATAACTTTTTCAATTTATCATTTCAGTTGTATGTAATTTTCTGTACATATTTACAGATTTTTTGATTAAATTATCAAACTGGAAACCAATGGGGAAAACATTTGCAAAAGTGTACTAACATTTTTTAATTATTGAAAATATTTTCTCTTTGTCAAAGTTTTTATTTGAATGCAAAACAAGAGGTTCGTTGCTTCAAACTTATTGAATATAAGAACAGTTTGAAAAATGGGTAGTAGGCTAGTAGTGTATAAACACAATGTATTTGCTAACAACTTAACAAGGAAAATAAATGACCTTTTAACAAAAGACTTCTAGTTTTTATCAACCTATTAACAAATATATTGCAAAAAGCTAAAATAGACAAGTAGATTAACACAAAAGAGTAGCTTTCTAGTTTGGGTTCTGTACCGATTAAATTTATATAACAGCTTTAAGTTAATTGAATTAAGTTATTTGAAATTCTAATTTAATTTTATACATGACTGTTGAATTGAATAATCTAATTGTTTCAAATGGCAATTTTTATTGTTTGTGTATACTTTGACGTTTATTCATATGACAAAATATCGAGTACCGTATATTGCTCAAAGACAATGTTGATTGTTATAAACTCAAAGACAAAATAAAGATTATTGATTCTTGTCTAAAAATTCTTGTTTAATTTATGAATACAATGAACCAACAATTTATGTATAAACTAAAACTTTTAAAGAGTTAAGTTGCAGGATTTAAATTACCTAGAATTTTTTTTACAAACTGGGTATCTTGGGTTCAGTTTTGACTTTATTTTAACTTCAACTCATCAGCTTATTGTTTATAGATTACCTAGATATTATAGTTTGTGTTTTTACCTAAAAAGACTTCCTTCTTTTCATAACATTTTAACGGCCTGGATAGAGCCTGAACGGCGTTCAAATGGGATAGGAAATTTTACATGGGAAAATTTGCAAACTGTGTTTTACGTAGGTTAATAAACTAAAACGTGGAAAGTGTTGCTCTGGAAGCATAGAGTCATTAGTGCTGCTGCATATAAAAAAGAAAAAAATTAGTATGGTTATAAAATAGAATTTTAATAACTGAATTTCAAGTTTTTATGGAAAAGTCCAGTTTTTAGTTCAGAAGTATAGAATTAATTTGATGACGAAAGTAAAAGTTTTAGTGTTTATATGAAGCAGCATCAATAGATCTATGCTTCTCGAGAGAAAATTTTCTCATTTAAGTAAATAACTTGCCTAATACGTAGTTTGCAGTTTTTATCCCATGTTATAAGCGGTACTCTGAGTTGGACCTGCAGCCGCTCTATCCGGCCCTCTCTTAAGAAATAAACATTTTCAAACTTGCTTTGATAACTGCGTAGCATGTAATAATGTTGATGATTGCAAAATATACAATAATCATAATAGTTACATAACATGTAGTAATGTTTACAACTGCATGACATGAAATGATTTATATATGAAACTAGGGTGAGGAGCTAAAGTTCCCTCACCAAAGACCATCTGGGTTTCCTCACCCACCAAAGGGAACTTATATTAGATTTTTTACAAATCTCCCATATCAGCACCTAGTGTAAACTGTTTATTAGTTAATAATGATTTGACACTTGTTTTAAAGAACACCAAAGGACATAGTCAGGGGTTCCTACCTCTCAATATACATTAACAGATCTGCCGGCGTTTCAAAGCTTGTTCTAATCTGCACTATTGAGGTTGACGATGCCCTGAAAACCTTCAAGAGACTTGACACAACCGAGGATTCAGGTCTTACCACCAGTTGTAAGATATATAAGCCCAGCCACTCATCATACATTTGAACAAATCCCTCCCTATCTTCACAGACATCTTTAAAGCTGGGTCACAATCATAACAAAGGTTCCACAACTGATGTTAAAAATTACAGAATTGTAGTGATTTCACCTGTTTTTGCTAAAATATTTGGGAAAACAGTGCTAAAGCTCAGAAAACTAATTACTGATAGTCAACATGGTTTCATGCTCAGTAGAACTACTGCAACAAACCTCGTGGTATACCAGAACCAGATACGTGTTGTTGACACACTTCCTGAACAAAAGCAAATAGACTCAATTGATATGGGCTTTTCGAATACTTTTTGACCTTTCAGATGCACAGACTTCTCTTTAAAGTATCCAAGTCCTTCACCATCCTTCAAGTATTGAAACGTATTAACTTTAGTTTAAATTGTCTGAACTTTAATATTCTGTAGTCTATATTTAATTTGATGGTACCTCAACACGTACAATAATAAGGTACCTAGCTATTAGAACTTTTGGTTTCATTATTTTGCTATTTCTATGTTGTAAAATTTTAACAACAGTTATGTAAATTTATTATTTAGATATAGTTCCTTTGATTGTAAATTGTTTTATTGTATTTATACTAAACTTGTAAATAAGAACAAATAAAGATATTTTTGAATTGAATTGAATAAGTAACAACAATCCCTTTCGGTCAAATTTGAATCTGCTGGTTGAATTTTAATTGCTTTTACTTTAAAGAGTAAACAGCCACTTTTAGTTAGCTGAAAAATGTATAAAAACATTTTTTAAACATAAAATGTACAAACGTATAAGAACATGTATCTTTAGGTTCATTTAACAAAGAGTCACAGAACAGTGAACACTGAACACAATTGATAAATTGTTTAATACATACCCAAAACCACACACTTGGGAGGAGGTCCAAGGTAAAACTCTCAAAGGCTCAAATATAACAAAAAGGGTTCCTATAACGGCACCTGGCCAATGGTACTACTTAAGTCATTCAAAATCTAAGGTAGGGGAAAGACTTTGATTATTACTGACAACGTCTTATGGCTGTTAATTGTGACTTTGTCAGTGCGTATGTATGTTTTACGACAATAAAAACATTATTTATTTATTTATTTTATTTGGAGCATACTGTATTTTTGAAGTGTTAGATTAATCTTGGAGGCAAGCAAAAAAATTGCAATCTGCAGCACACCAGAGAACATCACAAGTTTGCACATACCAGAACAAGAAACCCTGTTACTGTTAGTATAGGATTCAATACAATTCAGTCTTATTCTGGTTCTAGAAAAAGACAATTTACAAGTAATGTGTGGAATTTTCAGGTTCAGGTTGAAAACAAACGCCACCTGGGAAAGTAGGTAACAATCAGAAGGAAAAGAAATGCCATTCCATGAGGTTTGTTAATAAAATCCGATAAATGGAAATGGTTTCATCGATGGTTTATTGACTGCAAAATATTAAAGCTTGGACAACTTTGATGTTTTAGTTTTTAGTAGAAATATAAATTACTGTAGCAGATTAAGGTTTAAGAACTGATATTGATCTATGTACATTTCATAGCTCTAACCCTGAAAGTTTAAATAAATTAAGTAACCCTAATTTTGAACTAAATTACAAGTTTTCCTGGTAAATATTTGATTTCTAAATCCCAGAGATGGATTTGATCACATTTAGAATATTGTTACTATAATTTTAATGAGAAGTTTCTTAAGTTTTTTCTCACCTTTACACAAAAAATACATTTTGGATCTCTTTCTCGTTGGAGATGACAACTCTTTTTAAACGTTATAAGAAAGCTATTTCAAAGACTAATTAGTAAGCGATTTCGACAGCAGTAAAGTAAATGTATTATTTTTTTAGATTTTTAAGGCAAGGTGTAAATTAGTGAGGAGTTTCTAAAGTAGTAATGGAATTAATTATTAATGACAAGTTTTTGAGTAGAAAGAGCTCGATGAGATGAAAGAACCTATATATTATTCTATGTAAAATCGTCCATCATTTTCAAGAATAAAGATAGATATTTAGAATTTGATTGACGCCAAAACAGTCAGAACCTGTCATATGTATATATTGTGGAACAAGTAGTTCAACTCTTCTTCTTCCAACAAGTGAGGAAGAAGAACTTCCTACAGAACTCAAGAGTGAGACATTTTCTTATGGATATACTACATAAAGATTGGGTTCAGTTGCTTTCTAAATTCAAACTATTGTTTCAATGGTTTTGTGGAAGACAATGCCAATTAATTGAAGGTTAAAATGGATAGGCACTACATTCTTGGTGAAACTTTATAACTAGTTTACTGTGAGCTGTATAAAGATAAAGTTTGTCTTGTTTAACAAGGCGTAGTTAGGACTACAAAGTCCTCTTTACCACTCAACCTCAACCTTTACTAAGCGTTGCCGGAGTGATAAGCTCCGGAGTCGCACGCTTTACCAATTTACCACAGATCCGCTGTAGACAATACAAAGTTCAGCATTCAGTCAATCAACAAAATTGAGTTTTATGTTTAATCTATGCTACTGGCTCAAACGCTGTGGTGCCATTAACTTTGTAGAACGAACTTTGGGGCTTCATGGCAAATCATGTTTGTATTAAAAAAAACCCTTTCAGGCTACAAAAAATAAACTTTCTCTCAGGAACTGGGGCCCCTGGGCTTTTATTTTTAAAATCTATTGCAAAATTACAAATATTGTAGCAGTGCAGTTTAAAAATATTTTGTTGTTAAAGTTGTTGGAAATTATTTGTTCATTTTAACATTGAGAATTAAGATGAAACTGGACTGAAGGCAGGCTCAAAGGCGCTGTCCCAGTTTCCCCAGCAAGACTTACGGCCCTGTTAACTGCTCTGGGGTTACCGGTATAACACCGACTCAAACTTTTGATTGAAGTTCTGAAATTACCAAAATCTATTTTTTGAAGTGTTATTTAGTTTTTAGTTGGATCGTGCAAACAAAGAATAAAACTGCTATCATTGGTTTGCCATTTAAAACTAATACTCAAAAATAAAAACAGCATTAGCAGTGATGGTGAGAGTGTGGAGAAAATGTTCAGATCATGGTTTTTTCTTCTATGGTATTTAAATTGGGGTTTTCATGACTTCCTTGCCTATTTTCAAAACTTGACAACATTGATTCTACTTTAAAGGCATTAGTTTTGTGGTACAGTACATAGATTGTGGGTGTTTCTTTCTAGTTTTAACATATATTTAAAGATAAAAAATAAAATTTGCCACAACATAATTTAAAGATTTATGAAATAAACCTATACTAAAATTACCTAAATTTACATGGATATGAAAAAGAGGCAACATACTCGTACAATAAGTTTTTAGCATATATTTCTTTAAAATAACAATGCACATTTAGGCAATAAGATTTTACTAAGGTAACATTGTTTACCCTCTTACGGGAGATTTGTAGAGTTGAGTTTGTGTCTTTTGAAATGAGACAAAGTAAAAAATCACAATTCAATACTTTTTTAAAAACAATTTAATATTTATAAATTTTAAACAGATTTTAGTTTTTTATTTTTAACAGACAAATTGTTCTCAGTAATTTTATAGGACTTACTGAAACAAAATACAGTTTTAAAGCTTACCTATTGTTGATTGACTTACATGTTTTGAATACAAGTACTGTAGGTTGATAAAATAATATTCTCATATTGTTGCTTTAGTTATTAAATTGAATTGTGCAGAAGGAAAAGGTAGATAATAATGAGGCTAATTATTAGACTAATTATATGAATCAATGTTTTTGTGTATGTACGAGTATACTTTAATGATATTGGAATTTAGTTTCTATATATAAACAAGTTCTATTTATTCTATATGTTCCTTTCATACTAGGGTAAAGCCACATTGACGAGTGTCTAGTTTAACACAGCGGATGGATTGCCCAGTCACTATTTGAAATGTTGAAGATTTAAATCAACAACATGAAGTGTCTTGACTTGTATGTACAATTCGAACGGTATTTCAATGCCTATTTTGAAGTGTGATGCAAATATGAAAAATGAATATAATGAACCTCTATGTCATTACTTTAGATATTTGTATTTATTTCTGCCATACAAATATTTTAACTAATAATTCAATCAGAAAACTTTTACCCTAAAAATTTCCTAAACATTTGTTAAAATCCTAATATAATAATAAGTCTAATACATGAATCAGTGAGATCCCTTCAGTAGGGTACTTCCGTACTTGTATTCTTTAATGTATTGTAACCTCATCTCATGAGTGTTGTTTCAACAGCGCAACATAGTCACCTTTGACAGAACACTGCTACTGAGAACTGTTACAAGGTGATGACTGATGAGCATATCCAACACAGTGACCGACAATGGAGTCACAGTCACTGGAACTGGGTGATTACTGATTACAGTAGCCTCGGTTATGTTTTAGATTCACCTTGAGGTAAAGTGATTGTTTCTGACAGTGAATGTGGGGTTGTAACTTGTTTTGTATTAGTGGTGTTATATTCACCGACAAAATGATCACGAACTCTACCCTAGATGTAGACTAATTCACGTTCACTCAAAAGGGTTTAGCAATGCATAGACTATCCTATATAATAGCCTGGCTTGGCCTATTCGCCCTAGCTAAACTACAGTACTACACTGATAAATCATAAAACCTTCAGTTTGAATCCCTCGACTTTTCTTCTGAACCCTTTATGTTTAATAAACTTGAAATCACATCGTTTGCAAACATTACGAGTATTTTCTTTAATTTATCTAAAATTTTGAACAAAAGTCAAATTAATAAACCAACAGTTTTATTTGTTACAATACAGCGTGTCCCAGAACAGTTTTTATGATATATCCCTAGGGTCAAAACATATGGGTTCAAAATACTTCTATTTTCTCCTAAACCCTAGTATGTATTTTTCAGAAACAATTCCTTCAAGTTTCTTATACTACAGGGTCCGGCAGTCAAACCTGACGGTTTTGTAAATGGGATAAATCAAAAGGTTGTTGAGATATTTTAATGTTTGGCGCGGGATCTCACGAAGTTCTCGCCGAATGACGGTTTTTGAGTGGGGATAGGTAGTGGTGGGGACGTCTGGATGGTGGTTATGGTCGCCATTCTGTTCACCTTGAGCGGAAGTTCAGTAGCAATGGAGCGCTGGACTGCTGAACACCGTGCGTATGTAGTCGAGACTTTAAAAAATAATGATTACACACTGCAGCCCAGACAGTTACTCTTTCACAGTGAAGAGGCAGCTGGTGAAGTTCCTATGGGTTATTACAATATCGAAAGTTTTGTTCTCATACACATCTGTTGAGATGGAAATGAGCCTCGTCATGTAACTTATCATTGTAACTCTTGAACAAAAGCAATCTTGTAAGTATGGAAGCTTAGGTCGTCATGAAGAATACGTCTTATAGACTGGTCTGAGATCCAAAGAGCTAGGGTGTGAAGAACGGCAGAGCGACTAGGGCTCCGTTCAAAAGCATGTCAAACAGCTTCAATATTAGCAGGTGTTCTAAACGTTCGAGGTAATCCTCCTCTCCTTCTTGTTGTTCCAAAAGCAGTGTTCTGAAAGTTTCGAACCCATAGAAGAGTTGTGTTTCGAGACGGGATTGCACGGGAGGAACATTAAACCGTATACAAAAACTTCTTTGTGTCAGAATCACAGAATCATTACTTCTAAAAAAAGTCTTGACTACATACGCACAGTGTTCAGCGGTCCCTTTCTCCACTGCTACTGATTTTCCGCTCAAGGTGAACAGAATGGCGACCATCAGGTGGTGGGCCCGATGAGACGTCCCCACCACTACCTATCCACACTTAAATACCGTCATTCGGCGAGAACTTTGTGAGATCCCGCGCCAAACATTGGAGAGAGTCATGACTAACTTCTCCAAGAGACTTGTACAGTGTAGAGAAAATAGTGGTCATCATTTAAGTGACATAACTTTTGCTACATAAGTTATTATTGTGCTTTTTTATTATGAATGTTAAATTTCCTATTCTCCTCTTTACAATAAAAATAATTATTAAAATATCTCAAAAACTTTATGATTTATACAATTTCAAAAACCGTCAGGTTTGACTGTTGGACCTTGTATTAGTAATAAATGTAGTAAAGAGAATTTTTTGAAAATTATAGACTATTGCTAGTTTGAAGTTTTGGAACTTAAAACTTGTATGAAAACACAAAAATAATTTATTAATTAATACAGTAAACTGTAAAGTAAAATATGCCTACAGCAAATTTTAGGAACCTTAAGAGAAACACCAGGTTTGCCGCCTAACTTGTGAAAAACATGATAACACATCTAGGTGTGAATGTGAAACCGAACCATAACAATACCGGCAAGTAGAAGACCAGTGTCACCACTACAGCAAAACAAAACCAGGCTGACACACGACGAAGCGCTAAAGCGCCACTGGCGTGAGTGGAGCAAATTTCCTTTGCAGTTTGTTACTGGCACTCTGGTTCACTAATTGTAAATCAAATTTGCTTTTTTCAAAGCCTTGCTTCAGAATTTGGCCTCAGTTTTATGTGCTCTATTCCACAGGCCTTAAAAAAACAATGCAAGAATTTGAAAATACAAATAATTTTTGAAAAATACAAATTGACGGCTGGCCAACAAAGTATTGATCTGGACGTTGTTTTCTGTAATTCTTACTTGTTTTGATCCTTGGAACATTTTCCAGTAGTGTTGGGTCGATTTTGATTCCCGATTCCAC
The DNA here is from genome assembly GCA_018831715.1 of Matsumurasca onukii. NCBI lineage: Eukaryota > Metazoa > Arthropoda > Insecta > Hemiptera > Cicadellidae > Matsumurasca > Matsumurasca onukii. The sequence goes on from CM032064.1 coordinate 24,869,507, forward strand.
CGATTCCTGGGGTAAAAAATCGGTATCAGGAATCGGTCAGTAACGTCAATTCCGATCGGGGGATCGGGAATTGATAATTAGAAAAGAATCGAGAATCGGTTTTGGAATCGGAAATTGAGATTTCAGAAAGAATTGAGAGTTGGTTTGGGAATCGGAACCGATCGCTTATTCAAGAATCGGGAATCGATCGGGACATTGACAATCGAATAGTTGAAAATCTATTCTGGAATCGAAACTGCTTGTTAGAGGCTTGCTAGCTAAACCCTGCGTGGATGGACGAGTCCACTCTTCTGCGTGAGGGAGGGAGCTAGCCAGTTGACGAGTCGGTTCTGTTTGACACCCCGACAAGCGACTGATGGTTGTTTTGAACGGATTGTGACATGTGTGTGCTTTGTATTGTCGAGGGTTAGTTGCATTTCTTATAATTATGATACACTAAGGAGAGTGTTTTTAAAGTTAACTTCATTAGGTTATGATGATATTTGTTTTTGTGCTTGTATTTTTGATTTTGTCTTTTGATGTATGTTGTGGTGTAATATTAGGTTCATATAAATTATCAAACAAACTATAATGAATATGTTTTTAAAAGGAGTTTTTTAATTTTCAACCATTAAGATACAAATGTGAGACATATTCAAAGGTCAAAACTTATAGACAGTCCATGCTATATCACAAGTCACAATCATGATATATAACGAGAGTTATCTAGTCTATTTGATTGATTTAATATAAACTATAAATATTAAAAAATCTCTCCTCGATATTATTAAAGCTTAGATTGGGTTAAGATTGGTCTTGTAACATGGTACAATTTTGAATTTTCAAATCAAATGAAGGTAGAAATACGCACAAGTAGTAAGCTACAACCACATTCCTGCAATTGAGAATAGGTTGGTAAAGTCGATTCCGATTCTTTCCGGAGGTCCTAGGTATCGGGAATCAAAAACTGGAATTGAGAATTGAAAATTGGGAATCGGAATCAAGAATTAATATTCTGGTATCGGAATCGAGAATAAAAAAATAGGAATCGACCCGGCACTACTACAAACACATCGGTATCGGAATCAAGAATTGATATCGAGAATCGAAAAAATTATAAATCAACCCAACACTATTTTCCAGAAAACTAAGGAATGTGTCTGGTATATTCTTGAACTCTCTGTAGACATGTTTGTCACAACATTTGCATACAATCTTTCAAAAAACAACTTGCTACCGTATGGTGTATTTTATATTTATAATGATCTCCCAGAACAGTGATGCAAAGTTTAACTATTTATGTCGTAAATTAAAAGTTAGTTATCATATAGTCACAAACAAGGTTCATGATGACTGAAGCATGCATCAAAAATAACGTAAACGTTATTTTTAAGAATATGGAGCAAACTATATATTTTTGTATTTATGATACTATCCCAATTATATTGTTAAGTTATTTATTTATTTATTACATTTATTTATTTATGTATTAATATATAATTATTGGGTTTATGTACAATTGTTTTGATAATATCGCGTCTAATTATGGTTGTTTAGCTCTGAGATATTTATTAATTGTTACTACTGTTATGGAATCAATATAATTTGTTGTTATTCTGTACTAGCTTATATTATATTGCTCTGTATGTTTTTATTTATTGTTCTGCATGTTTAATTTCTCGTTCAGATTGTTTTATTTATTGGTCGTTATTTAAAATGTACAATATCTAGAATTAGTATGTTTTTCTCAAGTCCATAGTTATATTTATGTTTTGTTATACGTTTTTTTATATTTGCACTGGTCTCAAAAATGAAGTGTGTTTTTTTATGTATGGTTCAATTGCTAGTGTTATATTTTGGACTTCTTATTTTCACCACATTATGCCATGTTAATGTAGAATGAACTGCTGTAATGTAATTGGATGATATCTGTTTTACAGCATGTAAGTTAAATAAATAAATAAATAAAACCTTATACCGTCAGTGAAAAACGAATTGTATAAATGTTTGTTGTAACCCAACTTTTCTGCACTAATTTTGTCTGTTAAAATGATGAATTTTTCATATCTCAGTCATATGTAAGGTGGAGAGAGTTTGTGATGAACCAGAGACAAAAAAACTTAAGTAGTTTTAATTGTTTAATTTTAAATTTAAATTAATTAGTTTTCAAAATTTGAATTCCACATTAGTATCTCTTAGTAAGATACTATGGTACTTAATACAAGTTGATAATTTGAATTCATGAGTATAGTCAATATTGAATGACTTGCTTACTGATTTAAGTACTAGTGTGATGGACATTAATTTCTCAACTTCATAATACATTTAAAAAATTTTTAAACTAAAAAACTTGCCCAAAACACCCTAAATGTTTGTTGTTACCAAATTTCTTTGTTTTCACACCTAATGACTATAAACTAATATGCTATTCTATAATTGGTAAGAGCATTCAGAGAGGTATCAAAATTCACAATAAAATAGTAAAACCATCCGTGTCAACGGCAAAGTGTTATGATGCAATCCATTTGACAAAAGTCATTCCTTTTCACGGCAACACACACACGAAGGGTTGAAAACAGCGGGGATTCAAACTGTGTTACTTTATCAGCCGAGTCTTGAACAGTAGTCGGAACGGGGCGGGATCATACCACAATAAAACTGAAACCTCAGGGGCATCTCAGGTTAAGGTGGTAGGCAGAAGGCAGAAGGCGGAGGCGGGGAAGGAATGGGGTGAAAACCATGACATACGCTGCTACCCCAGACACTACTGTACCTTGAACAACTGTACTCCGATAACAGCGAACATGAACTGAAGGAGACAGGTAACCAGCACAATGTTGCCGATTGTTTTAACCGCCACTATCACACACTGGACTACGTGCTAAACATTACATCCAGAAAGTCAACATTAATGTAGGTAACGTCATACCGCCTCATTAAACTCAAAACTTCACTCATTTAATTTAATATACTTAGCTCATAATGAAACTTCACATTGTAATTCAGTAACAAACCAGTACTGGTCCAAAGTTATTTTAACTTTTTTTTTATTAACGCCCAATTGCAGGGGAGCAAAATACACCTGTTTGTGGTTATTTATTTTGGTATCCTGCTTTTGATTGTTGACATTTTCTTAACTATTGGCAGTTATATTTAAGAGTCTTAGGCCCCAAAATGTATTTAAAAATAAATGGGTGCTCATTACCTTTAGAAGTTAGAACTACTAGGTACAAACTAATAAGTTAAAATAATTAAAGGTTTGTAATACTTTTGTTTAATTTATCCATTTCAATTTATTACATATTGGTATGTAATACAATAAGAAATACAATTTCAATTAACTTTTCTGTGTGAGCCACACACTAATGTTGACTTCCTGTGACTTCTTATATAGATATAGAAATAGCATTTTGAATACAGAGGAAACACTATTTACAAACATTGCATCAATGCATTTAGTATAAACTTCAGTATTTTTTCAATATTAAACCTGGAGACATTTTTCTAAATTAAATATACTGTAGAATCATAGAATGTTTGTTCAAAACATAGGCAGTTATGTTTAACATAGCTTATCATATTTAAGTGTCTCAAGCAGTTGATGATACAATCATTTTGGTACAAGGTATCTCTCAACGATCTTAAAGTAATCAACCCTTGTTGAGCATTAAGTTTATTGCTCTGTGATGTTTTGATTGTATTAAGATTTTTAATAACCCAGTAAAACCTTCCTAAAACTCAAAGCTTTTTAACCAAGAATAGCGTTGAACCAAATCAGCCAAAAGCTCATCCACAAGAAACAATGTTTGATAGTTTGCTAAGTTAGTTTTTTAATTATTGGTGAGTTGTGATACTAAGAGTCACATTCTTATGTAACCCAACATTTCGTATAACCAAAATTACCTTTCCCCATTTCTTTCGTTTCAGAGAGATTGAACTTTACCTGGTCAAAGGGTTTGATTTTTCAGTATAGTTTAAGTATGCATTGATACAATGTTTCATTTATCTCTAAAGTAATCTAACGGTAGCCTTTTAGTATTGAAAACAGAAATCACCACATCTAAAATGAAATTGTATGAATACTGAATAATAGTTTATTCCATTTGTAAGGAAGTTTATTCCAATCAATCAGCAGTCGAAATCACTATGAGAAAATTCTGCCGTTATGAGGAGTAGTAATATTGAAGATAAATAAATACAAATTTACCTTCAGAAAATAACTATTTGATAATGAGTTATACTGGCACTGGCATACCATTAGTTTACTTCCGATAGCCTCCAGAGAGTAAGAAAACTGAATAATACTTATTGAATAGATTTCAACTCATTTGTCAAAAAATGGTCAAGTTATCCATTACCTATCAGTAGAAAACTAGAAAGCAGTATTTTAACTTTATAACACGTTCAGTGCTGCCAAACTTTTTAATCACTATCCAAAATCTTAAATATTGTTTCTTTCCAATGGCATGTGTGAAAGTACGGTAAATTTTGACAAAGTTGATTTATTTCTTTCACCAAAAAGTATAATGAAATAAAATATCATATTTAGAATACTAAAATGAGTACATCCTGACAAGGAGTTGATACTAGGGAAACTATCTGGAATCCTGTTCCCAAACCTATTGAATAAAAGTATAAAATGAAAGCATTAACCATGAAACAATGAACTGTCAAAAACATTAGTTAGCCCTATCGAATAGGGTCAGGTATTTTCAAACAAGAATGGGGATGAAATGTCCCCAAAACTCTGTGCTGAAAATTAGGCTTTCAGTAGTATCTTGTTCTTTAGTAGTTCCTTCTGTGTATTGATATAAACCATTTAATCAGTATAATGGTTTGAGATTTTCATACATCTTTAGATTTGCTACAAGTAGACAAGTTCTGAAGTTTACAGACAATTTTCTCACTTGGTGAATCACACAGAGAAGAGGGTCATAGATACTCTCCCATATGTTTGAAAATGCCAAAAATCAGTAATCCGAACGCTTGATGAAATTGCAAACTGCCAAAATCGGTTGTGCACAAACTTACAATCGCAAAGCCCAAATAACGGCTGTTAACTCGATCCTTTTAACGATCTCAGGCCCTGAAGAACACTTGTTAGCATTAATGTTTGCCAAAGCCGAATAATGTTTGGGCACACATTTATTAACAGTTGCAGTTAATAATTCACCGGGCTTAACTGACTACCATAAAATGGTAGTAAGCAATACCTTCTGACTCAGTTTTCGACTGAAAAAGCTATTAATAAAATACTTTGAGCTTGTTCTGGTTTACCTATCCCGGCCCAAAAAGCCAGAGTATTTTTAAATTCCCATCTGGTCCCCCCCAGAAATCAATAGTTCCATATTGTCCAACCCTAAAGTTTAAAACTACTAATTTTAATAAAAAAAATTATCATTAGTCAAATATTATACACAAAAGTCAAAACTGTCAACAATAACAGCAATAATTAAATAGCTATCAAATTATTTTCTGCCAAAGTGTTTTTAACTTTTATCAAGGCAACCAGCCAGACATGAATCGTAGCCAAGGTAAGAGGGAGGGGGAGGGAGGAGTACCCCCAGCACTGAAGGTGTTAAAAGTTACCATTGACTAACCGAAAAATACTCATTAAATAAGCTAAGAAGACTTTTAGCATGTCATATTTAATTGTTTTTAAATCATATTAGTTAACTAAACTGATAGCTAGACAGAGAGTTAAATATTTCCTTTGTACATACTCACCATAAAACTTTATACAACTTATCATGTTAAATTTGTCTAAACAAATTAGCATAGTGATTTCATTACCATAAAAAAACTTTTTTATTATTGACAGAACAAGCTGTTTGATTTGTCTTGTAAATAGAATAGTCCATAACTAATTTTTATGAAGATTTCAAAGTGAAATAATTTTTGTTTCTAATAAATAATTCATATACTGATACTATAAGTGCCAGCAGCTCTTCTTATGAGTTCAATAATTATTTATGTAGCAGTATTTACTTTAATTGTATTCTTTTTTGAAATTTACTTTGCAACTCGTCTGCTAAATTAAAACTCAATTTTCAAAGAGCTGAACTTATTATATTTCGAGCATTTTCAATACTCTTTATCTGATGAAGAGTATTGAAAATGCTCGAAATATAATAAGTTCAGCTCTTTGAAAATTGAGTTTTAATTTAGCAGACGAGTTGCAAAGTAAATTTCAAAAAATGAATCCATCTGCACCATCTTATCGCCAAATTTTAATTGTATTCATCACATAAATAAATTATTCTAACCAAACCAGCTTTGAACTCGAAACTTAGACTGATATGCTTAAATTGCACGGTTCTAACCTTCCAAGTCGGTATATTAAATATAGATCAACAAAGCTTACAAAAAAGTAGTTCTTGATTTACAGTTTTCAATTTAAAGTAATAGATACTAACCTTCAACCCTTTTGCTCTGTTGATAGCCCTCAATGGCCTAAGCACTCTGAGTACCCTCAGTATTTTCACTACTGAGATTGCTCCAGACCTGGAATACACACCTCCTTTTCATATACCGTACGTACTATTCATCTATTCACAATTAGCTTACAAATCTAACGGGATATCATCATTTATTTATTTAATGTTAAATCCAATAAAACTTGGACAGGAGCTGTGGTTTTTCTTATAAGTTATAACTACACATTGTTCTGCGGAGGGATAAAACCTTTCCTCTTTAGAATTTGTAGTACCTGAATTAACTTGGTAGGTCAAGAAACAAACCGAGATGAGTACCAAGAGAATGATTAAACTACTGCCAACTTTCAACTCGCATAGTCACTTCAGTAAGTCATTCTCCTTTAGTCGTGTGCTACATTTTTATTGTAGAACTAGCTGATGTACCCTTTTATCGCACGGTTGTGTTTAATGTTACAGTTTAGCGAAACATTTTAATGTTATGTTTGCCTGTTAGTTAGCTATGCCGATTGTATTGTACGTTTAAATTAGGCATAGCTTGGAGAGTCTCTCTATATACAACGTTTGATGTCTTCCCACCAGGCGAGTGCAGGAATAAACTGGCGTGATTCCCGACTCTCGAGCACGCTACATGCAGCTGTCCATGAGAGAAACAGCCTGTCCCACTGAGTTCGATCCCAGCAGTGGTCAGTGTCTGACCTTGCGATTTGTTGATTGTCATCGCAAAGCACACACTGACTGGGAACTGAAGTCGTTTAAACTTGAATGGATAGTTGCTCGGGAACAAGGGAATACGTGGTATAAAGATAGACTCCCCAGCACCGCAGCCTGTAAGGATATCTGCTTCGATAACGTAGCGGTGGAGTCTGCGCACTCTGAGGCGTGTGCCATTGCACAACTTGGGCGCATTTAGGTTACGCAGCAACATTATCGGGGCACCAACCTTCAGTGTGAGTTTGTGAGCCGGTAGTCCTGGCGCTGTCACAGAATCGAGGAACTCAGCTGGATAGTGAACAGTGTCGTCTTGGTTAAGGACAGTATTCACTGAACAGTATGTTCATTCCTTGCTTTGAAACAGCGCTAGCACTTTGTCATTGATAGTGGTGGCCTGTTCATTAGTAGGGGTGAGGATTGCCCGATCATAAAGCCAAGCACTCGGCAGAGCGCGCACCCAATTTCAAAAATAATGCTTTCAGAGCCCTTTTTGGTGCCTTGCCATTTATTCTGTGGATGTTGTATGGTTGTTACTTGTTAGTATAAAAATTAGACGTAAGATATTTGACTTTGTCAGTCTTGGCTGTAATTTGACTTTGTCAATGCTTTGTAAGTTTTACGACAATAAACGATTATTTATTTATATGAAATACAGGTAAAGACACACTACGTAATGGGCTTAACCCTTAAACGAAGTTTCACCTCCTTAGCTTCAGTCGATTCTGAGTTATAAGTGGTCCAAGATGCCTTAAAAACGTTACAGACAGACAGACAGGAATTTTTTGACACCAGTTTTGGTCTATGCAAAGTATATAAACACCAAATAACCAAACACTGATGGATTTTTGCAATGTACAGACAAAAGTCTTATTTTATGTATATACCGTAGATGTAACAAGTAGCAAGTAGCATTTCACACACCAGCAAAAGCAACGACAACTATATTGCTAGGTAGCTAAGAAGCAGGGCAACGTACCTATTCATGAAATCATTATTCAAGCTTAGATTACTTAGTCAATTTAATATACTTTATAATAAAAAAAATCGTTTGCAGTCTTCTTTGGAATTCATTATATGCTAAATTCGGATTTGAGCTATTGTCAGAGTCTATAATGTCAGAGTGCAATTTAAGAGTGCACAAAGTTTTAGTGTGCTCATTATATTTGTCTTGTAATTATAAAGATAATGTTATATTGCTATAAGTTATATTGCAAATTTAAATACTTACTTCCAAAATACAGAAACAAGCGACACACACACAACTAGGAGATCAAGTAGATTAAATGCAGATCGACAAAATGCTCCATCATGGAGAACAAATCCATATGATATAATTTTCAAACAAATTTCAAATGTGAATATAGAGGTGAAGAAATAATCACAGTAACCCAGGATCTGCAAACAAAACAGTGAACTGTTACCACACATAAAAATATACAATGGATTCTGCAGTATTAAGTTTGACGCTTATAGAGTCTAAGTTATCTCACTTATCTACAATTTAATTTTGTAGATAGAGCTCAGTTTCAGTAAGTTTGTATAGTTGAGGTTGTGCTGTACCACTAATTTACACATTAAAAACTCTAAAGTAGATGCAACAATGATATAAATGTACAATATGAACATATATTTATTCAAATAAACTAAATTGATTTTGGAAATTGACCAACAACTGTTATAATATATACCAGTAAATAGTGTCTTTTCAGTAGAATAATTTAGAACCAAACTGATATGTATAAAAGCAACAAAATCCTTGCAGGTTCCGATTGGACAAACCCTTTAGATCGGTAGTTAAATTGCACATTAAAAGTGTATCATGATTTTGAATTGTGAAGCCCAACTCTACAGTCCAAAACTGCCAGATCTCTTAGATTGATTTTAAACATTGACAAATACATTAATTGCTGTATTCACTCAAAAACCAATTTAAAGTTTACTTTCAGCAGGTACGTGTTCCATCAAAACACGTGTTACTTACAAACAAAACTAAATAACTAATATTACAGGGCCGTATTAACATGAAACCAGTTTGATTTCAGTTCCCCCAGGTAACTTTAGAGTTAAAAGGTAAAGAAGCGTTTGGTGTGTAACCTCGTTGCGGAATGAGTTGGCGTGGATGGGGTCTTCAGCCGCGAGTAGGGCAGAGGACACCATGATGCACACGAGGATGACGTTGCTGAAGTGACTGTGATTGCAGAACCAGTGACAAAACACTCGGATCCTTCAACAAACACCTCCACTCACTACTCAGTAACACCTTACAACGTACGCCCAATAACAAGACAATATCATAATACAGAGTGTCTCAACAACAAATATACACAATATTAATAAAAAGTAGTTTGAGTAAATGTTGTACAATATGGTTTTTTGTTGTTAAATGTACAAATGTTATAATGATGACCATTAACATTCATACATTTAACACATTGGCCTGGTACAGATTGGCAAACAGACTTTACAGATCCCAAAGTGGTGTCATTCAAAGCATTGGCAACAAAAAGACAACGGAACTACCAGCATGTTTGCTTCTGACTAAACTAAATAAATAGTAACATTCAGTTACATTGCTGGAAAACAGATGTTTTAAACTCTCAGCGGGTGCTGTTACAAAACAAAAAGGTTTTATTTGTAATTAGCTATATTCAATTAAAGTGTTTATACATTTTTTGAGACACCCTGTATGTAAAAACTAAAAATAAATATCATAAGCTAAGCGGCACTTTACCGCTTAGCTGCGTGTTGGCCTGGTTTATTCATTTGATCATGAACTAAATCAGAACATAAACAAAACAATATTCTGGTTTTAAATCAATAATAAATTGATTGCAACAGATATGTGATAGACTCATTATTACCTATCAGAAATTATTACTGACATCACTGAGTCATCAATCAAATTAAATGTACAAACTTTGATTAAGAGTCGAGAAGTAAATAAAATGGTTTTATTGCTTATTAAGTTATTAGCAGACAATAAAGTTGAAGTAGTTGCTGGTTCTGATATAAGACATATTCTAATTTATTGCTGTGGACATTAAGTACACAATTGTCAGCTGAAATATAGGGTGGTGGATAGAAAACTCACAAATCTTAAATAGCTGTATTTTAGTTGTTTTTTGCTATGTACATATTGTATTTACATGACTGTACTTTATACAAATCACTGCTGAATTGTCTGACACTTGAAAACAGAAACAGACAGGTGACTGACTCCTGTGTAACAACAAGCTTTTGAATCTGCATATTGTTTTGCGATGGCCAATTTGCCAGGATAAACAAAATCAAAACTGTAATCACCATGTAATTAGGTGATCGTCGTTTGGGACAGTAAACCTTTGTTTTAAAAATAATGAGCCAATTGTAGCATCAGACTGGTAAGTGAGAGGACCGGTGGTCATGGGTAAGTCGTGAGATGCCATACTAAGGAAACTAAGGAAGCATTGGTGATAGAGTTCTTCTCATGTCACTTATTTCATGAGGCACTTTTCATCAAAGGTTGATTGTCAATTAGTATTTAGTTATACACTTTTTATGTAATGTACTATGAACAATGAAGGTTGCCACACGTGAGGAAACCACTTCAGTTTCCCAGAGCATTATGGTGAAAAAATATGAAGCTATGAAGATGGATGCGGCACTTTTGGACGTATCCGCTCTTTTCTTCGTAACCTTGCATATACCAAACTTGTTCACAAGGTTCAGTTTCATTTTTGAAAATTTTGAATTGTTCTTTTATTAAAAAAACACTGAAAATAGTTTACAGTAAAATAGCTAAGCAACAAACCAAAACAACTCTAAAAAGCAAAACTAAGCATGCATATATAAACTACTTACTTTAAGAAGCAGAAGAAATGAGAAAGCGCTCTATTGTAGAAAACTAAAAGCACCAAAAGATCTAATAAAGTGCGTAAAAATAAGCAAAATTAAACAAAGTCTAGAACAAAAGAACTCTACGAAAGATTGCTGATAGTCTCCTGGTAAGACTAGCACCTCTAAAAGATTCTTGAAAGGTGATGGAAAAGTACAACAAACTGAGTGAAAAGTGAAGGAATATCTTCAACAAAACCTGTAATGTGAACATTTGTTTCTGATTTGCAGTGACCTCTTTATGGAATGGATGAAATGAATACCTATCCTGATAAGTGAATGTTTCGTACCATGTGCCAGTATCGTTATTTCGAGTTAAATGAAACACAATAAAATGTACATAATTTTTACTGTTTTTGTATGAGCTGGGTTAAAACTTTTTACTTACTCATTAGTCATTACAAATAAAATATACTCATTACATCAAAGGTTAATTAACGCTTTCCTTGCTGGCATTCATCATCAAACAATAATAGAACTTAACATAGAAGGGGTTGTAACTTATTGGTTGATTGTCTAAGAGCCAAGAGGCAAATGATATTAGTTAAATGGTTGAGCATTTAAGTAAGACTTTCAAGAAATTTACACATAAAAGAAATTTAATGCCAAACAACCGACTTCTTCTGGAAAATAACAAAAGAAATATTAGACGCCCTGATAGGGTTGATCATAGTAGGCAAATATTTTATTTGCAAGCTCACATTAATATTGCTTCATAAAATAGTATGTGACAAGAGTTTACTGTGTATGTTGTAATGTAATTAATGTTACTGGGTAGGTAAGCTAAACCACTTGATTAAGCTAAACCCTGATTAAGCTAAATCACTGAGTACAACCGTTATTCAATATTTGTTAGTGTTTGACATTAATTTTTTAAATAGTATGGTACATTTGGTTACTTTAAGTCTATAACCATGATGATTGAATACATTTGCCAGAGAAACATATACTCTGTGATTTACAAAGAAATTTAGATTTGTTTATACTTTATAATAATATCACAATATTCAATTATTCCCATAGACTGTTTTTATTATGTTTTAATAAAACTACACTTATACTACAACGGCATTTTTACAAAGCTTGCAAAATTCTAAACATACATGTCTATAGAAAACTGTAAATTAATTATACACTAGAAGCCCTGATACAAAGAGTGATTAAAATGATAAACCAACAATGTGTACAGAAAAACTGAAAAAGAATAGAGAAGAATATGAAAGTGAAGTGAAATAGGCAATGAAATGCAGTTGTGAATCCATTAAAGCAATCACCTGTTGGTGCTTGAAAATATGAAGAATGATGATGCTTCAGGAATGGGTTGTTTCTTAGTAGCCATGTTGAATTCAGAGAGTCTACGAGGTCTTGCAGATACACCATCTTCCAGCGTTTCCATGTCTAGAATCAGATTTCTGACTATGAGCCTGAGTTATGTGTAAAAGAGCTGATCACATCTTGAAGTTGTAGTTTCCAAATGCAGCAACTGTCAATAGTTTTACCCTCTGAGGACTTGCTTAAAATGTGTGCGGGCCAATTATTACCAACATGCGCAAAGTCACAATATTCTAGGGACTTAAATCTTACCTTTCAATGATGAGACGACTCCACCTGAATTTGTTGACTTAGAATGTGTTTTACGACAAAAGTTCTGATCAGCAAGTTGAGCCGCTAGCTTCATGGCTCAGTAGAGTGGGATAAGTGTTTTTGATGTTTTGAAGGACACAAAATACGGATCAATGGATTTGTTTGCATTGATGTGTATGTTTTTTGTCTTAGATGAGGTGAATGGGTTTTGTGAATGACTAAAATTAAGGATAAATAGATTTATTTGCCAAGTATTTTTTTATGTTTTAATTGTTTTTGTTTTTCCAAAGTACAGTCAACTCCCGATTAACCTCGATAAAGTCGGGTTGAGGCTTCCTGGATAACTAAAATCGCTGTTAATTCTAAAAAACTCAAAACTAATGCAAAAAAGGTATATAAAGACATAAACAACTAAAACTGAGGATAACAGATTTCAGTGAGCGGTGCATGTGGAATCTAGTCATTAGTTCTCATGTATTTTAGCAGCCTGCAGTCGGACGCGCGTCTTGAACCGCGCGATGGGACGCTACCGAGTGTACATAACCTCATTGCAGCCTTGGTTCCACGGTTTTAGTTAGCTACTGAGCGATCACGAGTGCTAGCGTCCAACTCTTGACAGGTCTCAAGCCTTGGTTCCACGGTTTTAGTTAGCTACTGAGCGATCACAAGCGCTAGCGTCCAACTCTTGACAGGTCTCAAGCCTTGGTTCCACGGTTTTAGTTAGCTACTGAGCGATCACGAGTGCTAGCGTCCAACTCTTGACAGGTCTCAAGCCTTGGTTCCACGGTTTTAGTTAGCTACTGAGCGTCAGTTGACAGGTCTCAAGCCTTGGTTAGTTAGCTACTTGCTAGGCAACTCTTGACAGGTCTCAAGCCTTGGTTCCACGGTTTTAGTTAGCTACTGAGCGATCACGCTAGCGTCCAACTCTTGACAGGTCTCAAGCCTTGGTTCCACGGTTTTAGTTAGCTACTGAGCAATGCTAGCGTCCAACTCTTGACAGGTCTCAAGCCTTGGTTCCACGGTTTTAGTTAGCTACTGAGCGATCCACGGTGCTAGCGTCCAACTCTTGACAGGTCTCAAGCCTTGGTTCCACGGTTTTAGTTAGCTACTGAGCGATCACGAGTGCTAGCGTCCAACTCTTGACAGGTCTCAAGCCTTGGTTCCACGGTTTTAGTTAGCTACTGAGCGATCACGAGTGCTAGCGTCCAACTCTTGACAGGTCTCAAGCCTTGGTTTCACGGTTTTAGTTAGCTACTGAGCGATCACGAGTGCTAGCGTCCAACTCTTGACAGGTAATTAGGACTGGAGCTTGTTCACTGTTCAGATCAAACAATAAAAACCACTAGAATGGTAAGAAAATATCACTAATTTAACCTTGCAAGAGTCAGAGTTAGCAGTTAAGCAAAAATTGTCAAATATGACTTTTGTAAATGCAGAAGAAGTAGTAATACAAGTGTTGGAATCATTAGAGTAATTGTAGTGTCGTCTTTGTTTAGTTTGCTGCTGACGATGGATGGACTTCTGATGTTGAAATATTATAGCAGATTAGAGTGTTTTCAATCATTAAATTTGGTCAAAACAAACCTTCAGATTAACTAGATTTTCATATAACCGGGATTAGCTAGACTCTCGCATACTGTATCAGTGTATTGTGTATTATGAAGATGCACATAAGAATTTATCCCTCAAAGTGTTTTTTTTAATAGAAATTGTGTAATGAGCTAATAAATAGGTTTGCATATACTGTATGTATTGTATAAGAGATTTTTAAATAAAATATGTAAGATTTGGTGATGAACAGTTACACTCTATATTTTATGAGCAAATTTTCACTCAGGGCTAACTGATGGGAAGGGACACATCACAAAAGATTACTCACAATCGAAATCCAACTTCAATTTCATACTTAACCTCATACTAACCAACCTGTTTGTTTGGCTAAATATAAAAAAGGAGCTGCCTTCAGGAATAGGTTTTTTCTCGGTTGGCTGGCTGGTTTCGGATTCTCGGCGTGGAAGGGCTGATTTCTTTCTAGTTGGGAAATCTTCTTTTTTCTGCTCAGGCTCAGCTAATAACAGCAATTACCTAACTTTTTAAACACTTTGCCTGAATTTCAATGAGTTATCACTGCTTCATTCCAATCTCATGAATGGTTTGCCACAGTTGTTTAGTTATGTATGAATCTGGGTAGAAATAAAAAATTGTACTAGAGCTGGTGTTATTGTACAAAATGTTCTCAGGTTAAATCGAGCAACTTCAGCTTAACTTTGGAGAGTCTTTTAAACATCACACAGTTCAAACATACAAAAGATTCAAGGTGATAAAAACTAAACTGAGAAGGGAAAACAATCTGATTTAGTTCTAAGGATTGTTTCTTCCAAGTGTAGATCATCTACAGAGTTTGTAGCTGTGTACTTTATTTATTTCACTGTATGAATTGTGTGCTGTTTCAACGATTATAGCTGAAGATACTGACAAAATTGATGTTTGGTTAGATAACTGTTTGACAATATGAGCATGAAATCGACGTATTTAAATACATTTAATGGCTTTTTAAATTGCTGGAAATAGGCTTTAACAACCACCAATACAACTTTATATGTCTAATATGAACCAAATTAAGATGTTGTTTGAAATATACAGAATATAAATAGTTCTTTGGAACTTCTTACCATTCTATTAAACTTTGTTTTAAAATACTTGTATAGATTTTCCCTCCAATCACAAAGAGCGTCAGTAAAAAATTGTATTTATTTACCTGGGTTCTCAATTTGTTCTTCATAGTATTCTTCACTATCACCAACGTTCAAACAAACTTTGGTGTCACTTCTTGTATCCTCCTCTTTCACTGATCTGAAAATACAATTCCTTCACAGAAACAATAATAAACAACACAAGCAATGGTCGAATTATGATTCGTGTGTTTGGAGCACACGCTCTACATAATTAATTGTCTTAAGTAAACTAAACCTTGATCAAACATGTTTAGTTTGTCTGATCATTGAGTCTTAGTAGAAATTGGGTGGTTTTTACACTTAGGTATAAGTTATAACTTATAATATAACCAATTAGTTGCTTTATCAACAGCTGTCCTAAGCTACCTTATAATTATATGTGTTACATAGGTTAATTTATGTTCTACCATTTTCATCAAAGCTAAACAATTATATATAAACTATATATATATATTGCATTTACTATTAGTGTTTTGTCTTCAAATTTCTTCAGTAATATATATGGATAAATATTAATTTCTGACCAACTTACAAATCTTCATTCTCATCTTCATTGGCTTCAAAGTCTCTCTGCTCTTCGTCACTATGCTCCTCACCCTCCATCACTTCCAACTGCGAGGCATTCTCTGCTCCCTCCCCCTCTGCTCCTTCTACCCCCTCTCCTTCTTTTTCACCCTATCAAAATCAACACCGTTTTATGTTGGATAAATATTTATGGAATACCCTATTTCAAATCCAATAACATTACCTAAAGGCTAAAACATTTAGATTATATATCGGAAAGCTGGTTGTTGGCAGATGATCAAAACAGATTATTCTTAATTAGAAAACTGGACTTTTCCGGCCACTTCAGGAAGAAAACTACTCCCTATGTTTCGGGCAGTTGGGAAACTCCACCCGTTCTCAAGGGCCTAACCTGTCAATATTTGTCTTACAATATAGTTGTTAACATTGCATTTTGTCTTGTCCTCTTAGGTTAACGTTAGGCTAAGTATTATCTATTAAAAGACTATTATGTAGCGTAAGTTTAGGTTAGGCCCTTGAGAACGAGTTGAGTTTCCCAACTCCCAAACGAAAGGAGTAGTTTTCTTCCTGAAGTGGTCGAAAAAGTCCGGTTTTCTAATTAAATTAATCTCCGCCACTATTTATTAATTTTAAATCTAGCAAAGTGTTGATTGGTCACCATCAATAGCTTTGGTTTATGTTTGGTTCTTGGTTACCAATCTCAAAAATGTTAGTTATATTTTTAATTTAGTACACTTAGTATAGATATTATTTTCTAAAACTCCTTCATCTTACCTCATCATCTCCCTCCTTCTCGATAGCTGTGAGAGACTCTGCATCTGCCAGGTTGTCTACAGCGATAGCCAAGAAAACATTTAACAGAATATCTTCAATAATAGTTAAGGAGATGTACATTATGTTGAGAAACTAAATTAATCTTCCATTTCTAGCAAATTATAAAATTATACCTATTTAAATTGCAATTAAAAGGAATAAATATAATTTCATTCAATCTTTTAGGAACAAACAAGCAATATACAACTAAACTGGAGTTCTCATTAAGTTACAGACTGTCTATAAACTTCACTGCAATTTATTTTGACAACAATACAAATTAAAAAATGCTAGATAACATTTAATATTCCAAACTGGTTGTTGAAACATGAATTATAGTTGTTATGGTCAATAAACTAGATTTGTTCACAATTATTCACCACAGGACTTCAAGAAATGGACTTTTGAATAAAGAAGTGTTGAAAGTTATAGTCAAAATTTCTATTTTACAAAAATTGTGCTATTTCATAGAGAAGTTATTTGATAAACAACCATTAATAATAAATAGGAGTGGGCCAATACCAATACTCGATACTTACAACGTATTCGATACCAGTGGTATCGAGGTATTGACGATTCTCAATACTTCCTGGGTTTGGATTTGATATCAATACTGATTAAAACCTAATGCTAACGGTATTGAAGTAGTGATTTCTGAGGCCGCTAGTGGGAGTAAATAGATCACAGTGTACGGTATCGAAGTCGTGATTTCGCCGCGGCCGTTAGTGGGAGTCAAAAGATCGCCGTGGACTGTATGAAAGTTATTATTTCGCCGCAGGCTCTAGCGGGAGTCAAGAGATTGTCATTAACGGTAACAAAAGTGTTATGCTTTATTTTGGCTCATTTTAAAGGTAACGAGTAGTATTGGTATCGAGGGGTATCGCGAGTATTTTTACAATATCGGTATCGAGAAATTTTGGTATCCGCCATCCCTAATAATAATATATATTAATAATATGTCATAGACCATTAGAAGTGTGGGAGATCCAGGAATTCTAAGATCAAGGCAAGATTTCTTTCTTTCCAAGATTAATAACTTTTTTGGGATTTTATTTAGCCCTGGTGGCGGGTGATTAAGAAATGCGTCTCATATCCAGTGTTTGCGGCTGGTAGTTGGTGCCAAGTTGTTGACTTCTTTACACTCATTTCCAACAGACAATTCTATACATCGTACAGCTCAAGACTTACTTAGTAAGAGTATTACAGAAGTCAGCAAAAAATATAGCAAGTTATTTAAGAACACAAGTAATACATGCAGTGAACTCACTGATGGGATGTTAGGAATTGCACTGTTGATATCCGTCTGATCGAGTTAAAGTGTTTTACAAACTAACCACTGTTTGTTAAAAGGATACAGTTACCACAGATAAAAAGAATGATGAAGTAGATGCAGGCCAGGATGCCAAAACCACCGACTCCGTGATAAGCTTGGATACCGTCATACATAACAGTGTTCCAGTCTTCACCTGTCAGTATCTGTTAACAACAACACAAATTCACATTTCATTTTGCTTAAATAATATAATTCAAGTTTTCCCTTTTCAGGAAAGTTGGGAGAGAAATATAGTAAGACTCTTTAAACTAGGTATTGACAGGATTGGATTTTTTTCAGGTGGGAATCGGGCAAGAAAGACTTTTTCTTGCTTGATTTCGGAAGATTTTTGGGCGGAATCGAAAGCTAATTTTAGTAATTAAAAAGAAAAGGGTAAAAATTAAAGTTTATAAAGAAATAACTACATTTACCCTACAAATCCTCAAACTTTGTTTCATTTTGTGAATTTCATAAAAATGTGTATGGTACAGTTGATTGTTCTTTGATTTGGTTTTTTCTCATATTAACATGTTATAAAACTTTCTTATAATTACAAGGCATTGTAAACATTAAAATGTCAAAAAGGGTCGACATTATACTCATTTACTTCTTAGTAAAATGTAAAAATTCAAACAGAATAAAAAAATTTTGATTTGGATTTGTTTTATGATTAGGAGAGTTTTAAAAGAGTCCGTCTAGAACACCGATTAGCAATTAGAGTAAAGTTACCGGTATAAAAAAATAACAGATCGTTTGGAAATTAATTCAAATTACCAGATCTGCTGAATTTTCCCTATTACTCAAAAATCCCTCCGGACCTAAAAAATCCCTTCCAAAAAATTCCCTCCATATATTTTTTATTTGTGTCAACCCCAATTCTTAGAAATAGTACTAATCCGTGCAGTTCTTTTAAAAATATGCTAAAGCTCTAAAAAGGTCACTAGGGTCTAGAAGTCAAGTTGTGTTTTATTTTTAAATCAACTTGAGCCAAGCATTGAGTTATTTAAATTAAGTTTAAACTTTTAATTTTCACTATTGAATTTTTTTGTTTAATTTTAATCAAAGTTATCATTTAAATTTTAAAACAAACACTGGAAATGCCATATTTTAACTTGAACTCTTAATAAATCAATATTTTTCACAACACATAATACAAAGTCAAACTTGTGCCATAGGCTAAAAGCAACTGTGCATTTTGAGATGAAAAAACCAGAATAACTTTTTATTTGAGTTTTTAATAACCTTTGAGTGGTAGATTTAGTGCTTTTCAGGTAGATTTAATGCTAAAATTCTAGAACTTACAGATAGTAACAAATACCATTGATTTTTTTCATGTACATAAATATTGTATTTCTCTTCTTTATTCTATTTCAACTTATGATGACTACCATAGTGTAGTCAAAATGTCTGGTGTCTATTAAAACACTTTATAGTGGTTCACCCAAAAGTTTTATTTTAAACCAATGATTTATGTTTTTCCCCACTCTAGTTGTTGTACTACAACTACAATGAATAAGTATCTTGTTTACTTAAAAAGTAGCATCATTCGATTTTTAGAAACTGGATTGGCAGGCGGACGCCACACTCACTTGAAACACAGTGAGCAGGCTCTGCCAGAAGCTGTCAAAGTTTTGGCGAGGTTTGTCGTCCACCGCGCCCTCAAAGTTGAACTTGCCGCCAAACACTTGCATGCCGAGCAGAGCGAATATCACAATGAACAGGAACAGCAGAAGCAGTAGAGAGGCGATTGATTGAATGGAGTTCAGCAGCGAAGCCACGAGGTTTGACAGTGACCGCCAGTACCTATGGATTCAATCAGAACACAAGTTTTAGTTCTGCTCCATTTTGACAATTCTGCCAGTGTCAGGTATGGAAGTGGGTTAGATAAAGTAAACCAATAGGTAGAGCACGTACAGTGTTTAGTGATGATCCTGCCATATTTTAGTTTAAGGTTATAGTTCATTCCATACATCCATTAGCTGTAGATAAAAATGACCCAAAGTGAGTGTTTCCAAACAATCTATATTTTTTGGAATTTGGTTTTTTCTTGTCAAGACATGTTGAACAATATCCTAGAGTATGGCAGCCTCATAGCTAAACACCCTGTATAAATAAAGTAAAACAAACGCACTAACATGAATGTATAACAAAGATATTGCTACATAAAGAGACAATTTGAACAACACCTAAAGACCTGAACTACAAGATCAGCCTTTCTTAATGAATTGTATAACTTTGATGCCATTACCGTACTCTATGTTTGTGTAAATAAAGAAGTTTTGTCTTGTCTTGTCTATTGTAGCATGATCTTTGGTAGCTATTAACTAGGTTGAATTACAGTCTAAAAACAATTTACAGTATCTTTAAGTCTTTAAATTTTAAAACTTTATTCGAATTTACTCATGTTATTCGATATATTTTACTTGATTACAAGTTTGTTTTAGACACCTGTTCATAAACCAAAGTGTTGAAGAAACTTATTTCTCAAGAAAATTACCAAGAATGGTTACTTTATTATTTCCCGAATAAATCTCATCAAAGTTTTAATTGAGAACAGGTTAGATCCCAACTGTAGGGTTTACAGTATTGTGCTCAAGTTAAGAGAGAAACTCCAAGACAAAATTAACCCATCCCTTAGTTTGTTTCTCATAATTTTAATCATGTATATTGCATTTGAAAATTAAAAAATTTTGGGCTCAATGTAAGTAAATATTTAATTTAACTAAACAGCAACAAAGAAATATGCAATATAGTTATACTATAAGAAAATGGATAATACTAACTACTAATCTTTGTGTATGAATTGTTTGACATTTTATAAGTGATGAGTTAACATTGTTCAGGAGTGAGTTAAGATATGAACTATGAAGAAATCTAAGTACACTTAGAGTGTGTGTTATCCTCAATATGTTTTCTGTATTCTGGCTTAGGTTAAGTTGTGATTCTACTGGAATGTTTAATTTGGAGTGGAAATATTATACATATTGTAATGTAAACATTTTCTAAAGGGAAAGTAATTTCTTATACATACACATTGGAATATTTGGGAAATATTGCTTGACTAGTAATTAATAGCTCACACAAATAACTTTTTAAATAAAAACTGAAACCAGAGATGTTATTTTATTATTTGAGGCATTAGCAAAATGTATTTTTTAAAGAGATTTTTGTTCAAATAATAAATATAAAGTTTCAAATTTATAAATGATTGAGTAATAGAGAATTAAATGCAGATGTGATCAAATGCATGCTTTGTCCAACACCTTGTGAAACATGGTAAAATAAAAGAGGATTTATTTCTGAAATGTTGATATTACGTGAAGTGTACAGAACAGCTCTATGTATTAAATTAAAATTTAAAACAACATTTGTTATTGCGAACTAAATTTATCTAGATGAGGGTCTTGCAATTAAATTAACATATTTAATAACACAGTAAATTTTTAGGGCCCATATAAAAATTGAAAAGATACTCATACTCAGTAGTTGTAATAATATTAAGCTATTCTCTAAATATTCAAAAGAATGTCTTTAAGTTTAAGACATTGATTTCCTACATAACAATAACTATTAGATTTTTTAATTTAATTCTATTTTGGTTAATTTTTAATTTAAGTAAATAGATTTACAAGTTGTATTGTTAATGTTGCATACACAAAGTTAAATGATTTAGAGTGAAATTGAGAAGAAGGAGCATTTGTTTACATTACTTGTATATATTTTTTGAGCAGAATAATTTTATTTGAAGGAACTTTGCCTAAGTTTTTGAGGCCTCATTTTAAGAGTAAGTTAACTTTTGTTATTTTGTGTGTGATAAATTACCGGCACTTTCGAAGTGACTTGTTATGTTAAATATCTCTACTCTATTATATTTTAGTTATATACTCTTTTGAACTAGTTATTGTATACATACACTTCTACTCTATTCTATTCTCTCAACGACTTGTTCTAATCGCAAAGATTATGTACAACAGAAAATAAATAAAACTTAAAAGTAAAGTTTTGAGAAGTACTCACTTGGTAACTTTAAACACTCTGAGCAATCTGACACAACGTAAGACAGAGACACCTAAAGGCGGCATCCAGTGTGTCCGTGTTAGAACCATTTCTGATATGCTCCCGATAACGACAAAACAATCAAAACGGTTGAATAATGAAACAAAGTATCCCTGAAACAAAACATTCCAATAATTTGATCAAACTTTCGACACTGATATTGTAACACAAAAATACTAATTTTAAAACTTACTGTAAAATTAATACTTTAATAATACTAGTCAAAGCTCATACTAAAACTATTAAATACAATCTATAAATTGAATTGTACATAAACTAATTTTATAGCTGGTTGAAAGTATTTAGATATTTGATTAGTTTGAGCAGTTTAGTTTCTGTTGTATTATTTTTTTTACTATATGCATTATATGCTATGTTAATTGGATGTAATTTTTGAGCCTATAGACAAAACTTTACATTAAAACAATAACCACAGCTATTGCAAACTGATTGAGTGTTAAAAATTGTACTGACCTGAAATCCTAAACTATACATTTTTAAAAACATTTCACAGGTGAAGAGAGCAATGAACACCATATTTGTGGCTTCTGAAAATAAATACCAAAGTTGACATTATTGCACATAATTAATAATTTAAACTTACTATCTATCCAACTACAGTACTATTCCAAGTCAATTGGAAAACCTCTTTCGAGGGGGTCCCTGTCATAAGATTTAGAAAAAGTTATATTTAATGAATTATTAGTACTAAACCAATATACATTGTAAGTATGTAGAGGTAAAAATAAATGTGATGTAAAATGTATTGATACTTGATTAAGTTATTAGTTACTAAGTAGTTAGTTTCATATTTAAGTTTGTTTTAATAAACTTCCATATTTAAACCTAGAAATGTATATTAATATTTATATACGCAGAGTAGCCTACAACTTTATCATCAAATCATATTCTGTATATTTTGCAAGTATAGTGCCAATTAGTTTCTAAAAAAAAAGTATTTCTAAGATTTTAAAACTTGTTTGTCCACCCTTTGAAATCCTAAGAGCAGTTGGTTAACCTTTAATTTGGACGTATAGTGATAAGCTCTGTAGAACAAAACCCTCCCAGATTTGCAATAAATATACAGGGTCAGGCGCTGAAAAAACTGGTTAAAAAGTTATAAAGGTGTTTCCACACTTTCGCATAATACAAATCTGCGTAACTTAAAATGGATGCCATTTCTTTTTAAGATAAGATAGAGACATCTAGTTTTCAGCATTCATTAACATTTTCTAAGGCCTTCAAAATGAGGTGTCACTCGATGAAGCTTCCCTATGAAAATTATGGGGCTACCCCCCAATCCCCGATTTTGAAAACTGGGGCAAAGTGTGAGTATGCATTAAAAACGTACTTTTGTTTCCTCTAATATAATGTACCAATTTCGGTTGCGCTGAAAAAACTGGTTAAAAAGTTATAAAGGCGTTTCCACACTTTTGCCTGACCCTGTATGGAGCAAAAAGATAACACTATAAATATAATTCAGTTCTCTTTATTTATTGATCATCCAAACTTTGGAAAAAGATGCAGAGAGGTTGAGTAGTGTTGGGAAACTTGGATTACCTTGGAAGTCATCCAGCCAGTCTGGCTGTCCGTAGTG
The DNA here is from genome assembly GCA_018831715.1 of Matsumurasca onukii. Lineage (NCBI taxonomy): Eukaryota > Metazoa > Arthropoda > Insecta > Hemiptera > Cicadellidae > Matsumurasca > Matsumurasca onukii. Next base: position 24,893,129 of record CM032064.1, read on the forward strand.
CTCCGTTGCGAGCACTCCTGTATTCAGGAAAACTAAGATGATGATGAGCCAGTAGAACGCTTGTGACTTTACAGCTTTTCTACACGCTCGCCTCATTCGCCTGTTTACTCTGTTACAACAAGTAGTGTCATATGATCATTACAGTCCTTGTTGCTGGCAGATAAATCAAAGTGGTTAGACATCAAATGTTATTTTTAATGTTATTTTAATGTTTTGAAGGTTTTTTAATGATATTTTTAAAGTCTTTTTTAGTATGCTTTGTATTATGACGCCATTACCATACTCTATGTTTGTGTGAATAAAGAAGCATTGTATATTTGGCATTTGCTATTCTGTCAGATTACACAAGGTTGCCTCAATTTTTCCCAGACAAAATTCACAGACTTTTCCAGGTTTTCCAGTTGTCATTTTAACATTAACGACAACGTGAAACACCGGTGGGTGTATTTTTTGACGGCATGACCGGTGGGTCACGCACCTATGTTCTTCTAATACACTCTAAATTCCATCTGGCCAATGTTTAAAGATTGGAAATGTGTTTATGGACTTGTTTAATACAAGGGTTATATCACTGAACAAGTGTGAAAACAAATTTCGTGCATTTCTTTTGTGCATTTTCTTGTAATTTTGGTCAAAAATTACCTTGTTATTTGAAGAATGACCATAATACTGGTCGTCGTGAACAAGTTAAAATAATTTGGTTTGGATCATCCATTTTACACAATTTTTTTGTGACTAGATGAAGAAGGAATGAGGTAACATTGTATTAGCCCCGGGTTACATTATAATATATGAATAATTTGATGTGCTTACCAGTTAAGTAAGACCTTTGCACGAACCAATGCAGCACATTTACACATTGGATTACACAAAGGTGGTGTGCACATAAAATTATTAAAAGGAATAAAGCACCATAAATGATGGGGAGAAAATCAGAAATAATTTGAGGCCAATCAAATATGTGGTCTTAGTGATACCTTGCGCATCACACAAACGAAATCAGAGCTTTACACTCAAGCCTATTCCTCTGTTCGATATTGCATGACAAAAGTCAGACCCCAGGAAAATTGTTTGATATGCAATGTGTACTTAGTATATTATTGCCTGTGGTCATAATATTACCAATGACATAATTATGTATTGATATATTATTTTCTTTTAACACAAAATGCCTTATTTTCATACCTATCAAAGTCTTTTTTCTTCCTGCTGAACCACGATTCTTGAACCTCTCCTTCATCTCCTTCTAATCTATCAGCTGACTCTGTTTCTCTGTCTGGTTTATCTGAAATTCATGAAGAAATAATTTCACATTCTATAGTGAGTTATATTTTTTCTAACGTGCCATGCAAAAGCCAAAAGATCTCTATCAAGGTAAATGTTAATTAAAGATATAACAATACTTGAGGCTAGGCGATAAAATTAATTGATAGCTCTTTGTGCCGTTCTCAGTTTTTCTATTTTGAAAAACCTAACACATTTTTAATTTGAAACTATATTTTGACTTCATTGCCAAAATTCTCATATTTAAGGATGACTCAAAATAAAGGCAAAGGATTTATTGGTTTTAAAGGGAAATCAGAGTTTCAATCAAGAAGCAGGAATACAATTTTTAAATTTAAAAATTGTTTAGTAAAAAAAAAGATAAAACGAGTACAGTACGAAGAGGTTTCACAACAATGCAACTGCCATCTTCATTATAATTGTTACATTATTATAGGCTTGTACATGATTGATTTACCCACTTTTGCCATCCTGGTTGTTAGTCTGGTCCTCGCCCTCAGGTTCAATGTCCTCTGCCTGTGTGATCCAGTCCAGGTACCCCCTCAGCTCCTCCTCAATCCTTTGCTTCTCCCGCAACTTGTGGAAATCACCTCTCGCTTTTGCTTTTTCTCTCTCCTTAGAGAACTCTCTGTTTGAAACATCATACGATTCAATTAGTAACTTCTTTACTATTTACCCACTTTTGCTATCTTCATACGATTAGTTGAATCTTGCTTGTCTAATAAATAGCCTAGATCAGTGGTTCCCAAATGACAACCACTCGTGGACCCCCATGTGTGCAAACTAAAACACCAGAGACCCCTGAAGCTGAGTTAATTTAATTTCACATCTTTGATACTCAATTACCTTCATTTGATCAGTAAAAACCAGTGTTAGTAACATCCCAATAGGTACATCGTACCTTATTTATGAAAGGTAAAAATGTGTGGGAAAATGACTTTGACAGATGTTTGTTGTACAAGCTTAAACTATGTTTATTATTACAAAGCTAAAGACCAAGTTACAAGTTATGCCAAAACTGTTAAGTACTATTAAGTATTAGTACTAGTATTAAGTATTAGTATTAGTACTATTAAGTACAAACAAGAATAAATTCACACTTATTTTTCAATGTGAAATATAAATCTGTATTTTTTCTCCATAATTTCTTTAATATTAGGCCGCAGTTTGGAGAACTTTGCAGGGATATCATCATAAATGTTGAGGCCTGCTCACATGTGTAGGTTGTGCAAAATGGTGTTAAATATTTTAATGCTTTCAGAGATAACTCCTTGTGGTCTCATTGTTCAATCAGCCAGAAGTCAGTTTGTCACTATCAAATACATTTTTGAGGCTACCATTATTTGTTAAATCAATAAGTTGATCTTCTTCTTCAGTGAAATTTAGATTTTCAACTTTGCTTGCGCTGGTGAATGGATTTCTAATCCAACTGTTTTGAGGGTCTGGAGCAGGAAAATACTCTCTCATAGAAACTGCTAAGGTTTTAAGATGGGCTGATATTTCAGTTTTCACCTTTGCAGACAATTACTTACCAGTGGACTCTAATTCTAAAAAACGTTGAATGGTGGGGAGATTTGAAAGTGAGTTTTGTCAACTCGTTTCACCCAGATTTGAAACTTTTTAATCATAGCTTCAATCTTATCTTCTACTCTGAAGATGTCCACACAGTGTCCTTGTACATTCAAATTCAACACATTTAAATGCTCAATAATATCTGCCAAGTATGCAACCATGCAAAGCCAATTGAAACTAGTGAGTGAATTTGAACATTAAGTTTCTAAAACAAACCCTCGAACTTCATCCCTAATCTCGAAAAATCTCTCAAGAATCCCGGAGAGCCATCGTATCTCAGTGTGCAACAAAAGCTGTGTGTGATCACTCTAGAATAGTGAAGCTGATATCCGTTAGCAGTTAGGTAAGTGAACTTGGGGGTCCACGGACCACCTTTTGGGAACCACTGGCCTAGATATTTATTATAGTTTGTAAGTTTGATTTTGATGTTTGTAATTTCAGTGAAAAACAGGACATACCCTCAGTTTTATAAATGTTAATTAGTTTGATTAAGGGAATATTGGTTTAGATTATTTAAAAATTAACGAAGCCGACACGCAGCTAAGCACTAAAGCGTCACTGGCATGAGTGCATCGAATTTTCACTGCAATTTGTTATTAATTACCTTTGGCCTCAGACTTACAGCGTTTTTTATTTGCAGTTATAATACATATCATGAAAGGAAATCACATTTTAAATTTCAATCATATCTGATATCTCATTCCGCTGTTACAGCGAAAAATCACTGTTTTGGCTGCCATTTTGAAACGACTTGATGGATTTTCATAACTATTAGTACCGGGTGTTTATAAATGAATATCGGGGTTTTAACGCTTCATAATATTTATTACATTGAACTTATAATTATAAATTATACATCAAATGAAAGAACCACTCAAACAGTTTTGTTTGTTTGCACCAAGGGGCATGTACACGCAACGTTTCGTGCAATTAAAGATGCAATTGGTTTAACAACACTCTACAGTCTACCCGATTGCTGAATTGGTCGCAAAGAGCCTAATGACAGAGCTTGTTTAGCATGGCCTCTACGGTCACCCGATCCAACGCCATTTGGGGCTTTATCAAAGATTGTGTGTATGTGCCCTCGCTACCAGCTGACCTCTCCGAATCAAGAAACAGAATTGAAGCAGCTGTTTTAACAACTACTCAAGACACACATTACAACGTTTGGGAAGAACTCGAATATAGACTTGATGTGTGCCGGGGGATGAATGGTTCTCATATTGAACACTTGTAAGATTTTAGGTAAAACTGTTTGAGTTGCTTTTTCATTGACACATCTTTCATAGGTGTACGTTTAATGTAATAGATATTATGGAGCGTTAAAACCCCGATATTCATTTAGAAACACCCGGTATATTTATGTGTAATACCAAAATAGTGAAAATAAATATTTATTTCAAATTTTATCAAAATTGGACATTTTATGTTTTAGACCATTAAAACCCCTTTTTTGGTGAAAAGTCCCTCCCAAAAGGAATATTCCGGTAGTCTGATTCTGCTGGTTAACGAACTCAACCGAGATATTTACAAAAGGAACATTTGTACCAAATTTAGTGAAAATCGGACAAAAATGTGACCTGTAGAGATGATACACATTTTTATATTTAAAGTTTTGAAAAAAATGCTCTAAAGGTGTTTTAGGGGTCAGGATTGGTGCTCATTTCATGGTCCCAGGCCTGGGTCTTACCATGCTAACGGCTTGAATATCTCATTTTTCCAAACAAAATTCGATAATAAATCATAAAAGTGATAAAACTAAACAAGTTTCTTTAGAAAGACAATTATTATGACTAGTTCATACAGTAAGGGACAGTTAATGTCCCCATGTTAATTTTATGGTTGAGTATACTGTCATTTGCTAACTGGGGCACTGAAAATGTTTGTGATGTGGAAATCAACAACATCTTTTGACTATTCCATATAATATCTTAAGAAATTCATCAAATGGGTTTTTTGCTAGCTGTAAACACTTTTTTCATCATCTGAATGCTGAAAATTAATCATAACATGAATGTATATACAGTCAACTCCTGATTAACAGCAATTAAGTCGGGTTGAGGCTTCCCGGATAAGCAAAATCACGGTTAATCCACAAACACTCAAAATTAATGTACAATAAGGTATATAAAGACGTAACAAAAATAAGGATAACAGATTCCAGTGGCGGTACATATTGAATCTAGTAATTAGTTCCCGTGTACGGTGTATTATAGCACCGCATGGTCGGACGCTCCGTCTCAAGCCTTGGTTCCTCGGTTTTAGTTACCTACTGAGCGATCAGGAGCGCTAGCGTCGAACTCTCGACAGGTCACACACTTGGTTATCACAGCAACCAGAAAATGGCGACAAGATGGCGAAGGAGCATTGTTAGTGTTAATGTTGTTATTGTTTTCTTATTTTGTATATTACTCGACACTGTTGTATCATCAATGCGCAATGTTAAAATGGTTGCACATTTGTTTACTGTTGAAACACGATCAATATTTTGCACCATGTCTAGTTGTGCTCTATTGTCAATACGACCCGTTTGCGTTTAGTAGAGATTGTTTCGCAATCACCAATAACCACTCCAATAACAAAAACAACTCCTGCAACCACACTTCAGACAACTCTCTTATACCACTGTCAAAAACTAATTATTCATTAGTCAGATTTATTGAAGAGGCCGATGGTTAGTTCTGGAAGGTAGGGAGAATTGCTATTTTTGGACTAATATTGTCAGGTGAGTGAGAGAGGACCAGTCAAGGTCGTGCAGGACACTATTATAGCCTGTTTTCTGAGGGATAGCTGCATGGTATTTTTTCTCCATTCGGTGTCGCGGTTAACCCGTAACGTGGTTAATCCGATTACGGTTAATCGGGAGTTGACTGTACTTTTAATTTTAAATCAATTTAAGCTTATAGCAAACCCACAGTCAACAGTTTTGTAACACTATCACTGCGTTAAGTGCCTAAAGACAATTTGAATAAACATGGAAACAAATGCAATTGTCATGTTTTTCAAGTCGATCACAGTGAAAGTGTTAACAGGCAAGTATCCATAATGCGTTCAGTAGCAGACGTGTGGCGGATTTTTATCGCGCGCGACTCCGGGGCTCATCACTATGAGGGTTCGATCTCTGCAGATACTACTAACAATTTGCTGAGTGAATTTTTGGTGACACTGGGTAAAGGTCCCGGTTGAGTGCTAGATAAGACTTCGTAGTCCTAAATTTGCCGCTTTAAACAAAACAAACTTTAATGTGAATAATGTGTTGACAAAACTTTAATGTGAATAATGTGTTGACAGAACTTACCCACTGAGTACACCAAGAATTAGATTCATTACAAAAAAAGCACCAAGAATGACCATAGAAATGAAGTAAATCCATTGCCATGTGTTACCCAGAGCATCTTCTATCTGAAACAAAATCAAATCAAATCAATGGTTTATTGCATAAACATTTCTACAATGTATGGCAAGATTAATCGTCATTTAAGATGTGTAACTAAAATTTTCCATTCACTCAAACATGAACTCTTTCAAACATACATTATGTGCACTCATTCATCTTCATTCATACGAATTGTTCCTCCCTAGCTCTTTGATCAAATTTCAATAGCCAATTGTGTGCCAAACTCATCAACGCTGTAAAACGCTTCACCAAAACGCTTTTTTGTTTTAAATGTCAGAGGCATATGAGCACCTTTATTGAATTTGGAAGCCTGTTGACGAAATGAACTCCTGCCTGGGAGGGCAACGTTCATGGACTACCGTTCTGTGTCTCCCAGTCCAGTAGTCATCCCTGCCTCTAGTGACATAAGAGTGTATATCTACCTCTTATGCTGTCGATTTTGAAAAGAGAGAAGATTCTAGGATGTACAGGCAGGGAAGTGTCAACAATTTCAGATTTTGAATGCTGGCTTGATTGAAGTTTTGCAATTATTCAATTGCTGTTTTTGAAGAGTAAACATTCTTGAGAAGTTTGTGCTTTACTTAACCTCCCCATAACGCCAATCCGTAGGAAAGGTGTGGGTAGATTACTCCGTAATAAGCCGCCATCAGTACCTGAGTTGGTGCAATATTCGGATAGTTGCCTCAAAACATAAATGCCCGAGGCTAATTTAGAGCAGACGTTGTCTGACTTTGACAGTCCCACGTCAACCCTCGATCAAGGTGGATTCCGAGGAATTTTGTCGAGTAGACTTCTTCGACTTGGTCTCATCCAACATAACGGTCGGACTATGATCCGCTGTCTGCCGTGCGGAAGTGAATAAATGATGATTTGGTTGGGTTCGCTTTGAGATTGAGCTCGCTGAAATGTTGGATTGATTTGTTGAACTAAATCCCCGGTTTTCAAGATCTTTGATTGATTTTGCTTTGAAACAGAGAGTCGTGTCATCTGCGTGGGGACTGGGAGACGTCCATACCGATGAGCCAACGTCGTTGACGATCATAAAAGAGCAGAGGACTTAGTATGGAGCCCTGAGGGACCCCATAGCCAAGAATGACTCTCTCTCCCGATCTGGCGTCTGAAATGCCTACAACATCAATGCGTGAACAAACAAGATGTGAAATACCAGTTTTTAATGTATTACAGTAAACAGCTTACTGGTAAAATAGTCAAGGGCATAATGTTTTTGAAAACTATGTAAAATAACTGTATAAAGTTATTGTTAACAGCCAAATCTAATGTAAGAACTTTATGCAAATTTAAATTGCTTGAAGTTATAAAACTTCTGAATTAGGCCTATGCAGATTGTAATGCCGTGAAAATTGTCAAACCCGCTTTGACACATACCTCTAGCATCGTACCTAAAGTAGATAATTATGTGACCGGTACTTCACATCAAGTGTTTTTTAATTATTTTAGTTACCAGTAGGACTGATCAAATTTCTTTGGAACACTATTTTCAAACACAATTCTGATAGGTAAAAATAATTCACTCAATTCAGCCCTTGATTTCTGGTGTGGCTGGTTATAGCTTGTACTCATAAAATAAAATTGTGTAATATCAAACCACTTGATTTTCAGCAAACAACTTGAAATCTTAAATTTTAACTATTTGTAATATCAAACAGCCGATGAATCGATTTTTTGACCGTGATATGGGGATACTGCAATATATCTAATAATCACAGGTATCCATGATAAAAAACATTGATTGTTCAATACCACAACAATGCTAAAACTTTAAATCTTTTTATTCTAAATCAATTTAGGAACCATGATTCTCGATTAAATATGAAGCTGCTCGCACAACCGAAATTCAAATTTTCTTCTGAGTGAGGTCCCCAGGAAGACCTCACAGGTACACTCCCCCCTCCCTTGGACGACCTTATCTTAATTACACTACTGTGTTTCTACCTCTGTCAATTAAAAATCCCGGATTTTAAGATATGAAGTCTTAGTGGATCCCATAGCACATTAAAACAGTTATATCAATTTTCCCTAACATAAAGAAGTATTCTATATGTTTAGGCCCGAGTTTTCTATATGTTTAGTTCTAATAAGACCACAGTACTAGAATAAGATCTACAGAGGAGGTCGTGTATACAAATTGCAAAACTGATAATGATAGCTTACATTATATAAAACATCAGTCCATCCTTCTAGGGTGATACACTGGAAAACAGTCAACATGGCTAGTCCAAAGTTATCAAAATTTGTAATCCCAAAGTTTGGTCCATCCCAACCATCGTGGCAGACCATATCACTGCCGTAGTAAGAGCATTGGAACCCAGAAGCTCCTGGGTCTGCACACGGGTGTGGTTTATCCATCAGTTCTCCTGAAACACAAAACTTGCATTGACTGTACGGTATGCGATTGTCAAGTCACATGAATCAGAAAAATCTAATTTGGTAGCTTGTATTGCCTGAATTAATTAAAAATATGCCATGAAAAGAAGCAAAAGGCAAAATCGGAAGCCCAAAACAGCTTCTAATATCAGTCAAGAATATTGCTCGCATACAAATAGATGGACTGCCAAGGTGACAACTGACTAGCAAAGTCAACGAGTGAAATCATGAGTGTAATTCTGAGGAAAACAATCATTCTTACGGAAGCATATCAAAATAAATATTCAGTTCGCATACATAAGAATATAGATATGTATGTATAATTATCACAGGTATAATTAAAAATATCAACATAATTAAAAATATTTAAAATGTTGAGTATGTAGTCACCACAGCACTTCAAACTATGTGTCAATAAGTTTTAGTGTGGTTAGGATATAATTTTTTAAACTATTTTGGATTGAATCAAACACAAGTTTTGCGGATATAAAAATCCAGTTTTACGAGATTTCATTGATTGAGAGTACTTGTACATAACTAATTCATCTTCATATTTAAGAATGAAACTTATCTTTGAATAAATGAGTGCATTAACAAGAGAAAAATTAAACAGGAAATTGACCTGTTGCATGAAAAACATTGTTTGCAAGTAAAAACACAAGTGCGTTGGCCACTCTTATGTTACAGTCTTGCGATGGTCACATTCAACACAAATGGTTTCATGCTTGGTTTTGTTCCTACTTAACTTACCTGTTGTTTTGTTATAACAGGATTTGTGCAGTTTTCCCGAAAACATTTCCAAACCAATAATGGCATAAATAATAATAACGAATATTACTAGTAGAGCAATGTGAAGCAAAGGCACCATGGCACGAAGGATAGAGTTGAGTACAACTTGTAAACCTATAACAGAAATACAAACGATCAGTCAACTGGTAAAACTAATATAATAAATAACTGACCACGGTATACTTCACTTATGAGTAGTTTATCTAAATACAGGTTTTTATTGGTTTTGGAGCTTTGGAAGTCATAGATAATGCTAGTATAAAACTTTGATGAGTGTAGCCCAAATCTGAGTAAAGGACTTCCGTCTTATTTCTTGAATGTTAAAATAAACTATGCAATACCAAACATGATCCTTTAATGAAACAACTTGTTTATGAAATACAAGCCTAACCAACAGGTGGGCACATACATACTTGATGCACATTCAGAGCTGATATGCTACAAGAAAGGTTAGGCCAGATGAAATACCTCCATGCTTTGAACCATAGGCGGATGTAGGGCGTTATTCTTGGGAGTGCAACAATACTGGGGGTCTATGTTGGAATATCCCCCAACATAAACAAAGGGCCCTCCCCCGGAAAATATTTAGGAACTTTAGACGAGAAATCTGATTTTTAGGTATTTTCAGGCACTGAGAACGTCAGCCAGCACTTATAAATTGTGTAAAATATATTTAATTTTTTATTCCGCCCAAAATTGTTGGGGTTGCGGCGCACCCGCACCACCGTAAATCTGCCCATGCTATGAACTTGTCTGAGCTCTGGAATAGATCTACAATTAAAGATATGATGTATTTTGGATACCATATGAATTGCATATCAAGGCAGATTGAACCTATTAGTATATATATTTATACTTTGTATCGTATAAATATCAAATCCCACGGAAAAATACTATTTTCACAATATCATTTACATAACAATTATTATAATGGAACAATTATATATTCTTCTTTTTATATTTGTGATATACATTGTAATTTAAGGACAAAATCATTCTATTTATGAGTATTACTTGGAGTATACTCAATACCCTACACTCTATGTCTATGATATGTTGCGCTGACTGATATTCTAAACATAAATGTATCTACTAGACAATAATTTAAACATCATATTTTTACTTCTCATTTAAACTAAAACTTACTGTAAAATCGTTTCCAATTTACTATTAGGCCTATATTTACTTTCTCTACAGGGTGCATTACGACAAGTTGACAAATGCATAGGCCTAGCTTCACCCGTTGGAAAGGCTAAAAGGCTCATTATTACTAACATGTCCTGGCTTTCTAGTTGAAGCATTTCACAAAGTAAATGGTAGACGAGTATACAACTAAAAAATCATGTTACTGAGCGTAGAGTACAACTTTAGACTTTAAAAACACCAAGATAACAGTACTCCATAACCTTCATCCTTAGATAAGAAGTAAACAAATCCAAATAGCGAAAAAACAGAGCTGTTTAGTTAATAAAAAGCAAACGCACGGAGAGTACAAAAGGCTATCGACAGCATTGATCTATGTGTATAGTACCAGCTTACTATAGTAAATGAGCATACAGGCGACCTCCTAGTGGTGAGGGATATAGGAGCTACAGTATCCCCTACCTAAAGGAATCAAATTAATACAATATACCGGGTGTACACAAAAGAAACATTTGGTACCTACCAGCCCATGACGCGTTCTCCGTCTTTTTTGACAACTTTGTGCGTTCATTTGAAAGATTTTTTCCGGAGAGAGAAAAGTTAGTTAGCAGTGTTAAAAAGTGTCGTAAAATCCAAAGTAAGGACTGGTACACCCCGGACTTGGCAAAATTAAAGAGTGACATTTTGTTACTAAAAGTATTGGAAACAACAGAGATGATGTAAAACATATCCTTACAAACTTGAAGAGGAAGTATAGGATGGATGTCAAACAAGCAAAGCAGTCAGCAAATTCCAGAGATATATTAACTGCTTCAAATCCCTGCAAGGCAGCATGGAGTCTAATCAATGAAAAGAGGACCTGTCATACCCCCTCTGATGGAAACTTTGCATCTGCAGATGAGTTTAACCATTATTTTATTGCATCTGTGGATGAAATCCTATCTAATATTCCCAATTCCAGTGTAACTAACACGGACAATATACCTAATGTCGTTTCTAAGTTTATGTGGAGACAAGTCACTGTCTTAGATGTAATGGGTCTTGTTAGTAAGTTTAAGTCCTCAACAAGTAAGGACATTTTTGGCATGTCAACAAACTTTTTAAAGGAAATTATTTGTGTTATTGTCTCCTACTAACATTCCTGATCAATGGTTGCTTAACAGAGGGTGTATTCCCTGATGTTCTCAAAACTGCTAGGACAGTTCCAATTTACAAAAAAGGTTCTAGGTGTGAGGTTTCTAGTTTTAGACCCATATCTCTTATACCAGTAATAGGTAAGGTATTTGAAAGTGTGATCTTTGCTCAGTTGTATGAGTATCTTGAGTGCAATAGGCTCATTGTTCCTGCCCAGTTTGGTTTCAGAAAGTGAAAGTCAACTGTTATAGCAGTTGAATCTCTCGTTAGTCAAATTTTAAATTCTTTCGAATCAAGGCAGTCCACATCACTCCTTCTTTGCGATCTTTCGCGTGCCTTTGATTGTGTTTCGCACTCAACACTTCTCACTAAACTTGGAAAATATGGTTTGGATGTGAGTGCACTCAAGATGTTAAAATCTTACCTGGACAACAGGCACCAGATTGTGGAATGGAACGGCAATAAGTCAAAGCCTGTTAAGTTAAAACAGGGTGTACCCCAGGGTTCAGTGTTGGGACCTCTCCTGTTTATTGTCACAATCAATGATCTCTATTTTAGTGTTAGTGGTAAGGCGGTATTATTTGCCGATGACACCACTCTGTATGCAAGTCACAGTGACCCTGCCCATGCCGAGCAGTCAGTAAACGAATTGCTTGTCAGTGCTTCTCGCTGGTTTGCTGATAACAAACTTGTACTCAATGAGTCTAAAATTCAAAGAATAACTTTTAGCTTAAAAATAGATGTAAGATTTGACTCTGTGAAACTCTTAGGTTTTACACTTGATGACAGATTATCCTGGAATGACCATATAGATGCTCTATGTACCAAACTGAGTAGGGTTTTATACTTACTCAGAAGAGCTATGAAATCGGTCAAGGCCGCTTACTATGCTTTTTTTCAATCCCATCTAAGTTATGGGGCCAGAATCTGGGGTCATTCTCCAAGAGCGCACAAAATTCTAGTGCTGCAGAAAAGGGCAGTAAGAATATTGTCTAATGCAGGGTATTTGGATAGTTGCAGGCCCTTGTTTGTTAGAAATGAAGTTTTAACTGTATTTAGTATTTATGTTTTTCAGTGTCTTTTAGCTATTAAGGATCAACAGTCTATGTATCTCCAGAATTTAAATGTACATAACCATGATACAAGAACATCAAACAACTTATTTGTACCAAGGTCAAGGCTCTATAAGTCAGCTAAATGTTTTCCTGTTTCAGGTATTAAATTCTTCAATAAAATCCCACTCAATGTAAAAATGATGTCAAAAAAGAAATTTGAAAATGTTTTGAAAAGATGGTTCATTCAACACCCATTGTACAGTCTGCAGGAATTTTATGAAGCAGACCTGACAGAAATGGATGAAAGTTGTGATGATTAACTAATAATAGTCAGTAAGTACAAATACACTGACTAACATACACAGGTCTGTAACAAAATCGACATTTCTTTAAATATTGCCTGTTTTTAGTAGTTTTAAGCCCTGACACACCTATTACAATTGTATTGTTGAATGGAATAAACTATTTGAATTTGAAGTAAACAACTTTGTTTAAAATTTTCAACGAAGTTATAACGAGTAACATACACCATTAAAAAGATAAAAACTTCACATTTTTCCCCATACCCTACAAGTACTCAATATGCGAACCATGGCTTGCTTTGCAGATACACATTCTAAAATCAAATTCTGACCAAACCTTTTGAAGAGTGACCTTATCAACACTTTAATTGTACTGCAGCAGTAATTCGAGATGCCTGAGCTCCACGAGATTCAACGGCAAAGAAAGAACATACACTCTATCCTTTATATAACCCCACAGAAAAATCACATGGCGTAAGGTCCGGGCTTCTTGAGGCCAACGAATGAGTGGCAAATTGTCGACTGCAGCACGACCAATCCAACGCTGCGGTAGTCTCTCGTCAAGGTAGTCTCTTGCATTGTGCAGCCAGTGTAGTGGTGCACCATCAAGATGGTGCACTGTCTACCTCGAGTTGAGGCATCAACTATTCAGTCAGCATGTCTACGTAAACATTTCCTCTGACGGTTGCTTCTTGTAAGTTAAATTGACTATAGGCCTACAGCTTCTTTTTTGATACTGCAAAACCACGTTCAGTTTAGGTTAATCTCTCTCATGTTAATTGACGCTCGAGGATTTTTGATCCCCCAAATTCTTACGTTATGTTTGTTTACGTACTTTACCACTAATCTGGAACGTTGATTCGTCGCCAAGAATGAGCCTTTCATAGACACCATCTTCTTCCTGCAGTTCCATTAGACTGTCACAAAACTCAAATAGATTTTCTTTGTCGTCGTTATTCAGACTTTGCAACAGTTGCAGTTTGTACGGAAACACCTTCAGAGTTTTTCTCATAACCTTCCAAACCATGTAATGTGGCGTTTGAAGTTCCATACGGTACCCACCCTTCCGCGTAGGTATCCGCGGTGTTTACAACGGCTGCACGGACTAACTCAATCTGAGCATCAGACGTCACTGGTCTTCCGGAGCTCTTCCCTTAAGCAACCTGTGGCATTGGACTTCCGATGTCAATAATTGACATATTGATCATATCAATATCAATATTGTAGATTGATTTCCTATTTGGAAGGTTTTATGAGAACGTGTCCGAAAACGACGTTGAACAGTAGTTGCAGATCGAGTTCTTTCCAACTCCAGCACACAAAAAGACTTTCCTGTAAGAGTACTGGCCCCTTTTCAACCTAGGTCTAGTTACGAAACAATCATGCAGGATTGTTGGCATTGTTGACAAAACTGAGCTGTATAGAAAATACTGATTCCAATTGCAGTGGTGTCGGACACGTAGTTTTGGTAAAATTATTGTACAAAGTTGTTTACTTCTTTTGTGTACACCCGGTATTTTAACCCTTGTAAACAACAAAGGACATGTACCCAAGTAAGCTACAATATTAGAGGTGCTAAAACCCTCGATTGCTTACTAAATCACGGCCACACTATATTTTTTGTTGCTAAAAAAATTAGGAGCATTGTTTTCAATAACTGTAATATTGCATTTTCAGCATAAACAATGATCAAATCTGGAAAGCACGTCAAAACTAAATTGGAGTCCCTTGAACATTCGACCTCGGGTTCAGGAATACCGTACAGAATACAAAACACAATTATTTAACATTGAAGTCTACAATAATTAACGTGGGTTTTAATTTGTCATCTCTTGATTTGCACATACAACAACGTTACGAATTCGACTGGCTGATATAATAAGAGCCCGATAGTAGATGCACGCATGCGGTATGCGGCATGCTCCAGTTACAGTGGAAATGAAGTGCAACTTACTTGGTACTCCAGAGACTAAGCGCAGAGGTCTCAACACTCTGAAGGCTCGTAACGCCTTCACGTCGAACCCCTCCTTCATAACACTCTGCAGTACTGTACTCAACATTCTGCAAACACATCACAGTATTCAACAACAATTCTCATGAGGATATGGCCTATGCGTGTGTCTGGTATACTCTTAGTAGTCGTTTTAGAACCCTGGCCTGGCTAAGGGTAGGAGAGATAGTCAGGACCGCCACTTTAACTTTGGTAGTTTTTACCTACTATGGGTTTCAAATTACTAAAATAGCCGCCATTGCCGGTTAATGTGTGAATAAACACATTCCGTCAAAAGTAACTGTTCATGATTACTTATGTTGTATATGTTGATAGAAAATATAATTAGGAAAAATCTGTTAAGCCTTTGGCCTAATTCTTTGATCTGTTGATCTATGTAACTATAAACATTTTCACACAGTTTGGTAAAAATGTTTCTTTAGTAAATATCTCGGTCATGTTCGTTAATCAACAAAATCGTACCAATATAACCCTAATTTTGGAGGGGACTCTTCACCAAAAAGTGGCTTTAGTGATCTAAAAACAGTAAATTTCATCAGATTATGATGAAGTTTGAAATATGTATGTATGTTGTTATACACATTCGCTATGTGTTTTGTTGTATGTTGCTATACCGTGTGTTTATTAATGAATATCAGTATTTTAACGCTTTATAATATTTATCACACTGCGCTTATAAATAAACACACACTGGATAAATTATACACTAAATGAAAGATCCACTCAAACAGTTTTGTTTGTTTGCACCAGTGCGCATGTACCCGCAAGTAGCAAAATGTACCGAAATGTTTTTGCATGACGATGAAGATTTTATCAGTCGTCTTTAGTGATGAATCGACCTTTCACCTTAGTGGACCTTAGTTAACACTCATAACGTGCTGATCTGGGGCTCAGAAAGTCCTCACGAGATGGTACAAGTGCAACGGGACATCTAAGATGAATGTTTTTGTGCCTTATCCCGGCATAAAATTGATGGGTTTTCCTTTTTTGGTGAAGCAACTGGAAACTGTAATTGGTTCATCTTACTGTGATACACTAGAACAATAGCTATTCCCTCAGAAGAATATCATATGAACCAGAGAACCTCATTTTCCAGCAAGATAGTGCTCCACTTCACTGACATAACGATGTACGCAATTGATTGAACAACACTCTACCCGACCCCCGGATTGGGCGCAAAGGGCCATTTAACAGAGCTTGTTTAGCACGGCTTCCACGGTCACCCGATCTAATACCATGTGATTTCTACCTTTGGGGTTTCGTTAAAGATGGGCTGATGTGCCTCCGCTACCAGCTGACCTTTTCGAATTAAGAAACAGGATTGAAGCAGCTGTTTCAACAATTACTCAAGACACACTTTACAACGTTTGGGAAGAACTTGAATATGTACTTGTGCTGCGGGACAAATGGTTCTCATATTGAACACTTGAAAGCTTTTATGTAAAACTGTTTGAGTTGCTTTTTCATTTGAAACATTTTAACTCTAACTGTAATGTAATAGATATTATGAAGCGTTAAAACCCCGATATTCATTTAGAAACACCCGGTACATCTACAGTATATACCAAAAATTATGAAACTCCATAAACTAGTTTCAAACTGACAGAAAAAATATTTTCGCTCTAATAACAATGGAATGAGTAGTCCGATTTTAGTAAAATATAAAATGCGTTGCCCTTTCATGATATGTAGTCTAATTGCCAGTAAAAGAACCCTGTAAGTTGAGGACAAAGGTTGAAGCGAGTCTGTGGGCGTAGCGAACAACCTTCTAACGCGCGTCTAAATAGACCACTAAATGCTGAGGCCGAAGGCCGAGGCGAAGCTGTGAGCGGAGAGATTACAGTAAAAAATTACAAAGGAAATACGATTCAGTCATGCTAGCAGCGCTTTAGCGCTTTGCTGCCTATCGGCCTGGTTTTATGTATTTAAATTCCCAAACAAATGTATAATGTGTGTTAGTTGGTATAAAATTATATTAAATATAAAAAAATGATCTCCTTTAGTCGAAACATACTTGATTCAATCCTGGAAACCCGGAACCCCCTCCCCCCCCACATCCGAGTCATCAATGTAGGAATTTGATATGTCGTCAACTCCAACTTTTAAAGCCTGAACATCACCATAAAAATTTGATTAACATCTCGAACTACTGAATTTACGACTTTAACGGGAAAACCAGTTTTACAGTTGACTTTCTGACTCAGCGTTTTAGTTGAAATGTTTAGTTGAAAATTCCGACTCTGACCAGATTTGCTTCTTTCAAATTGAACTTCCACCGTTTAAATTTTGATCAAGAGCAAGTAACTTTATAACTAGTAAGTAAATAAGGATAGTAATGTGTGGGCGATCCTGACCACCCACCCTTTTAGTTTAGAATTATTGAGTTCGAGTGAAGTTAGTTTGGTGGAAAACAGATGCTTGTCAAGTGACATCATTTCGTTGAAAGTAGGACTCTCAGTAGCCAAAGTGGAGATACAAATTGACAATATTCCGTCAACGAAAGTTGATATTTTCAATTTCACACCGGAACTAGTGAATACTTTACAACTTGCGTAAAATTCAGATCGGGCAAAATATGAAAAATTTTGTTTCCATAAGATTAGATTTCCTATCATTGTATTTAAAGCGTGGCATCTTGTCCAATTAGGATTAAAATACCGTGGTTCGTGGTGGGGTTAAATCATGACAAATGGGCTTAAACATGATGTAAAACTTATTAATTCTTGTGTTACTATGTTTTGGAAAATTGTGTAAGTACCGAGCATTGAACAACAGCTACAACACACAGTTCTTAACTTTGTGCATCAGATGTTGCTTAACACACCATTCAAAGCACACTAACAATATTTTTAACTACCTAAAGCTGCCATAGTTATAGAATATCAGTAAAGACCGTGAAAGCTGTTGCTCCTAGGCCCAAGCAACGGCGGGGGCTGGTGGGTGGTGGGTGGTCAGTACAAACTATGGCAATGCTAATGATTGCACTCCAGAAGTTCTATAGTGGAGCAGTAAGAGGAGTGGAAAGTCTCTCCATGTAAGGGCCCTTAAACTCCACCGCAGAAATAATATACATTCACCTCTGTTCGTCTAGGAGGCTGCAAACTCTCGGACAATCCACCTACTCTTTATAAATAAACTTAAACTGATTTTATTTTAGCATTATGTTTGGTTACTAAGCTATTTAGTTGGATTTTTGGGGAAAGGGAGTGAGAAAAACGTAACTTTTATGTGTAATCAACTTTCCTATGTAATAGCTAAAGAAAACATTAAATTCGTCGTTTATAGTTCTTTCCGTAAATTTGAAACCCGTTTCAGTTATACATTTAAAACATAGGGTTATTTGCAAAAAGTGCTTGAAAAGTTAGTATTGCGTGTTCAAATTTCATTCTTAATCCGAATCGAATCGAATAGTAACGTTTACTGAGGTTCACAATGTCCATGATTAAGTGGCGGAGGTTACTGTTTACTACAAAATACTAAAATTGGAATACAAAAATCCCCAAATAGCAATGTTGAAAGTTGTTTTTTATGAAACATGATGCTATATTATTCCCACATTGAGTTCATTATGATTGGAGATATTAATATTGATACATATTACTACACTAATGCTTTAACCTAACAGCTTGATAATACTCTTAAATGCTTTGGTTTGTCTTGGTCTGTTACATCCCCAACTTATGTACCAAGCTTAGCCATAGAAGATGTGATAACCAACACCACCTTGTCATAGGTATCTGCTATAAATACTACAATATCTGATCACTATGCACTTAAGAATCAAACTTGAAATGAATTAGATTATCAAAATAATTAGATAATAGCAAACTAATACAAGGTGTTTATCCATACGTAGTTACAAGCCAGAGCAAGAACCAGTTGTATTCAAAACCTGTCGTGATATTCAAAATGTTCAGATATTGAAAAAAGCTTTAAAATTAAAGTTGGCCCTGATTAGAACCATTTCCGGTATACTGGGCGAGTTAAAAGTACGGATACTGTCCGTTAAATTTTAAATGGATAAAGATAGAAAATTGAAACTCAGGATACCTTAATGAGAAATAAAAGTGAACTCTTTTAGTTAGTTGCTGAGGACACAACCCCTTGTTCCAAAGCTTAAAATAAAAGTGATTTAGAAATAGCTTTACTATAACTTTGAACTCAGGAATCCAAAACTTTAAAGAGATTAATTTATTTTTATACATGTCTTAATGTAATAACATTAATTTTGTCTTCGAAATAAAGAGAATGAACCAGTTACGATGTTTTTTCATGTGTAAATATTCTACAAAATCCTCGGGCTGCATGCTCATTGGTCAATAGCTACTTTGGACTTGCAAACTTGCAAATTGAGTGTGTTTGTTCTGAAGTCACGTCAGATATTTATGATTTACAAAATGTCAGTAGGTTTTGCTCAGATGATGTGTTGAGAACCTTTTTTAGACGGATCTTGAACGCATTGATAATTCCGAATGGAGTCCGGCAACTGCTAAATTGAGCCCCCCATCAACAGGTGATTGTTTACGACTGTAAGACCCTGTAATAAAATTAAGAAACTTGTTTAGCCGTAAATCATGAGTGGTTTTGCCCTTGAACGTTAAATTCTCTATAAACTACATGTGCGAAGCACAGAACTTCCGTTTCGATTGATTCTATTATTGTTAAATGGCATCAACTGAATGGCCTAGACATTCTGCTATACGAGTAGACGCTGAGACAGAAGCCGTGTAAGTTGATCTCATGACAAAGGGAAAGAGAACAGTCCAAGTGGTAAAGTGTTCTTTATTGAAACGTTTCCCAAGTGAAAAGGAGGAGAGATAAATCAAAGTAGGGAAGAGTTGTGTTTTCACCGCACAATGCAGCAAGCCGTTTCTGGCACAATTAGTTGTAATGTTCCAGTTGTAATCAATGCAGTATTTCACTGTCACCAACCTTGTCCTTAGTTGTAAACTTAAACTTGATTGTTGCCCGGGTGTTGAGACATGGTTATGCAACATGAACTGTTAGTTAATTTGTGCCACAGAAAATGCTGGGTACTTTATCAAATCTTGTAGATTGGTAGTTTATGATCGTAAATCAATTTTAGCTCTGACCTCTTGCTTGCACAATCAATAATTGCAATTGAATCCATCGTCGCTTTTATAGAACGAGAGAATCAAAGGTAAGTTATTCAACCAGAATGATTGGAATCAATTCGTGTCAGTTTGTTTAACATAGTTCCAGGCCATGCACCTAGTTTCTATTAAACCTATGGCCTAATAGCTAACTGTAATACATTTTAGCGGGAGTTTGAGTTAAGTTTTCCGTGGAAGCAGCTAAAGTACTTTTATTACAAATGTTTTAATAGGTACGGATATTTTAAAACTGCATTATCAAATTGCATTTAAGTCAAACTGTGACGTACAATTGTCGGATCAAATCAACCAGAAAAAGGTCGAAGTTTGTATGTAATGCTGTTACTGGCAAACTAAAGTTAGAAAACACGCCTGGACTGCTAATTGCGTAATGTACGTAATGTATGTAAACCAAGTGTTTTTGACGGCAAACATTTTCCCATGGCCATGGGGTTTAATGTTTCTTGGATCCGTGGTAGGCCTATGTGATGCCGTGGTAGGCCTATGTGATGCCGTGGTAGGCCTATGTGATGCCGTGGTAGGCCTACTCGTATGTGATGAGACCGTAAGACCCACAGACCCACGGTGGAGTTTCTGTGTAGAATAAGATTGAATGCTGTAAATGCAAATGTTCTAGTTTTAAATCAAAATTCTAAATTAAAATTTACCTGATGCTGTCAATTTGATTAATTTATATCAATACAGATCGAGTACGTAGTAATTGTAGAGTAAAAAGTCACGATAGTGGCAACTTTATTAATAGTGATTAATTAGTGATTAACAATAATGATTAATTTACAAGACAATAATACGAACTTCCCAGCCACTTCAAGAAAAAAAACTACTCCCTTCGTTTCAGGTGGATGGGAAACTCCACCAGTTTTCAAGTGCCTGACCTTTTAGTTTAGTTAGAATAATGCAGATTAATTGCATTATTCTAACTAAACTTAACCTAAACTAAAGAAAACCAATCATAGCTTAAAAAGTGCTACATTTTCCTATGATATATATCATATATTCCTGATAGAAAAATTTAGCTAATATAATAATGTAGATTAATTAGGTTAGACCCTTGAAAACGGGTGGAGTTTCCCATCCGCCCGAAACCTAGGAAGTTGTTTTTTCCTCTTGCAGTGGCAGGAAAATTCTTACGTAGTAATAGTACGGCTATGTTATTCTTTTACGTACGTTAGATTTACCTAATTTTCCAGTTTAGCACTGTCTTTGTTGATTGTGAAATTATATTTGATTTTTTAATAGATAAATATATGGTTTAAAATAAAGCTGTCCCATGCATTTAAATATCAACATAATTAGGCGATGGAACCCCTAATCGGACTCAAGTCTTAGGGGCTCTAACTTTTTCCTTTTTTATCTTGGTTTAGGTTTATATCTACCGTAGTCTGTAGTATGTAATTTTAAAATTCGCATTGCAATGTAAAAACTTTATAACGGAGAAGTAAAAGATTTGTACTTCTTAAAAGACTACATGTACATAAAATTATAAAACTAAATTTGAAAAGTGTTTTATGTAGTTGTTATACATTAGGCTGTGAATAAGCAAGAAATTGCGAAATGTAAGCCATTTTAAAGACTTGTTATTTCCCGTGATTTGAAGAAAATTATAAAACTAGCAACATAACTATACAATTGAAAAGTCGACACTCTACAGTCTACAATAATGTAATGTGTAGAAAATACTCACCCTATAACTACAATTGTAAAATCTAACAAGTTCCACCCGTTGCGTAAATATGCACCGGAGTGAGCAACAAATCCGTATGCGATTATCTTCATGACGCATTCCACTGTAAATATCACTAAAAAAATGTATTCAATCTTTTCCTGAAACAGAAAACAACACAACTGGTTTTCAGGTGTTTGAGCACATTATATACTTAAGTATTTCTAAATGCAGTGATTATCAAAGTTATTTCCACCACTAGTTTCATTTTAGATAACAAGCAGTAATGTAAAAACAGACATCGTGTACTGGCTTGTTATTAGTTCTATAGACAATAATTGAATAATACATGACCGATATTTCACGACACCTCTGTGCACTACGTTTATGTTACTCTATAAACAACTAATAACTCTAATGTTAAATCAATGTACAAATATCTTCAAACTGTAGTTTTTATTTGCTAGGGTTTTCATACTTTTTTACGATGAGGGCGTACATTTCAATTAAGGACTAACTTGCAAATAACAATCAAATGATTTAAAACTAACCTTTTTAGAATCTATGTAGTATTTACACGTATTCCACCTTACTACATCGTTTAGTAAAACCGAAAATTAAAAAAACTGTTGATTTCTTTACCGGATCATTCCACTTTTTTTGCTTAACAAATGTCCTTTATAATTTGTATAACGATCCAGAAATAGCTTTTACTTTTAATTCAAAGGTAAAAAAAGCAAAATAGCATGTTACACATTTTGAATCGTTCGGTGTTACTATGTGGAACTTCAAATCCAAGTGAAACCTGTTATTTACAACCTGCAATGTTGTTGTAGGCCTACTTACTACTTACTACTTAGACTTACCAGATAAGCGTTTGTGCTGTTGGAGTCACTGTTTGGGTAGGGGGTGTAGACAGCCAGTGCCACGCAGTTTGCGAAAATTGTGAATAGAATCAGCCATTCAAATGGTCTGACACATTCGAGTCAAGGAAATGAAACAGTTCTTTTTGCATTAAAGTACAATACAACTACTTTAGAACCACAGATTTTGCTAGCTATCAACTATCACATTGAAGCAGTTCCATATAAAGGAATACAATCGTTAACAGCGTTAGCAAAGTTGTAGTGTCAACTGATCATAATCACTTTTGTGATGACCAGTACCATAGTCTGTATGTTGCTAGGAGCTTGGTTGACAAGAGGCTATGTCAAAGCTGATTAGAGTGACCAGGTATTTAGATTTGTACAAGAAATAAAGTATGTCTGTAAAGAAGCCAAAAAGTTGCAACTAAAATGCTCAGAGTATTTATTATCAATGTCCATTTTACCATCAAAATTCATTCTCAAAATATTATTCAGTTACGGTTAGCCGTTGCTATAAAACACGGGTGGTTTAAAGGTAGAACTTTTGCATCCTCGTCTAGACCAAGAAGAGTACTGTGCTGATTCTCAAGATACAACTACGAAACAACGTAAAACTGTTGAACTAATGTGCAGACTAACTAACTATGCCATATAGGTATTAATCAGATTGAAGTAAGTCTCTGTCTGAGTTTAAATCTTAGTTATAGCCTAACTATTTACAAGCTTGAAAGTTTCGTCTGAGCTTTCTGCACTCGAGGTGATTCGAGCAAATGCTGTATTTATCAAAATGCGGTTCGTAAAGTGGACACTTATGATTGTAAATATGCTGGATTTGATATTGGAATTATTCTGCATAACCAATAGTTAGTAAAATTAAAAAGCAGTATTAGTATTCTATACTAATATATGAAAATGAGATGGTGTGTTGTGTGTCTGTCTGTTCCTCAATACATGCAAAATACCAATGGACCAATTTTAATGCAATTTTACATCAGGAATGTGACTTATATACCGGGTCAACACATAGGCTATTAACATGTTTGATAATTTTATTATTTTCAAGATGGCGGTCTTTGATAAGACTTATTACATGTGAAAATGTATAAGTCCAATACTGTAAGGTGAAATTTTAGGAAAACCGTAGCAGATATTTAAGTATTGACAGCTCAAGCGAGCTTCAAGATTTAATTTTCTGACAAATGGTTGAGCACTTTTGTCGTATCTTCATTTGCTCGGAAAGCTTGCTTCAAGAAACACATGATGCTGACTCGGCACTTCCACTTGTACCTCTCCTCGGCGCGTCAGTACGTCCAATCGACAGTATTTGTTGACCATATTAACGATTCAAGCTTTACAGCGTGCAACTCCAAATAAGAGTGTTGTACTATTGCCGTGTAGTTTTAAAATTTTCAACTAAACTAAATTAGTTTATTTTGGATTTAAAACGTATTTTAAAATAAATGTTGTAAAAGTAGCCATATATTTTCATTTTCAACTAGCTAATCACAGAGTGTCTCTTCAGCTACATTTGATGTCCAAATAACATCCTCAAAATACATCGCAAAAAACCGAAGTGGGCTCTAAAAATGGCCTGAACGGCATCACACGGTAGCCAACACTTATACGGAGACTGGCCTTCGCCCCACACTTGCTTCGTAAGTCTGCGGATCAGTTCCGTTCGTTTCGCTCACGGTTCTGCTTCGGCCTCTCGTTTTATGCATTCGCATCACTAATGACTATACTTTTTAAGTTAGGGCATTTCCTTTTCAAACTCTAGCACCCTCCAAGCTGCGTTAATATAGCGTTTTGTTTTATACATTTTGTTTTCATGGTTGGTATCAGTTAATGTAGCAGTTCGCAATCATTCACTCATATTTATTGTTAAATATTGCTTATAAATCTCTGTCTTTCCTCTTTTCCTCAGCAATGCATATATGTATACTAACTACTCCTCCGACAGTCTACCCAGCTGGGAGTGTACTGGCTTTGGTATTGGCTCACTCAATAAAAACCGGCGGTAAATATAACTTGTGACAATTTTCTACCTTCCTTGTCAGTGATACTGACATTCCAGCCACGTGAACCAAGAGACTAAAGAAGTGGATATTGTAAAGCTTCGTAGAAGGGATGCCGTATAATTGAAGAGACTGAATTTATATTTTAAATAAACCAGATGTTCCAGGCAACTTCCAAATAAACAAACACGTTCGAAATCCTGTTAACCTACTAATTATACAAAAGCATGTTTTCATAAATAACACAACATTGTAAAACATTTTTATACTTGCAATATTTTTGACTAAACCTACGGTTTAGGAGCGATATCTATCCAAATATCAATTATCAATGTTATTCTTATGGGAATTTATCACAACTTTAGAGATTTTTTATACCTGGTATCAATTTTCCTGTGTTTTGCCATTTAGTTTCTCTGAACTTAGTTGATTATATTAGTCGAAACCAATAGATTTATACCTGCTACATTAGCCCAAACACACGGTAAATTTAATTACTTGTTCAGCTCATCTTTAAGGCGTAATATCATGTTCCCTATTGGAGACAGCGTCGCCGTGCAGCTGAGGGAAACACATCCCTATAACTATGAAAACACATGGAAAACTGGCAGAATACGCCAAACAACTACAATTTTCTTGTTAAAATTGAAATAACTGAGAAAAAAATTGAATAGAACAGACCAGAATGAATGTAGAACAAGTTTTCTATCTGAAGACAACTGACGCTCTCAAATAGATTTTGAAAAAAGGATAACAAAGAAAATACTTCCTTTGTCTCATTCTAATGAAAAGCGTGCCTTAATAGTTCATTTGCTTTTGTTTGAAGTGTTGTCTCTTTTAGGACTTGGCCAAGCTCTAAGATTACTGTCTTCCATTCGAAAGCCAGCCAATATACTCGTACTTCTTGTCTTTGTTACAAAAGGAACAAAGCAACACAGAATCTTTATGAAAAACTAACCAAAGTTATTTACAAAATGATCGTTCATCCGAATTGGATAAGTTACAATATTTGTATTTTAACATAATCATTTACTTTATGCTAATTAAATATAATATTAGTTTGTATTTACACATAAAATAGCTGTAATCGTTTGTTAAGACTTAAGACTAACGCTATGCGATAGTTTAGCATTAACGAGAGGCTTACTTTATTTTTTAATACGTACATTTCGAGCATCCGTATGTTCAGTTTGAAACGCTACGTTAACACTTGCTACGACACTCATAAATGGATCAATTATGAAACAGTTATGGATCAATTATGGGTCAATTATGGATCAATTATGATATACCGGGTGTCCTAAAGGTCCGACCGCCCCTTTTAACCTTTTAGTGAATAAACACGTTTGAACGTGCTTTGGCATAAGTATGAAAAGTCAACTGAAGTATTATTTGGCATTTATTGGGGTTTGCCCCTCATATTCAAATAGGGGTAGTGGAAAGTGACCCGTAAAGACGTTTAATGTACTCCATTATGTGACTTATCGTTTGTAAATACTCGTATATAATAATACAAGTTCATTAAACCCATTAAAAAGTGTACGATGCCCCTGTTTGAAATGGCAGCTCAAACGTGGTTCATTATTTGAGCAAATAAATGGACGCTTTCACTATCGTTTTCCCAATGTTGAAAATTAACACTGATTCAGTTTTTGGCTACAAGACAAATTTTGCAATCTTGAAAAACTGCTACTTTTGTTCTAAAATGCTAATTTTTCAAAAATAGACCTACCTAAAATACTTTTATTTTGTAAGTTCATCCGGTCTTCTTTAAAGGTGAGAAGAGTTTTAGACTATTTGCACATGTAATGTGTAGGAAACTTAGTCAAATTCTAACAATTACTATAATTCAGAAATTAAGTCGGTGTCTTAATAATATTTGTACCGGGCGGGGGTCTGCAAATATTCAACATTCTTACTTTTATGGCCACAATTTTAAAACGGCAAAACATTTGTCAACTAAGTATAGCCTATAAACGTTGGAAATTAAACAAACATTCCAGTGATGTATAATTTAGCTTAACACGCTAAACCCCCGAAATTCGAACCCTTAACCTACAGTTCTTGGTACACTCTACATACTAAAGAGTTTATAACTTGTCTTTTCTATTTGAAAACTCATTAAAGTACGAAATATTGTAGCTTTTATTCTTTTATTTCCTATATTTTCTGTTCTGACCATCAAAAGCGGACTACCGGAACCCCCTTTTTGGGCCAGGTTTTGGGTCAGTACATTTCGTCTAATTTTTATGACATTTTAATAATTATGTATTTTTTTATTGTAGGCCTACATAATTATACTAAGAAATAATGAAAATCCATAGAGTCGTTTCAAAATGGCGGCCAAACAAGTGATGTTTTGCTATAACAGCGGAATGAGTCGTCCAATTCTGTTGAAATCTAAAATGTGTTAGTATAACTTCCAGTAAAAACATCGTAAGTCTGAGGCCGAAGGCCAGGGCAACTCACCCAGGGTACGACTCAATTTTGTGTGCACGTACTTTCCGGGCGTGCGTGAATTTTACCCCACACCGGAAGTCCGTCACAAATTATTTGCAAATTGTTGACAATAGTGGACGCATATATACGAGTATACAAGTTAAACAGCGGCCTAATGCTGACAAGATAGAGCTAGTTTGTAACCATGCCGACAGCTACAACTGGGTTAGGTTAGGTAGACAACCAACAGCAAGTCAGCTATACAGTCCAACTCGCTGTAGGCCTACTCGCAGTTTATCTGGGACGTGGAACGTGGTCCCTAATCCATATGAACTCAGTTTAGCTCTTTATTGGCTTTACTGTCATCAAACCGTTCACTCGATCAACCGTTCTTAACAATCCAACTGAATTTCACTGCGGCTTTTCCAATATCCATGCTAGGACAGTCGAATGATTCGTTCTCACTCACCGTGTTCGCTCTGGTTTCTATTCTAAGTGTTCAATATGACAAACTGTGTCATGTCAAGCTGTTCTATTGTGGGGCACAGAAAGAAAACATCTATCAAAAATAACTATTTTCTTTGTAACAGGTATAGAATACACTCGATAGCTTGACACCACCTATAATTAGAAATCTTTCGTGGTAGCTTGATAATAACAATAAAGACAAGCAAAGAAACATTTTAAAATATATTGTACTGTAGTAAATACGTAAGCTAGCTAAAATTGAGTGTCTTTTTGTTGTAAAACTGTACTTATCGAATAAACAGTATTTAGTGTTATTTCATACGTCTATGCGATACAATTCCATACATACTGGATAGTTCATCATTTCGATAGTTGGACACCCCTTCAATTTACACTCAGTCAAACTATTGAGTGTCTACTGTATTTAACAACCGTGACA
Organism: Matsumurasca onukii; assembly: GCA_018831715.1. NCBI lineage: Eukaryota > Metazoa > Arthropoda > Insecta > Hemiptera > Cicadellidae > Matsumurasca > Matsumurasca onukii. Next base: position 24,921,226 of record CM032064.1, read on the forward strand.
TTCCTAGGCAGTTTAGAGTAGGATACAATCGTTACGTATCAACCAGGCAATGGTTAAAGTACATTGTTAAATAGTCACGGTAGAATCTATTGCCTAGCTCAGACTTCATAAACCCACTAATAGCTAAGTGGGGGATCATGTTAACGTTTCACCAAACTAGTATAAGAACAGTCGAATTAAAGAGTGGGAGCTTTCGAGGGGCTGAATTCGTTCACAGAAGATGTTATGCGATTCAGGTTTGACAGAAAAGCAAATTAGGTTAATTATAAAACGTGACTATTGTAAATTATGCGATAAGTATGTGGGCATGTACTTTGAGATCTCACGAGAAAACATGTTTCTGCAATCTGCATCCTATAAAACTTTTGTCATGATATTTAGCGTTTCCGAAGTGTAAGACCTCAGTTTACCTTAAGCATGGAACAAAACAAATGTATGTCAATATTATATATGTGAAAACAATGTGTTAGTTTGAAAGTTCATAATAGTGGCGGAGAGCAATTTAGTAAAAAGAAAGAAATGGACTTTCCTGCTATTTCCGGAGAAAAACTACTCCTAACGTTTCGGGTAGTTAAAAACTCAACCCGTCTTCAGAGGACTACACTAATCTAGGAACTACATTTAATTAATATCTTAACTTAAGATCTAACCTAAGACTATTCCAACCAATATTTAAAAATACCACGACATCATAAAAATTGATAGCTTGTCAAAATTACAATTAAAAGTATAACCAAGTAAAATGAGGACACGTTATTGGAATAAAAGTACATGTTGCCTTAACATAAAAGAAATAGCTGAAAAAAACAAATAGCTGAACAAACACAATAATGTGGTAGGTAATTATTAATTGAAAGGATCTCACCCAGACACGGACGACGAACCTCGCACTACGGGGGCACGCACTAACTAAGATCACGGTAGGCCGGTAGCTTGACAGCCCGGTCCGTAGGTGAGTGGTGGAGGGAGCGGGTTGGGGAAGGGAGAGATATATAGCCGACGGGAGGATATACGCACACTTACACATTGATCATACAAAGTGGGAAGGGCAAGGAAAAATTAAAAGAAATATTTTTTTGTCGGACATAAGATTTAGATAAAAAAGGTAGGCTGACAAAACGGGGTCTCCCCGGTTTGTTTTGCCTCCCCGCTTTGTGTTGTGCGAACTGACTTTTCTCCTCGTTTTGTACTGTACCCAAACACACTCACACTTACACACACGCACACAATTCAAAGTTACACAATAAAAATTGCCCGGCCCAAAGTTTACTGGCTGCAATACTTTCACTCGTATTCGTTCCATTTCAACCATAACCATAGACAAGAAACCCAGGGAAGTGATTTTGCTTCTAGGAACAATTAATTAATGAAGCGTTGATTAGCACTTGTGAGGTGTGGAAATATTATCGAGTAGCAAATAAGGAACTAAGCGACGTTAATTGTTAACGAGCTTCAACGGGTTAAGTGGCAACGGCTTAACCAAACTCCAGACTCCAGAGCCAGAATATCGTATTGATCCGCAGTTCTGACATATCGGTTGTACTTTATCAACTTACTGCTTAAGACTGGAATCTCGCCTACTTACTGTGAAATATCACACGTTCAGTCAAGTCGGTAAGGCTACCGCGTTGCTGCCGAGATATTCACAACTGTGATTAATGCAATCAATAATTATTCAGTTTAAACAAAGGAATTCAACCGATTGAGCAGTTCACCACAATTACGGTAGAATGCGTGTCGTAAATGTTATTAGTGTTCGTGTGTATTTCGACGGTTAAAGTGATTGTTTCAGAAGCAATTACTTAACGTTAGTAAATTTGGTTAACACTATAGAGTAAAGACCCCTATATGGGGTGATAATTTACACTAATTCACTATTGGCACTTGAGAGTGAAGGGGCCGGGGTGGGTATGAGGTGGGGGAGGGTAATATGCAATATGCAGGTGGTCAGTTCTACAAAACGCCTCTGTGTTCAAAATTGTTCTCAGACGATTGTAGTCGCCTTCCGCTTTGAGGTACGTTTGATCGAATTCGGTAACTATAACCTGTCAACGAGTTGAACTCCCACTTGACTTTGATTAAGTACATGTGCCAGTTTTGTATGTAAAACAATTTCCTTTCCCATAATGACATTTCCAAATGCATGTACGCTTAACGGAATAAAAAGTGGTAATTTCTTGTTGTTTCATTTCAAGTATTTTTTCATGTAAACATACAGTATTAAATAGCCTGCAGAATAGGCATTATTTATTAAAATAAAGGATACTTCCATTCGACGACATCTATGCACAACTTCCGCATGGGGTTCTTGAGGTTAAGGCAAAGGAGGGCGCGCGGCGGTCGCTCCGGGAGAGGTTTGCCCGCCCTCCGCACCGGCCTCTTGGGCGTCTGCTTGTTTGCCGCATTGTTGTTGTTGTTGTTATTGTTGTTGATGTTGTTGTTGGTGGCGCTCATGGCGGTGGCGCTCAGAGCGGTCTGCCAGGCGGACGACAGAGGCTTGCCACTTGGCGATAGGTCATACTGGGATCCCGGTGTTACAACTGCAACAGAAACACCATACAATTAATCAATGAAACACAAGTAAACCAATTAGTTTTATTATCATATTATTTTGTTTACATATTATTTACTAGCCTGATACATCGTTAATTTAATCATTTCGGACAAATGTCAATTTAATTTGAAGTCGGCGCTGGTTAGAAATCGTCCTAAGAAAAATGACCAAGTCCGACTTCAAATTGACAGAACATTTTCTCCGAAATGATTGGACCAACGATGTCTGGACTTTTGGTAGATAACTATTGGATTTTAAACCTTTTTTCTGTCAATTATTTCAACCATCTAAATGAATCACATAATGCATTAAACTATCTGGAAAAGGTTTAAACTGCTCGCTTTAGATATTGATGAAATCATAGTGCACTGTGAACGAGGAATTTAAAGTTCCATTAGTAATTGAGGTTTGGTCGGACAGGGTAGGTTCGTGTGTGGTAGGTTATAAAACGTGTTTCCCTTTATTTTGCCACAAAATGTATTTCCCCTTTTTTAAATTGTTATCTCAACTTGTTTTGCAATCTGATTTTTATTCAACACTTTTTTTGACAGTTTTTAGTTTTCAATCAACGAATGTCTTAATAGGCTGCTTTATTTAAATCATAAGGTCAAAGAATTACATGTTTTGCACAATTTGAACCTCATGAGTACTTTGCTACCTACGTACTCTTATGAATGACTTAATTAAATCACATGATCCTGAATAAGTTAAGTTTAGGAGGGGGGCAGTAGAAAATCCTACCGCTCTGCTCAAAGTTACGATTCCACCATACAAGTATAGGGACAGTGGCTTGGCTTAGGATGGCGCTTCGTTCTTTGGCTTCAAATACTTTGGGGGGAGCTGGCAGAATATAGGCCAGAATATTTTCCGTTCGCTTTTCTCATGACAAGGTCGAAGGAATTCAGTGCTTTGCTTAGGTCATGGTGACACTTTGGCCGGGCGACCGTTTGGGGCATCCGCTCGGACCAGGGTGACGGTTGGCTTTTAACCTATGAGTTAAAGACCTTTGGATCTATTGCAATAGTAAGCTCGCAGGAACAGGTCGTTCCCCTTCTGTCGATGCGGTGTTGGTGCTTAGTCTCAATCTCAAAAGAACTAGGTTGTTTCCTTTACGCTTCGTTGTTGCTGGTTAAGGGTCGCTCGTTTGTTTATGGCCAGCTCACAAGACTTTTGACGTACCCTTCGCACACAGTCACGTTTCTGCCTTTATTATTATGACTTGAAAATGATTCGATTGGATTAAGGCAATTTCGCAATATCTACCATGCAAGTAATCAAATATAGCAGAATGCATGCAGAACGGCTGAGGAAAACGTCAGTGTCTTAACTAAACTAGCGTTAACTACATCCACTGGTAGACGGTTTTCATAAATTCAAATAACTTTATTAAATAGGCCTAGCTTTGGATTTATTGATTTCAATTGACGTAACTAAACTTTTATTTAGTATTAAATCAACAAATCTTCAATTTTACTCAATCTAGTAGACGTGAACCATATAATAAGTAAAGAAACAAATGTGTGTAGAGTTAACATGCTTTATTATACAACTAAGACTTGTCCTACTTTTGAACATAATCCCCTGCTTTCTTTATACACTCCTCCCATCGATGTACCTGCTGTTTTATTCAATCAGTGAAACAATTAGTACCTTGACGGCTAGGCCATACTTGCAATTCAAATATCTTTACTTGCAGATCTTTTAAGGGCCCTTCATTAATACGAAAACAAATTTAAATGAAATGGGACCAGATCAGGACTGTCTGAAGGATGAAGTAAAAGTTTCCAGTTCAAACTTTCAATGATACGCAGTGTTTCAAGAGCTTTATGTAGGCGTGCAATGTCTTGTAGGAAAAGAAACCCTTTACTCTGCAAACCTCGTCTATTGTTCAGACAGAATAGCTGGTTTAACTTTAGGTTTCAATAGTTTGTCTATATTATACCCTCCATTTACCGTGTGCTGGGTTTCCAATTAACCACAAAAGATTGGACCTTTAGAGTCTCAATAGGCAACGTATTTGACACTCGTAAAGGCCGGCCAAAACGTTGAAAATTAAGTCTGCCAAGTTTGTACCCGTCTATCCACTTAACAGTTTGAACGGTTTATACAACTTTTGTCGGGTTTAACAACCTCTCTTGTTTTGTAAATCTTAAGTAAATTTCTGATGCTTTTGTTCCTTCGAAAAACAAACACCTAATTCATGGCCTAATAAGATTGCACATTTGTGGTTCTTCTTAGATGCAATCTCCCAGAGGACCTGCTAGTTTAAACACAATGAACAAGGTAAACAAGCATTCTGTAATGACAAAACATCTGCTTTAATATGTTCACAGGGATATGGTCAACTGACATTGTTAATAAACAATCAATCAAACAGACCAAATAGTGGATTATATGTGAGGCTAGCATAATTTGTCTCTTTACTTATTGAATTTACTCCATCGTACATAATTATCAAACTGTCTGGATTATCAAGTCGATGGAAAACACAATAAACCTAATGTAACTTGTTTAGTAGCTAGTTAGACTTTTCCAGAACAAAGTTCTCATCGACAGAACAACACACCATTAAGGAGCTCTCGTAGATGTCTGTCAAGATTGTTTAAAGCTATTTGTACACAAATATTTCTTATAATTTGTAGAATGACATACTGGTATTGAAAGTTCAGGCTCAATACTGATATTACGTTCTATTATTATTGTCTCAAGACTCATTAAAACGTTTTTGCCTTGGCAAGTTCCTGCAATGTTTGCAAGTCATGAATAAGCCTACTCTTGGAGTTTCAACAAATAACACATACAAAAATAACAAGATAATTATTTAAGACCCAATCTACTTTTCAAGTCTTCAAAGTGAAGGTTTTGACATTAACGTAAATAAACGTTGCAATTGTTATTTTAACGTGAAATCTAGTGTCGTTTTTAGTCTTAATTTAACGCAATCTTAAGTTAATTTGATGCTACATGTCGGCAATTTTAACCGACTTCAGAGAAACGAGGAGGTAATACAAGTTGACCTGCGGTGATTTTTATTTTTATGTCTGTTCACGATGTAACTACAGCTACAAATTTTCTTGATTTCTTCATTTTCCCATATTAATATTTTACTAAAACTACTGTCATCCCCAAGTTTCCCAAGCTCACAGCTCTACCAATCCATCTCCAATACCAGAAACCAGCACCCACTCGTCTGGACAACTTCTTTCTCATGGTGTAACAGTAGCCCATTAGACCTTCTCAGAACAATCATTCTAAACCATGAGAACTATCAATAGTCGAAGTCAGCAAGAAGAATCTGCGACACGTGCAGTCCACGTGGACTATTGTTTGCGCACCAATTACAAATCTGAACCCTTCACATTGTCACGCCTACTTAGACCTGATTGACGGAAGTGGTCAGAGGTGTCCAGCGGACTTTTTTCCACCCGGAGGGAGCGGACATCGATTCTCCCCAAGTCTTCAAGCTGTCAACTCTGCTGCCTCCGTGGTGTGTTCACCCTGTGTTCCCTATTAAGTGCGCGAGTGCCTAAATTTTACAATGGATTAATTGGATATTTCATAAAATAAGTAAGGGCAATATTATTTGTACAATAAAATGTAAACTTGGTCATTCTACTTCATTTCTTGGACAGCTAAATTATTTAAATTATTGCAAATGCTTTAACAATTACCAATTTCAATACCACAATGTTTATCACTCCAGTGGTAAACACCATGATAGCCACAAGGCTTAAACATGTATAATTTTAATACAAAGTTGTAACAGTTCCAGTATTCTTGTTTAAAAATCTTAATTAGGCTATTACATAAAAGGTTGGTCATATTCTCGTCTTACGTTTAATACTAATTTTATAAGTCTTTATCTTTCCACTACAATTCACTACAACAATTTCAATTTCCATTTTATTTAATTAGCAAACAAAATAAATAGCCTGAAAGTTAATAGTTGTATCTTCTTTCCTTGTGTATCTCCACTGCCAAGCGTAGTTTGCCTCACATTCTTAAATATCTCTTTTAATAACCAACCGTAAATCTTTTATATGTAAATATTTTTTACAACGAATTACTTTTGAACGCGGCCATCGTTTTACACCCAGTTTGCGTTTATTGATAGATCTTAACTCCATAGTGGTCCCATTTAAATATATTTTTGATCGGGCTAATATGTCTATATAAAATATTTAAAAAACATCAAACAAATCTCAACAAACTGTGTACTTGTTGCGTATTTAGCGTAGTAAACGCACTATTTTGTACTAAACAAGGACTTTTATAGCACTATTTCGATGTAAAATTACATTTCCAACAATATGGTGGTCTTAAGTCCTTTGAATATTTGAATTCTGCCGAGATAAACAAATATTTTTGTCTAAAAATTCACGAAAGATTTTCTTTGTTTGTGTTTCTAGAGATATAGACGCCAAACTATACATTTTATTAAAGTTTTGAATGAACCAAGGGAGGGTCAAATGTAATTGTCTTTTAGAAAATATATACTTTTAATATGATTATACTCATATTTACTATAGCCTCCTTCTCGCTTAAAAACACGTAATTTTTAGCACTTCATGTTAGTTTGAAAGCCATAGAGACTTTATTTTCAATATAATAAACCCGGTAATAAATTCTGTGCATAGCTTGGTTTTCAACAAAAAAGGTATATTACATGCTTTAAGTGCTTTATAGATTTTGTAAACAGGAATAAAATGTCCGAAATTTCATGCCAAAGCGTGTACTCCTTGCGTGCTTAGTGGTACAGATCCCGCTTCGGCAAGGCTATAAAAATAGTAAAGGTACAAGACTAATCAAGAATATTTTTTCTACAACATAGTTTCCATAAAATGTTTTAAGCTCTGTTAAAAAACGTGTAAAAATGTTCTGAGACATTTAACGCAAACACGACATTACTCCCGTATTTTAAGCTGATGAAGATTTCATTTCTATGTGATGGATGTATATGATAATAATATCGTTATGTCCAATTCATAACTTACTGCAAATGTGTACCCCAGATACATTTAAACATACTTTTAACTCGGGAGGAAAATTCGAAACAATAAGACATTTTGACGGTGAGCGTGAACTAGCTACTCGTAAATTTTGAACTAAATTTGCGTTAATTCCAACATTATTAAACTATTGATATAACCGTACGAAAGTTTTAGTTTATACAATTTTCAGAAAATAGCTCGCCCGACACAGTTTAAACACTTTTAAGTTTAAGGAAAACTAAAATTAGAGAAAACAAAAGTGACAATTAGCGAAACAAATAGCTAATTGTTTGCGAGCCTAAAGGACGACGCGTTTCTATGAGCTATGCAAAGTGCAAACGGCTCCCAATATAGCAAACTTGCTAAATGAAGAGCAAATTACCCATAAGTCATAAGGATAAGGTCCGAAAACTAACTGTACATGATCTTATGAGCTGGGTATAAGCAAACGAAAAGCCAGCAACAACAAAGCACCAACGCGAGTGGAGCGAACCACCAAGCCTTTTTTAGCTTGACCAAGCACCGAAAATACATCAACAAAACGGAACTGCGAGGTTATTATTTGAAAAAGGCCGAAGGATCGTAACCAACGAGCCAAAAGCCAACTCGTCACCCTGATGCGAGCGGATGGCTTATACCCGTCTGGCCAAAGCGTCACCGCGAGCGAGGCCAAGCACTTAATTCCTTCGAGCTTGGCATGGGAAAATGAACGGCCTATGTTCTGCAAGGTTTCCATAAGCAAAGCCCTCGGGGCCAAAGAACGAAGCGTTGCACTGATGCAGGCGATTCTCCCCAACCCTGTGCGGCAGATTTTTGACTTAGTATAGCGGTTCGACTTTCTTCCTGTAAGAGCTGTTTTTACAGTTATACTTATACAGAAGTACCGAAGAAATATCACGTCAAACCAGCGATAGATACCGAGGATGAAGGAATTAAACCTAAGGACCGATTAAAGGGCTGCTTCTCTTCCAAATTGGCTGAAAGCATTTTGTATTGAATATTATATAATTCAAATACTAAGTTCAAGATCTTATGAATTAATTACTTATTTCAAAAGAATATGATTAGATTAGATTAAATGTTTTTCTTTGACGATACTGTATTCGTTTTAACAATCTCGCCTATAATACATTTTGTATGATTGAAAACTTTAGCAAAAATAAACTGTATTCAAAAAAGATTAAAATAAAATGTCTTTAAAATATATATCAAAAACTGTGAAATAAAACTTTTAAAAAAAAATTGAACCGAATTCAAAAATAAACCTATAAATTTTGTACTACTACTGGACCTACTGGATAATTTTGTTCTAATCGAATTATTTATTCTGAAAACTGACAATTTTTGAAATTGTACGTTAGATTTCATTTAAAAATAAATGATGCATATACTTATGTTATTTAACATTATAATACAAATTCAATTTAAAAATTCAATATAACAATTTCAATTTAAAATTTCAATATTAAAATTTTAAATTAAATTTTCAATATTCAAATTAAAGATAAAATAACTTGTTTTTGTGTTTTTATGTATTTTTATTTACAATAATACTTGTGTAACAATGGTCGATCAACAAAGGACCACGCTTTTCTTTAAGCAAAACTTAAAACATATTTTAAAATTAATATCCTTGGGTAATTTAATAAATATTTTAGAGCCTAGGTTTTGGGGTAGCGCGGCAGTAAGCTATAATCCATGGAAGGTCTGACTGCATGTTCTTGTGTTGTCTTCAAGCACTTCATTACCGGTTTGGATGGAATCATATTGAACATTGTAATACATGAGGATTTCATAAATGCACAATGAAGAACATTCGGAAAGGTCGGAAATATGGTTCACCTGACGTCGGTGTTTATTCTCCTGCCGTAAGTACGAGATGCTGAGCCCCTATATCTTAGTCTCAATTGAAGACATCAAAATTAACTGAAAAAAAAGAAATCCTGGCACTTAGAATATTTACTCAAGAAAAATAGCTGAGATGACACTCTTCAACAAAGTGTATTTATGTCAGGGGCCCAAGAAACATATCTGGCAAAAATTAAACCTAAGTACTTACAATGTGTTACCTAGGGTAGTTTATATTTATTTATTAAAAGGTGTTGTTCCTACCGCGATCATGGAACAGTCTCCGAAACCGCTTGGTTAAATAAACAGTTGTGCAAGTTAATTTGTTTTAATTACGTGTAAGTTATTGTAGTTTAAATATTGACCTAAACCTGTTAGTTGCACATTTATGTTAATTTTTAGGTGTTCCATGGATTTATCTGAAATCGATTGTTTGAATCCAGTTAGGCTTCTGCCAGTTAGCCAATAAACCTCTATAAACGTAGAAAGAACTATTTAGAAAGTTTCAGCACATGTCATGACCAGAGCTAGCAACACTAAATCCACTTTGAGCGCTAATCCACTAACGTAGTAGTGTTTCCACTTCCCAGTAAGTTTCAATACAGATCCGATTGACATTTAGTTAGAGCATTGAGACTGTTTTTACGCTTGAATAAAACTACAAGCGCCCATTTTCACCGTAAGGTGGTAAACATTATAGCAAAGGCAGTGGAACCTAAATTTTAGAGATTCATGCAGAGAAGCTTTCAAAGCATTGCAATTGCTAACCCTGCCTTGTCTCTATATACTTGAAGTGGTATACTATTATCGATTTAAATGTCAACCACTTCAGGGTAGAGATATTCATGAATATGAAACAAGAGGTAGGGATCTTTTTAGAACTTCGCCACATAGGACGTCCGCGTACGAAAAATTGCCCTCCCAAGCAGGAGCTAAACTGTCAAATTACGTGCCTCCCCAGATTGCCACTATCACCTCCCCAGAGCTGTTTAAGCGTCGTTTTAAACAATACCCATTATTATTTAAGACTAAGAGTTCATCATAAAGAAGGTGTGCTGCCAATCAGTCTTAAATAATGAATGAACCACCTTCAACAACATATCGACAAAAACTGAAATACCTAATTAAATTAAGCTGTTACTCTGTGGATGAGTTTAAGGATGGGGTTGAAATTTAAACTTGTGAACTTGGTGTTTTTGGAGAATAGGAACAAATGGAATATGTTTCTTAAAAGTGTGAATGGTTTTTCAGGATTAATATTGTAACTGTATGAATGTCGTAATGTGTGTAAATGTTTTTCTTTTCTATCTTGAATTTTGCAATAAATTGTAAAGATTTTCCTGAAAAAAATAGTACCCATGAAAACGTTTGCAAAAGAGGGGGCATAAATGTAAAATACTCGTATATCATATATGTTATAATAAGATATTGACGTTTGTATGCAACTTTGTAATGTTGTCTCACAATAAAGAAATATTCTGTTCTATTCTAAATGTTTGTCACGCCTTGCTTTCGCTAGATACTTGAGAACTCGGCAACAAGTAGCGGTAACCAAGGGTTAGAACACTTTACTAAGGTAAGAAGATTTTAGTGCATTTATTAGATTTACATTGGTATTAATGGGTTTTAATTAAAAGATAAATAGGAGCGTAGGTTAGTATTATTTGATTTTGTGTTTCAGATAGTGCCTTAGAAGATTTTTTTAGTATCTTAATTCTTAAGCTTTCGCGGCCGGTGTCGTCATTAATATCTAAGGCTTCCGGTTTACACCGCGTCACAGTTGAAATACAAATACTGCTAAACGTTTCGACCTCACTGTGGAGAGTCATCCTCAGTAGCAACTTGCGGTGTAAACTGGAAGCCTTAGATATTATTGAGTAGGCCTACTGTAGTATGTCTATAAGAGTTTAGTCTAGTTATGTTGGAGCTTTTCTGACATAGTTTTAAAGATGAATTTATCGGCTCATTTAGGCTCTAAAAAGCTGTTAAAAACATGCTGTGTTATACCCAAAGTAGATTATTACCGTTGCATTGCTTGTGAACTATAAATAAATCAACGTTTTAAATTTTAAGATAGAAACAGACTCTCACATATAAGTTTAGCTTTCAAACTTCAACGTCATTTGGTCACATGAAGAATTTTTTCAAACTTAATGGAATCAATGAAAATGTTTGTAAATTGCAGAGGTTGAGTTTTTAGATTTGACTCAAAATAGCAGCGTTTGAAAGTTCTAGGCTTTGAAACTAATTAAAGCTTAGAAATGCCAACAGCTAGCTGTTATTGATGGCAGAGTGTACTTTCAAGGTATTGCCTTTATAGTGTAGATTTGAGCTGAGATATATATATTTTAATAACAAGAACACACATTGTAATGATTAGACCTTTGCTGTGCTGAGATTTTACAAATACAGGTCCACCATGGCATAACAAGCTTTTTATTGGAGATCGTTCGGCCATTTAAACTTTAGTAGTTTTGTATTGAAAGAATCCATTTTAATATTGTAAATCACTTTTTGTTTCATAAGATGGTTAACAAGTACCCACTGACATCTTTTAGTCCTGTATAATCAGTGACTGAAGATAGTACTCCTAACCATGAAGTTTGGACACGGTGTGAACCGGAAGAACTAGATTATAGTTTTGACACCGACCGCGAAAGCTTAAGAGTCAAGTATACTGTAAGTAGTTTTAGTTTATACCAAGACAAAATTACCAGTTCTCCAATGAGCTTGGCTTGGTGTTTGTAGGGCTAGCTTAGTAGATCTACGTGTTGTATGTAGTCACGTAATGTTATCGTTCTACACTTCTACCTTCTCCTAACCTTTAGTGTAGTAGTTGGACACTCAAAGTTCGTAAACATACGAGTATACAATCAAAATCTTATCACTGTAAAGCTTTTCTCGCTATACAAGCCATATCGTTTTCTGACATGTTTCTTCACCAATCTTCTAAAACTAGACATGGTATAAAATCGCCTTTTTTAACAGTACGACTTTTCAGATATCGAAAGTAATCACGTTGAAAAACGCAATGAATTAAGTTTTTGAAACTAATATATTTGCAAAAATAAATCTCAAAACATACAAATCAACTATAATGCAAATCCATTGTTCTACATTGGCGTTTACTCCTATAATTGGATTACACGCCAAAGTTTTAAGCCGTTTAACGTTCTGTAAAACAAAGATTATTCAGCCCCATTCTTGGTATTACGACCAAAGATTCAATAGACAAGTATGTTAATGTTACTCTTGGTATTGGAAATAAGACGATCAATATGCGCATACACTAGCACTGTATATTGTTCATACGGAGCCGGGATATTCACTACATTCTCATATTAGATAATCCTCTAAGCAATCTCCCAGTCACATACATGCGTAGGCCCTACTGATACATTCGTGCGTATACAATTCAGTTCTACGTTCGTACATTTATTGATTTTTTAGGATTATTTATTTCACATTATCGTGCCATTCTCTATTTACAATTTATATTCATTTTCCACATTTGCGTGTGAATTTAAATTTGATCAGGTGTCTGTGCCCTTAACCACCACTATTAAATAACAAAATGATAAATTTAAATTTAATGTACCCTTTTTTGGTATTCTATGCTGTGTTATTTTTTTAATTTTTTACATGTGGTCCTCAACGACCAGTTATGGATATCTTTATGGAGATGACTCTTCAATAAATAGAGAATGAACAAATTTAAGTTAGTATTTAGTCAACTAATTTGCGTAATTATAAAATGTGAAATATATTTTCCGTAAATAAGAAAAATTGAATTTAAAATTGATGCACAATGTATTGATCATATGTCTTGCTTTGATTTGGTCACTCTTGTTGTGATTAAATTCAAATTTAAGGTTTTGACGGTGATTAAAATTAGGAAAAATGTACCAAATAAACGATTACACAAAAAAAGCTCTTCAGGTTAAAAGTGAGCTGAATATTTCGTTAACCTTTCGTACTTTCACAGCTTTTAATTATTTTATCTTAGCAACTATTCTGAAGTTGTGTTAAGCTTTATTTCGTACGTATAATTAAAAGTACAGCATATATTATTCAATGCATACTATTTGTACAGGTTTAATGCTAGTTGTTTCATATTTATATAGACAAAATATAAAACATTTCTCAACGAGCATATCCACTTGTAAGGCACCTACAACTTACACCTATCTATACCCTTTTGTCTAGACTTCAGGAAACTAGTTGATTAGCAATTTTATGGTTTATTATGTTCAAATTAAAATAGTTTCTTCCAAATTCATACATACAAATTAACATTATTTATTACAGAAATACTCCTCATATGGACATACATGTCTGTGCGTAGGTTTCTGTGTTGCATGCCTCCTCCATTAATCCCGTTCATAACTATTTCAAACTGTATACAATAACTCTTAACCACCTGAGCCATCTTTGTAGTTTGCTGTTTCTGGATTCATTCTAATATTAAATCTTGTCCACAGGTTGGACATTTAATTTAGTAAAAAAGAAAGAAACTGACTTTTTTACTTTTTACTAAATTGCTCTCCGCCACTATAAAACTTTTAAACTAACATGGACATTTATCTTTGAACATTTGCAGGAACTGTATAATGACAAGTGTACGTGGGTGTATGTAGGATTTCGCTTATCACAAGAAATTCACGTTGTGAGTTGTTAGACATACTTGAATAATACATACTTGTATATAGTCTATACCACTGTTCACATGTCAAAGTTAAAAATTTGTTATTTTGTATTTTACATGAACATGTAAAAGATTGCATCAACTTATAGCTAGATCTTTATAACCTATACACTCGTATACACATTAGAAGTTGGGTATACGTTACAGAGTTAGGACTATTTTATAACCTTCTAACTTACTTGTTACTAATGTTACTTTTGAATAAGGAAATATGTTTAAGAACCCTGTACGGAATGTTATCATAGTAATTTTTTACGTTCTTATTTCCAAGCCGAAAAACGGTGGAGGGGGGTCAGGTCCCCAAATTTGTAAAGAAAACCCCCTTAGGTTTACAATGCCACATTTCACACGCAATTTATTTAGAATGACAAATATTTCTTCAAAATACTCAATGGGATTATGCTATAGGGTTGTGATTTTCTCCTCAACGGATTTTCAAGAAAAATGTGTCATTTAAAATCAACTGTGAAATGTGACATTTTAATCCTGATTTCTTGCAATATTTAAATGAGTATTACATAAACAAGATTGGATATAAAGAAGTTTTTTTTGCGTCGTTGAACTTTGGTTAAAATTCCCTTTATTTTGAGGTGCTACAAGAAGGGGGTTGTATTAAAATCATTAGGGGGCGCTCCCCTTCCCCACGGGGTTTTTCGATGGGGGTGCTGGACACAAAGTACGTCAAAATAAACGTTAAGATTGTATAAAAAGTAAAAAACATTTCACAAAGGGGTTTTGAAAATATTTTATTTCTCAAAAGTTAAGGTGGCGTGGGGGACATTTAAAACCCACCTTGTATGTATTATGGGTACGTTAAAGTCAAGTGGTGTACGTGGCCTTTCATCCGGAACGTAACATGATATTTACTTGGACTAGTAGAAGCAAGGGGCACCTGTTCTGAGATAATCATGACTCTGCACAAACAACGTTCCTATTTCTCGTAACAAGCAACATCCATTTGACAGACGACTCTGGTCAACATGAAAACTATCGTAGATTTTATCTGACAGATAAGATAATGCTTGGAATAGTAGAAGCAAGGGGCACCTGTTGTGAGATAATCATGACTCTGCACAAACAACGTTCCTATTTCTCGTAACAAGCAACATCCATTTGACAGAAGACTCTGGTCAACATGAAAACTATCGTAGATTTTATCTGACAGATAAGATAATGCTTGGAATAGTCGAAGCAAGGGCACCTGTTGTGAGATAATCATGACTCTGCACAAACAACGTTCCTATTTCTCGTAACAAGCAACATCCATTTGACAGACGACTCTGGTCAACATGAAAACTATCGTAGATTTTATCTGACAGATAAGATAATGCTTGGAATAGTTGAAGCAAGGGGCACCTGTTGTGAGATAATCATGACTCTGCACAAACAACGTTCCTATTTCTCGTAACAAGCAACATCCATTTGACAGACGACTCTGGTCAACATGAAAACTATCGTAGATTTTATCTGACAGATAAGATAATGCTTGAAATAGTCGAAGAAAGAGACTGCAGCTGTCGAGAAATAAGTATGTTTTCACACAAATAACGTGCACATGTCTCCCTGTTCTCGTAACAAGCAACATTTGCCCTTGGGAGCAAGAGATCTTAGAAACAAACTTTTATTTCAAGGCCAAATAAGTAAAGGTTTGGTACTTAATTACATTTGTGTTATAACTGCTATTTTAGCAAACAAAAACATTTTGGAATCATTTACGATTTCACCTTTCGAGTGTAAATAGATTAAACTCGCGCCGGCCTTCGGGGTGGCTCGAATGTCGTGGCCTCACTTCGCTCGGCTTTCGGTGTGAAGGGTTGGGGTTGCTGAAACTATGGCTTCGCTTCGCTCGGCTTTCGTGGTGAAGGTTGGGGGGGGGTTGCTGAAACTATGGCCTCGCTTCGCTCGGCGTGCGTGAAATGGGATATCTAAGAAACCGTGGCCTCGCTGCGCTCGGCACGAGCGTTCTTTCAGCAAATGTAGCCTATAAAATTTGGATTTTTTTTCGCAACACATTATTGAAGGGCAAGTTTAACTCATACTTTGGGTGAAGTTTAAAGCTTCTGATCCCTGTAATACGTGAGAAAAATTAAAAACTGTTGCAAAATCGTAAAAAAGTAGCGAATTTGAAACCTTTGCTCTTTTTGAGAGTCAAGGAGGCCAGATACGGCAAAAAGTCACAGGACCAAAACGTTAGAGAGCCTAAAACCTGATCTTGAAAAGTTAATCAGTTTTTGGATATGACTTACCGTTCAAACACTACATGTTTTTTTAGAAAACATGTTTTCCGCCATTTTGGTTGTTATTTTTTTAGGCTAGTTAAAGTTTAAAACTTTTGGTGTTTGCAATTTTTTCGTCGGTGAGTTAGTGAAAGGTATCTACATTCAAATTTCAAGTTTCTAGCTTATCTAAAAGTGGGTAAACATTTGTATATATCAGTGAGTCAGTGAGTTACACAGAGGGTTGTATACAGGGTCAGGCAAAAGTGTGGAAACGCCTATATAACTTTTTAACCAGTTTTTTCAGCGCAACCGAAATCAGTACAATTTTATTAGAGAAAACAAAAGTGCCTTTAAGTTCATACTGACACTTTGCCCCAGTTTTCAAAATGGGGAATTCGGGGGGTAGCCCCATACTTTTCATAGGGAAGCCCCATCGAGTGACACCTCATTTTGAAGGTATTAGAAAATGTTGATGAATTCTGAAAATTAGACGTCTATATCTTGACCCAAAAAGAAATGGCGTCGATTTTAAGTTACACAGATTTGTATTATGCGAGAGTGTAAAAACATCTGTATAACTTTTTAACCAGTTTTTTCAGCGTAACCAAATTTGGTACTTATTATTAAAGTTATCAAAAGTATCTTTTAATGCATACTGACACTTTTCCCCAGTTTTCAAAACGGGTGATTGGGGTAGACTTAAAACTCTGTGTAACTTAAAAGCGACGCAATTTCTTTCTGGGATAAACTAGATACTTATAATTATCAACATTCATCAATATTTTCTAAGACCTTCAAAATGAAGTGTCACTCGATGGGGCTTCCTTATGAAAATTATGGGGCTACCCTACCCCAATCACCCATTTTGAAAACTGGGGCAAAGTCAGTATGCATTAAAAGGTACTTTTGGTTCTTCTAAAAAAATGTACCGAGTTCGGTTGCGCTGGAAAAACTGGTTAAAAAGTTATGAAGGCATTTTTACACTTTCGCATAATACAAATCTGTGTAACTTAAAATCGACGCCATTTATCTCTGGATTAAGATAGAGACTTCTAGTTTTCAGCATGCATCAACATTTTCAAAGACCTTCAAAATTAGGGGTCACTCGATGGGGCTTCTCTATGAAAAGTATGGGGCATTGTCTAAACATTTAGGTTTTACCATTTGAACAGTGGTTTTCAAAATACAGTAGGTCAAATGAAGGAAACATGATGAAGCAACTTTGTACAACTTCGGTATAAACTGATGTAAAATGTTATAGAACTTTATTTGGCTTAGACATGTTGTCCTTAAGTTTGAAATATCTTAAATTGTACACTTGTATGCTAAAAACTGGAAAGTATACCGGGATACTGAGAGTTTTAGGTAATAAAAAGATATTAAACAAAAACATGTGTCAAAAAACCAAATAAAGCTTAATTAGGAGGCCCAAAGCAAAACAAAAATAATCTAGCATAATATTATTTTTTGGCTTTTAAGATCTGATTTGGCTGAGTAATAATGAAATTTAAATTAATCCTTACGATTAACTCCTTTTAAATGTGAGTTGTTGGAATTAACTTTCTTTGGAAAACATAAGTTTAACGCTGCTGTTATAAACAGTGAAATGAAAGTAGTTCTTTGTTTTCTCACTCGTTTAGTAGCCTCCATCATGAAATAAAATAATGAAAATCCAGTTCCAATTAAGTTATAGTTGAAAACTACCATTTTACCGTCAGCTGTATGTTTAACTCATAAGCGTAAATAAACAAAAAAAACTTGCCACAAATGGAAGTTTGCCTGTCAAAATCGGGTTTGAACAACAATTATTTGAGTTTAAAACAAAACTTCAAATATTTTATATCATAGTAAATAGGAACTGTCACAATACATTCGCAAACTTTGCTTTTAAGGGACAACGGCGGACGATTGCTGTGACAAATATAGCCGTTAACTCATAAATAAACATATCTGAAAGGGTCTAATTTACTTTATTGGCTCTCAACCTCTACTAGGTTAATTCAGTGCTACGCTCAGTGCTAAGGCAGTTGTTAGGGCTCCAAAACACTATACTTTTTCATAGCGTTTTTTTAATTTTCTAGATAGTAAACTAAGAGAAATCATGACGCTATTGGCTCATATAAGGGGCCTGTATTGGAAATGTGTGTTGGCCAGGGGGCTGAATTAAGGAGAAAACAAAGTAGGCTATTTTACCATTTATAATACCGGCCTGTATTGAACCACACATTTAAGTTCAATTTTATAAAATAATTTATTTATAAGGTTCTGCAATGTGTATTTGGCATCCAGGGGTATATATACAACATTTGTTAGAATAAAGGTTGTTCATAATTGTTGTGTTGGCAGCTTTAGTTGTTCTTTACTATATGATTACTTTTTATTAATTTGTTTTCGCCTGAACTTGTAACAACTTTAGTAGTAGGCCTCAGCGTCTATGTGACAATCCTAAGATTTGCTTACATTTTGGCTTCAGGTGTACGATTCAGTACCATATGTTATTCATATGGCAATGAAACACATTTTAGGCACAATTTCGAATAGGGGCATCGTAAACTTTGGCATGGTATGAATGAATTTGTGTTTTTACCCTTACAAATGCGGGGTTACCTGATGGGGTTGATTAAAACGGACCACCCCCCTCCTCTGTCATTATTTTGGAATGGGGAGAAAATCCCCAAAATATGTCAAACAGTACTTCAGTTGACTCTTTTGCATTCTTTCAAAAGTTAAGGAAGGGGCCAAGAACAGCCAATGAAAAGTCATATTTTGTTCTGCATGGCTGAAAACAAATTATGATCGGTATTTAACTACTATTTCAGCAAATCTGAAATGATTCATAGTTATTTAACCGACTTTATTAAACGCATAGATTTACAAGTTGACCTACGGATACTTTTTTTAATGTCTGTTCACGAATAACTTTTTAACTTAGCCATCGTTTACATCTATTTTTACGCTGATTGAAAGATCTTGACTCCATAGGGGTCCCATTTAAATACAATTTTGACTAAATTTCTATATAAAAAAGGAAAAAAACCTCTAAAAAGTCTCAAAAACCATGTACTTGTCTGTACCATGAATTTGTCTGCAATAAATGCACTATCCCAAACAAAAAAGGATATAATTGCACTTATTTTATGTGAAATTACATTTCTAACAATATGGTAGCCTTTAATCTTTGGAATGTTTAGGTTTTACCGTGATAAAACATATTTTCGTCTAATAATACTCGGAAAAATTTCTTTGTTTGTATTTATAGAGTTATAGACGCCAAACTATACATTTGATCAAAGTTTTGAAGGAACTAAGTGAGGATAAAATTTAATTTTCTTTTAGAAAATATAAAATGTTTAGTTTGATTTTATTCACGTTTACTGAGCTATGGCCTACTTCTCGCTAGAAACACGTAATTTTCAGCACTCCATGTAAGTTTAAAAGCAAAGAGGATTCATTTAAAAAGGTTTATTTGAAGAAGCTTTAAAGAGGTTTGTTTAAGTATCTGAAAGAGGTCTCAACTTAGATTTATTCAAGAGACTTCTATATTTTTCCTCAGTGTATTCTTGTAGCCTACATTATTTATGTTTTATACAGTGTGTAAAGTAACTATTGTTATATTAATGTACAATTTATACACAGTGACGAAATAACAATATTAATATTATATTATATATATATTGAATCTAGCAATGACTGTGCATAGCAAAGGTTTCAAAACAACCATATTCTACAAGCTTTAAAACGCTTTATAACTTTCGTGAGCATTACCGTAATAAACCATCCAAAATTTAATGAATCGTGTACTATTTGAGTGCTTTGTGCTATAGATGCCGCTTCCGTAAGGCTATAAAATTAGACTAATCTAAATTTTTTACAACATAATTTCCATACAGTAATAACATTTAAGTCCTCTTAAAAAATATTCTGAGACATTTTACGCATAAACTGTTTTCTCACATAATTTAAGCTGACACAGTTTTCATCTTGATGTAATGGATGTAAGTAGTAATTTGGTATCATACCGTACAAAACATAATTTACTACAAAATGGTATATCTGATAAGTTGAAAAATACGTGCAAATCTTAACGACAATTTGAAACAATCAGACATTTGACCTGTAAGCCCGAACTACTCGTAGATTTTGAACTACAGCTAAGTTAATTCCAACATGAGTGAACTCTTTAAAAAATCTTACTAAACAAATTGAACTCCTCAAACTTTCGAAAAATAACTCGCCTTACATAATTTTAATCTTTAAAGTTGAAGGAAAGCCAAAGTTAGACAACAAAAGTGACAATGAGTGAAATAAATCTCTACTAATTTGCGAGACTAAAGGACGACGCTTGACCGTGAACAATGTAAACGGCTCTCAATATTGCAAACTTGCCAAGAAGAGTGAATTACCCTCAAGGCATAAGGATGAGGGCCGAAACGTAACTTTAAAGAAAGAAACGTCGAAAAACTTGTGAGCTGGCGATAAGCAAATGAATGGCCTTAACCAGGAAGCGTCAATGCGAGTGAAGCTAACCACTTTGTCATTTTTCAGCTTGACCGAGAACCGAAACTACATCGATAGAAGGGAACGATGCCGCTGGCCTAGTCCTGCGAGCGTATCATTAAAACATGGCAAAAGACTTTAACCCAAATCTTCACCCTGGTCCGAGCGGATGTCCCATACTCGTCCGGCCAAAGCGTCACCTCGAATCCTAGAGCGAAGCAAAGCAGCTTCAACTAGCGATAGATACTGAAGATGGACTCAAACCTAGGGGCCGATAAGAGAGCTGCCCCTTTCCAGATTATATGATTCAACTACCAAGCTTATGATCCATGATTTAATTACTGATTTCAAAATGATTTGATTTTATTAAAAGCAAAAACACATTCATAACGTTCAAATGAATAATAAAAATAGACTCTTTGACGTTGTTTGTTTTCATTGAACTAGCCAATTATTCGACTACACTCATTTGATTGAAATCTTAACTTTGTGGAATAAAAAGCCTTTAGTAATATAATTTAACCGACTTAAACAAATCGAGAGTCAGAGCTGCTGAAGCAATATTATCAAAGGGATCGGAGCTTTTAAAGCGGTCAAAGATTATAACAACACACAAATTAAATTTTATAACGTGGCAAATAGTGTGCGTATGTGGTGGTTTTCTAATAATAATTGGCAACTTAAGATTTACTACACTGGTTATCATGAAATGAGTATAGCTGTAATATTTTACTGTAGTTTAATGGATAAATGTATGCTGTATGTTGTGCATGTATGCTATAAAACATTAGAAACACATTTGTTATGGATGTAGCACGTAAAGCAATACATTACTGCGATAGCCAATTATTTCATACTTTATAGAGCATTTGACTGTGAGTTAATTTTGAAGTCGGTTCAACTTTTGTTAAAAAGTTTTATGAAAAATAGTTTAAAGTTATTTAAAAGCTTCGCTAGTACTTTCTAACTCGGTTATCATGTCTAGGTAAATGTCATAATCGTACGTATAATGGACATTCGCTACGTTAAAATTTCCTTCATTAAATTCTTGACAAAACGTGTTTAAATTCAAATAATTATTTATTTTTAAAAGTTGAATATAATTTTAATTGAGCTATGGTTTTGCCGGTTAAGGCACCATCAACTGTTTTTACAAGATGAAAACAACTGATGATGCCTTAACCGGCGAAAACACTCTTCAAATTAAAATTATGGGAAACCTTTAAAAAATGAATAATTATTTGAACGTTAAAATTTTCAAAAGACATATAATGAATGGAAAGTGTTTAAATTTTTAATATGCATGAAATGAGCTACATATTTATACAGTAGTATTTTGTTCGCAATAAATTTCTTGTGCTACGTCTTGTAAACTTAATTATATTATATATTTTAGTTGACAATTTGGTTTTACTATCAAGTTTTTTAGAAGCAAGGTATCGTTCAATCCTCGAACATATGCCTAAACACGTTCAAAAGTGTTCACTAATTCAAAAGTTAAGGGGCTTTTCCGACACCCGGTATTTGTATCTTATTATTTCTATTTACTATCTTGAATTTATTTACTAATAAAGCGAACACCATGAAAATACGTTAGTTCGTTTCAAAATAGCGGTAAAAGTGATTTTTGCTATAACAGTGCAATAAGTAGTTTGATGTTAATGAAATGTGTAGTTCGTTTTCCTGTATGGTATGCATTAAAATTTGGAGTAAAAGACTACGTAATTCTGAGGCCTAGACCAAAGTGATAATGTGAGCGTAGCAAACAGCCTCGTATTGTATGTGATAGTACTACACGAATAGCTGAGGCCATAGGCTGAAGCATGGCTGAGAGCGTATACGAACATATCCGTGTCGCCTGTGGCAATAGAGGGTGAGAAGCTAAGGCGATCAGCGGAACGTAATACAGTTACAGTTACAGTTAGCTACGAGGGTCATCCAGAAAGTAAAGAACGTTTTGGCATGGTCAAATAAAAATAAAGATATCAACACAAAACTTTATTTACAAATGCATAGAACCTTCCTCTACATTTCTACGCAAACGCCATGGATTTCAAGACACTGGTTTTAACGTGGGACCAGTTTTTCCATAACCATGTTCTACCCATTTGCCGCCAAAAACATGAGCCAGGATTTCTTAGCTTCTTTGAGTTCCTTATCGTTAGCAAACTGTTTTTACCCAAAACATGGGAATAAGTGATAATCACTCGGCACCAAGACAGGGCAGTAGTCTTTTCTATTCTTGGCATAAATTAGACATGGATTAAGCCCTTTCGATCCCAAAAAACAGTTGCCGTGACTTTTCGAGTGTTTAAATTTCACACTTTACATTTGGCGGGGTTTTCAATTGTCGATGCCATTATTAATCACTGTGGACACGAGACGCGTAATCACACAAAAACGAACCTATACTCAAACTGAAGAGGAAGAATGTAGCTAGCAGCTGCACGTGCGCTCGTAGTGGTGAGGGGTGTGCGGCGTGTGATGCGCAATCGTTCTTTACTTTCTGGATGACCCTCGTAATTAGAGTAACGAACTGCAAAAAACTCGCTTCACTCACGCCAGTGCGCACTCGCTTAGCTGCGTGTCGGCCCGGTTTTATTTTTCAATCATTTTTACGCGCAAGGCGGAAAAAGTCGGCAATGTCCTCGTATATACGAGCTTGAAATGTTCGTCGTTTTGAATATCTGACATATGTTTGAGGTTTTCTTTGCGGCATAATATAAATCTTAATTGGTCAATTTGCCAATAGATTACTACTTAACGACAGAAAATCGGTTGACATTCGTATTTAACGGATATGTGGCGGATTGGTATCGCTCATTACTTCAGTTGCGCGGGTTCGATCCCCACAGTCTCCACATACAATTTGTTATGTGACTATACGGTGACGCTATGTAAAGGTTGAGGTTGAGTGAAAAAGAGGACTTTGTAGTCCTAACTTCACCTCGTTAAACAAGACAAGCTTTACCTTTTTACCTTTACTTTTATTCTCGGTCCACGGTTTTATGCGTAAATCTAAGTTTCACCCAAGTTTAGTTAGTACATTTCCCAAGCTTTTCAAGTGAACATACTAATCCACTCCCCAGAAGGATTATACACGTTGAAAACAGTACCAACGAATTGTCATTCAATTTAATTTCATCATTTCCTGTAGTAAAACAGTTTTAAATTCTACAATGCAGGTAGGAACAACATTTACTCTAAAGGGTCTAGGTTTTCCTATTGAAACTACAATCATTCTCTACATAAAGAAACGTGTACTGGTGACGATGAATCCAAACATGTAACAAAGGAATATCTGTTTGTTAACATTTTCTCTAGACATCACCAGGCCAAACTCGTTTGACCAAAGTGAAACTAATAGAGGAAGTACCGGTACCGGGAGTGCTCATGCTAATCTAAGTTGTAAGTAAAATCTGACAAACACTGTTTGGTGAGGGCCTCACTTACATTTGATGGATCAGCACAGATTGGATCTTTTATAGCAAATGAATTCTGAGAGAAAAATCATAGTTCCATTCCGTAGTTGTGAGTTACATGAGTTCTCAACAGTTCCTGAAACAAAACGGAACTCTTGGAGTATAACACCTCAATCCTTGTCGTGGGAAGAAACAACACAGTGTCCACGCAGGCCGAGGACAGAGTCTATATCGGCAAAATTCTTCATACTACAAACTACAAGACGTCTAAACACAAATGTTAATATTACATTTAAATAACTACAGAAACCAAACTATGTACTGTTTGTATGTTATAGCTGGCGGGTTCTTCGTGAGATCTTTGGAGAGCGGGACAGTGTCCCACCATTAGTTAACAACCATCAATAAAGTGGTATTAACAAATACACTTTATCTTTTAATATTACGTACTTTTATCAACGGCTATCAACAAAATTGATAAGCAATAAACCTGTTTCGAGTTAAAAAATCCTTAAAAACTGGCATTACTTCACATCTACATTACATTTACTTCACACCTGCATTAAAACTACCTAAGCAAGTTTTAAAATCGTAGAGTTCGATACATCTGTTGTCTGGTAGAGATTGTCTGGTACAGATACATTAAAATAGGATGTTTAAGAATTTGCTGCACTTTAAACCTTTATGGAATTCAAAACCTTCGAAATTATGTTTTTTTAAAGTAGTCATAAATAGAACAACATAGTACATCATACCAAAGGCTTTACTACTATGACCCTTTGTTTGTACTTGGTTTGTTTATCGCTCGAACAATTCACATGTTGTGTGTTGTGTTTCACTCTCAACGTATTGTGTTAGTAAACGGTAAACCTCTCTGCACTAAAGCTCTCCTTGAATTACTCGTATACGAATTACTAATTACTAATTAGGATATATCGACTTAATGCACTTGTGAAATACTGTTCACATAGAACCTCCGTATTACATTTAAACTTTCATGACTTTGTTGCTCTTAGTTATAGAGTTTAGAAAATAAACGAAAGACAGTGTTTTGGCAACTCCGGGTTTGACCTCGTTCAGCTTTTAGACGAAAAACAATTCAAAATCCTTTATTTCTGCGCATCGAGAGTTTATGAAGAGTTTGTGTGTCAATTTTCATGTTTCTATGTCACATTGTTACTACTAGCATCGATGATACGAAAAGTCAGTACACTTCGAGTCTTATCGTTCGAGGGATTTATACGGGTTTTAAGGTAATTTCAACAAAGTCGCGTCCCCACCTCCATCCGAAAACTTTAATTTACATTTCAAGTATTGCTTCCGTCTTATTGCACACCTTTACAACAACAAAATCCACCGTGTAAAGGTTCCTTAGCCTGGGCTTTGATTTTGTTCGTTTGGTTCGGAGTAGACATAAAATCTGTGGTGCATAAGAGGTGTTTTGATCCGTTGAAACTTTACCTCGTTTTGAGCATAGACAAAAATAGGCATTGACGAACCGCACAATCTTTTCCTAGCGCGTTTTGGGGTCTTTAAGAAATATTTGTGTCAAAAGTGTGGTTTTAAGCTCTTTGGTTTTTTGGAAACATAGATCAGTGAGTGAGTGAGGGGCATTTGGATGATATATACATATACTGTATAAATAGACAGGGCAGTTCGTGAACAATATAGTATGATAATTTCCCGTTTATTGCTAAGATAATATATGTAATAACAACAATAGTTCATGTTAATTATGCTTATTACTATTACTTTACATCACATCACTAAAACAAGTGTGTTCGTCAATGAAATGCTAAAAAAGTGACAGCTATAAACTACTGTTTAGCATCACATTTTCTTGATAATCCCAACACTCTATCAGGGTAATGAATACGAAAAATCAATTCCCTATGCATTTTATATCACTCTTTAATCTTTTTCCAATGACTGATACATTTATTTTTATTTTTTAATAAGTTGGATTGCTTTCTGGATAACTGTAGCTTTTCTGAGACACAAATCGGTCAGTTATGGAGAGAGGCTTACGTTTTTCATTGAAATTCTTTATACTTGGTTATCGTAAGTATTGTCCCCTTGTAATCGTCTCCTCTTATACATGCATAGTGCGCATTGAATACCATTCTTAAAAATTGATTTATGGGTCTAAACTAAGACAAAACTGTTTAGAGCATCCTATATAGAAGGGAAGGGGTGAGGTAATTTCATAACGACTATATCAGTAAAAGAAAATTGATTCTGACAATAAAAGCTGCGTTAACCTAACGGGAGGAACTTTTACAGGCTTCAACTTAATTAATGTAAAAACGGTACAGCCGATACAGGCTCCAAAAAATTAAACCTGTTTAGCTGATTGCAAGAAAGATCTAATAATACCAAGGCTTATTCTTGACTCCCTATCATACGTTTCGCTGAGTAACAACGAACACGTGGTGAAATTAAGATTGTTTTGTTTAAAGTTTCCCTCGTATGATTTTCCGCAGTGTATTAAATGTCACCCTTCCCTAATTGTACAACAAGGTGCCAAATCAATAAGGTTCTAGAATGTTAAAAACTCATCCAGTTGTTACCTGATAACCGGCTACCGTAAGATACTTTGTATTTGTTCAATACCCATCGAGTTGCACCTTGTTGTAAAGATCTTAATCCCCTAACATCAAGGATCTGGCGTTTTTTTATCTTGAAAATGGAACCGTTGACGAACCTGTGCAAAAATCCGTTCACGTGTCGGTCATGTCACCAAAAACCTTCATTTTTTGATGAGAGATAAAACCCCGATCACGTCAAAAATTAATTTAGCCCTAATAACGTGAACCAAAGTGAGATATAGCCTACAGTGCTAGGCGTTCAAATGTTAACCTTAACATTAACCTTAACCTTAACATCCTCCCACCTGGGAGGAGATACTTAAAACGCCCTGTAAATAAATTGGTGGAGTAATTCTCCACAATAGTTAGTTTATGACGGTTTTTGTCAACTTCTCACCTTACTACTTATTAAATTGAAGTACATCAATAACTCTGACTATGCTGGTGATTTTCCCGTATACCGTCGACCTACAAAGATACAAAAGCATGCAACGTTTTGAAATATCTGATTGAAGAAAAAAAGGTTTTATACACAAGTGGTGAATATCTGGCTTTTCCTTCAGTTCGACTCATATTAGAATGACTTCCCGAAACCATCATAGGACAGCTTAAACAGGGTGTCCAGTATTTACGGGATCACACTTCACTAGGTGATTTGTTACGTCATAATAAACAAACAATTGTTCTATAACACATAGGCCTATCTCGCTTAGTGTTCCGTCTGTCTGTCTGTTTGTGTTTTCACTAAATAATTTCTATCTCCAAGGTCAATTAAGTTATCATCATAAAAGTTTGATCATTTGTTAGTATAATTAAAACAAATATTTACAAAACATTCTGACTAATTTTCACTTCTGGTTTAGAAATGGCGGCCATATTAAATTTTCTAAGCTTAATACCTCAATACCCTTAAGCTTTATGGCAATACACAAAACTAACAATACGTGGAAAATGTTTTATCAACAATTTAAGACCAAGTTTGTTGTGCTGCAATAAATAACAACGGAGATATTAAGTTTTCCTGACACACTCCTCTATTTACATTTGAAAACATATTTAAATAAAGGTGTGTGCTCTGGAAAGCTTTAGTATCCCCGTTGTTACTTAT
Organism: Matsumurasca onukii; assembly: GCA_018831715.1. Lineage (NCBI taxonomy): Eukaryota > Metazoa > Arthropoda > Insecta > Hemiptera > Cicadellidae > Matsumurasca > Matsumurasca onukii. The sequence goes on from CM032064.1 coordinate 24,949,158, forward strand.
CACAGCACAACAAACTTGGTCTTAAAATGTTTATAACACATTTGCCACGTATTGGTAGTCTTGTGTATTACCATAAAGTTTAAGGGTTTTGAGTTATTAAGCTTAGTAAAGTTAATATAGCCATCATTTCTTAACCGAAAGTTAAAATTAGTCAAATTTATTTTTAAATATTGGTTTTAATTATACTATGCAAAGTGCCTTCTGAACAACTTGAAGTGGTTTTAAGAGCAACACTGATATTCCCTTCACACTTTGTTCACCAGACAGCCATTTGACTTATTCTCAAATCCCCCAGTCAGTATCTGTCTGGTTAGTACCTGCTCAGATTACTTTATACTGGGGTACATCAAAAAAGAGTTGTTCACAAAAATACTGGGCAGCTTTGTAGTTGTCCAGATGTTGAACACGCTCCGTTCCCCACCAGGGGAGGTTGGATCAGATATCATTTTAGGGGGATGCGGCAGCAGGGTAGACCGCGACTTCAGGAGAGGCTTGCCATAATCTTGGGGGGAACGGTCCCCCGAGTGATGGCAAGGCTCTCCATGTCTTGGGGGTTAGAGTCCCTTAAGTGGTTGTCAGCGGGCTTGCTTGCCGCACCCTCTCATGATTGTCTGGTCAGCCGAACCCAGTACCATTCCTCTCCTGAATCCAGACTTCCTTTCGTTCCGGTGGTAGCGCAATATGCCCAACAGACGAGGCAGACGTGCCTAAGGGTAACCAGTCCCTGACCACTTGATCCCCTCAATCTAACATCTAACATCTATTCTCAAATCATTTGATCTCTACTGTCATTCAACAGATACTTTGAATCTGAGCAGATGAGTACTTCTGTATTTAGTTCAGACCAGCTTAAACACTAAATATTTGCGTCATGTAATTTCTAGTTTAAAATAAACAATACAGTTTCCCCCCCTCCCCGGCCCTGTTCACCCTTTTACAGTCGTTTCAGGTGCTACGGCAGAGGATCTAGATAACAAATACTTGGCGTTATTTTTATAAACTGTTAGTATTAATTTATTTAGAAACTCTTATACCGACCCATCGACTCGGAATCAGCCGAGTCAAAGAAAATATGGCAAGCAACGGTGTTGTTACTCCATGTCCTCCCACATTGCCCACGGGTCTCTGTTAAAGTCTACGGTCTGAAGCCAGTAAACTTGTCATTTAAAAATAAAGCCATTTCTGTAAAGAAATTCTGTATTTTCCAAGCTGTTTTCGGCCAACATACTCGACGCTGAAAACATACAAACACGCAAATGCAAAAACGTGACAAAGAGACTACTACTACACATTCCCCAAAATTATTCAATCGCTCAACCCATGTATTAGTGTTAGTTAGCGGTGAAGTCCAAAGGACGATAATCGATACAGAAAGGGTGATGTCAGGGATGTTTCAGATATGTGGCGTCAGATACTTGACTCCCTATCAAAGAAGAGTCATCTTCCTCTGTTCCGTAGAGATGTAGAGTGTCGGTCATACGTCACTTTCCTCTTCACTCTTGAGCAAAGAACACTACGTGATACACACTCGTGATACGTCATGACCGTGTAGTCTACTTTCCTTTGAAAGGAAAACTGACTCATTCATTGAAACTCTAAGGAATTTCTTCCACTCCCTATTGACTGTGTATAAACAGGTATGTATGTGTTCTTTGTTACAGTTTGTCAGTTTCATACTCGTCTGTGATTGGTCGTCCACTACTCCTATCCAGCCAACTTAGTCAGTGAGCAGCAGCTGTCACTGGCTGTGGACGTGCTTGATTTGTCTAATAGCTTTTCAGTTTCATAACGTTCTGTGTATTCTGTAGAAATAAATGAAGGACAAACAAAAGAGAACATGTTTGTTATTTGGTGGTGGGTGACTAGTTAGCTTACACCAATTTCTTATGTTTTGTGTCATGTTTTAGGGTACTCGTCACCCGAAGACGGGTTCAGATTCCAGACGCCAAAACGTCCTGTTCTTCTTGTTTACTAACAAAACTGTGGAATACGTAGTAACATTTCAACCTCAGACACAGAATACGTCTTACAGAAATACAGACATAACGTAGTACTTAAATCTGAACGTCCCAATCTTAAATCTAAACGTAGTATTTGATGAAGAAGTTCAGTCACTTCCTTAACGACATTATCTGTGTTTCAAATCTTATTTCTACCTAGTAACGACATTATCTGTGTTTCAAATCTTATTTCTACAGTTCATGTCAAGTTTTCTTCTTATTTGATATCTCATTCATAAAAGTTAACATAAATGGTTTTGAACCATTTCATGTCAAAGGTATGAAATTCGCATTGTATATTGTGCAAGCTGCAAGCCGAATTTAATCCCTGAAGGGACTACAACAAATATCACACGCACTAAAAGGCAGACCGGGTTGATAAATGCGGTCAACCTCTCGATGGAAATGATGCATCGTAACGTTCAACATAGCTTTAGCTATGTATCTGGTCCAACGACTATTACTTCACTTTGTACTGAAGGAACGTATCACACATTTTACATGTACTTTGTCATTTTCGATTTTAACAGCTATAACTTCTTGCGCAGCTATAAATTATTTTGCTAAAACCGTACCATCGATCAGACAATATTGCAATTAATTGTTAATAACTGCAACAGCTTCGTTTGACACAAAGCTAATAGTATTGTAACAACAAAACCTCAGCCATGTATAATATCACTGCACATCTAAGCAACAGAAATGTCATAACAAAGGTTATCAAATAAAATACATTGCAGTTATATTCATTTATTTGTACCACTTGTATTGCCTGTTTAATTTATAGTGTTTATTAAGTTATTTTTTCTGTTAAGAACTAATGTTCTGTTTAATGTATGTATAAAATTTCTGCCAGCCTCAAGATTGCTTGATAGTTGATTTATCCAATCAGGCTATGCCTGTGAGGTTTATCTTTCAATAATTATGTTACATACTATTAAGATAAATGGTTCATATGATGGTATAGTTTAGCTTTATACTGTAAATGTTAGAGTGGTGTTCCTGGATTTTGTTTGTTAAAACTACTGTTCCATGAACTTACTGTATGTAAAAAGAAAGAGAAATAAAGCATTTTAATTTTTCCTTTCAGTAAACACCTAAAAAGTGTTTCTCTTACCGTAGTACGCCTATAAAGAAAACATTGTGAAAATACTGTACTATCAATGAGTAGTGAAACAAAATGTAAACTTCCTCAATTTACAAGCCTACTTACAATTGTTAAGAGAGCTTTTGGTAACGTTAGGTAAAAGTGGTGTTTGAGTAGAGGAGAGGACTTTGTAGTCCTAGCATAGCCTCGTCAAATAAATAAATACGTACAACTCCCTTTATTTGAACGTTTCTCAGTAAAATAATCTTGTTTTCAGAACGACCCGTGTAAACTTATCCTTAATTTAATTTCAAACTATATTTAATAAGCTATAATTATTAAGTAAACAAGAAGTTTAACCTAATGTTTTTAACAAGACAATCTTGCCCTTTACTAATTTTGAAAGACCTACACTGGTTAGCTATCCTTGACTTAGAGACCATTCATTTCTATGCTAGTGAGTCTTCCTTCTGTTTCCAATAAGAATTGCTAGAAATCGGACAGTTATTAAGGTGTTTAATACCGACGTAAATACAGTTAAAAAAATTAATTTAACGAAAGATCAACGAGTTGCTTTGCTTGAAGCTCATTTTGAGAATACAAGTTAGTTTGCTGCGAAGTTTCGATAGAAGTTTCCTTGAAGTTGCCTGCAAAGCTTACAGTAAAAGATAAGAAAACTGTGTATGATCTAATTCGGCGTTTCCGTGAGACAGGAAGTGTTTATTCTAAACCCAGAAGCGGCCGTCCCTCAACATTGACGCGTGGGTTCCTTGATGACGTTCAAGCTAACTTTCAGCGACCTCTTAAAAAGTCACTTCGTCGGCTACCCCAGCAGTTACAATCGTCTTACAGTGCATACCAAAGAGCCATAAAGCGTTTGAAACCTCGTCCTTACAAAATACGGGCAGTTCAAGAGTTGAAACCTAGAGACCCAGCTGAGCGTCTTGGGTACTGTCACTGGTTTAAGAAATTCTGTAGAAACAAGATAAAAAATCATTTAGAGATTACATATTTTACGGATGAAGCATTTTGGGCAACGAAATTCCACAATCATATGTTGCACCAAGCCCCTCTCCATTTTCAAAAAATTGGAGTTTGTTGTACGATTTCTTGGTGAAAGGTTATTGGTCCAATATTGTTCGAAACCACTGTTAACTCAAATGTTTATTCGGAAACCATACATCAGTTTGAAGAGGATGAGAGGATGTGTTGGCTGCGACAGGATGGTGCGACGTGTCGTACAACGGAGAAACAATGATAATGCTTGGTTTCTTTGATAAACGAATATTTACGAAAAGACTTTGGCCACCAGGATCCCCAGATCCAACCCTTGGTGATTATTTTTATGGGGTAATTTGGAAGGATAGGTTTACCAAAACAACCCAACGACACTTAATGACTTGAAATTAATATTTAAAGAATCACAGAACAAACAACACCTTCAATGATAAAACGCACAATTTCTACGCGTAGTTTGTGTCAAAGAGTTAACTTGTGCTTCCAGATGGACGGAAGACATTTTGAGTTCTTGTTGTGAGCATTTGTTCTGTCAAACAACTCGTATACTATGATTAGTTTTGAATCACCCTGAACAATATACTACGGAGTCTTTTGAATAACACTGTATTAAATTGAATCGCACGGAAATAAATTGAGCTTAAAAGAAACTTGAAACACATTGTGATCACAATTTTATTGATGAAAATGTTATTGGATCAAGTGCATTGATACATAGTGAATTATATACAATAAAATCAACTTTCATGCCACGCAAAATGTTTTAACACATTCTAAAGACTATTGACTTTAATAATGTTGTAATAAAATAATTGTATTGGTTAGGTGTTGGGATGTAAACTATTCATTTGATTGAATCTGTTTAGTTTGAATAAAACTATTGCCACTTTTACACAGTTCATACGAGTCATATTAAGATAGTAGTTGAGAATAAATGTACAATGATAATAAAATAGGACTTTATGATATAAAATCATTCGGCACCTTTGAGTCGAGATCGGCAAGGACATTTGAAAAGGTACAGTTTGCCCTTTTACCACTATACGTCGATCTTTACCTAGCGTAGCCACATAGTCAACAAGATGTTAGAGGTGGCTGCATGGATCGAAACCGCGACACCAGCAGAGGGATGAGATCCAGAGTGGCGCCCGATACCATTCCGCCACGAGTCTGCTAAAAAGGTCTTATATTGGTTATACAGTCATTGATAAAAGCCTCTAAGTTTATGTCATAGAAGAATTGTAACGGTTGATTATTTCAATATTTTCAAAACAAAATTGTGGCATTAACATTCTACACAAGCATGATAATTCCAAGGATATACAAATAAATGGAACTGATTTGTTTAGCGGTGCGCGAGCTGATATTTGGTGCCCCTCCCCAACCTAGCAACAACCCCTCCCACAACTCAATCAGGAAATGTACCCCCAAACACCCTAACCACCACACCGCTCTACCGCTCTACCGCTCTACCGATCTACACGACAGTCTCTTGACCATCATATATCCGTTATACCTCTGCAGCCAACATCACGTGTACTACAGCTGTTTAGGTGAATAAACGCCAGTTTAAATACCTAATAGTTTTTGTGACCTCTTTTATGTATACTACTAACGATAACATTGCGTTGAAACATAATTTAGTAGCGAATGTTTTCAGGAGATGTTAGTTTAGACTGTCTAGTTGTTTTTTATTGCCAGTTCTGTATTCTTTTATTGTATTTTCCATTCGAAGTGAAATTGTTTGCCTTCACAATCTTATCAGACCAAGTATTACGTAACAAAAGCCACGTGTGATGCAATCTTTAGGTTATTTGTACTCAAACAGGGAGTTTAGCTCACGTTATGACGCGTGCTGTGATTCTTTGGCTTTATCTATCGACGACACATCTTTGAACACTTTTACATTCAAATAATTGAATGCTTTTATCAATTTTTTAATTAAAGAACAGAAAACTATCAAATTTTTAGGCAAACCTGAACAATAATTATAACAAAACTCAGTTATGAGTTGCACTTACGTTGAAGTTAGAGACATGAGAGCGGTAACAAAGTTCAACAGCCTCATACAAAAGCAGTTTCCGGGAAGTTTGCTTAGATGTTGCTTTGACACTGTTCTGTGTTCACCAACGTCCAGGACAACTGTTAGTTAGCCAGTAGCCACTAACACAAACTAGATGTGCATTAAAAGTCATCCTCATGTGTTGATTGGCTAAGTTTGATTGCACTTGATTTCCATACATACACGATTGCACGTCAATCCCAGACACATGATTACTGCATATCGATAGTTCAGACACCTCAAGGGTATTGAGCAATCCAACACCTCTGATTGAACCTTTGCATGTAGTTGCATAATGCGTATTGTCGACTTTACTCATGTCTCCAATACTTTGTCTATGTTGCCCATTGGAGTCTCATTTATTTTTCATTAAGATGTATCGTATATCGTGGCCCAGGGAAAATAAAATAAACTCAGATTGAACACGATATTCCGGTCCTATATTTTTATCGAGGTGGTATCAGACTATTCAGTGGCCTAGAGACAATCCAGAAGGGCTTTTAAATTAATGCCCACTCACATAACTGGATTACGTTGAGTTAAAACAGCTTATTATTCCATGAATTGAGTTGAAAGTCTTCAATCCAAATAAACAAAATAAGAATGTTGTCTGTACACTGTTTAGGGATGTTGTTACGCGCTCATCGTTAGCAACTTGATATTTTTTACGTACGATTGTTTCGATGCGTAGACACACGCTAAGAAAAGCTTTTGCCGTTAGTTTGTCCCTTTATATTTGTGCGCAAATAAACAGTTCATCATACCTTAAATTTTACTGAAAAGTTTACCTGCTACGATTATCTTAAAGTCTTTATTACATCTTTTTCTCTATACCACCCCCCTTCTTTGTAGTTTGACTCTCGCGGGTGTTATTTTAGGTTTCTAGCTTACAAGATGCTAGCTTACAAGGTGTATGTGTAAATTGAACGTTTTGGCTAAAACAGTCCTTCCGTAGTAAAGCACAAGTTAAAGTACTCAATTTCACCTGTTGACGCTATTCCATCCTTGGGATTTGTATAAGACGTTGGCTAACGTTCTGCTTAAACATTCAGGTATAGACTAGAACCATTACTGAAACGGACAGTCTTCCACGTTGCAAATGCACAAACAGACAGCAAGTAAAATATTCCGTTAATATTTTAAACTACTGTTTCTATCATGTTGGTTAAAAGGCAACACTCGTAGGGCTAAAATACGGGCGGTAACATTTTGTTAAACTAGCTGTTGTGGCCTAAATTTAAAGTGCAACAAATTAATCACAGTGGAAAGTACTACTGTATTGCGTTGTAGTTACTAGAATTCGCCAAACAATGGGAACCTACATTATATATTATGAATTCATTGTTCAACTAAATTAACTAAACTAAACATAATGGTAAGGTTTAAACCATTCAGAACCCTTTTAATTCTCACGACATATAAATATATGTCTTAAGTCAATATTTACTTCCGTGCCCTATCCTAGCTCTTCCCATGTTCCCAAGATCCTAAAATATAATTAAGATTGCTAAATCGTGCATAAAACCATTCCGTTCAACTCTCAAACTTAATAGTTTCAATTCGTATTCTAACGCATTTAAAAAAAAAACAATGAACACTATTCAGCCCAAACCAGTTTTAATATTAAAAAAGTAAAACCTGACATATTTGCAGAGCTAAATCATAACTATGAACTAACCAAACATGTTTAATCCTTCTGGGATTTGTCATTCATATACACATACATTCGATACACATAAATTTTTATCGAAATTCTCGGAAAATGTCTCTTACCTTACTATTTTATGTTTCTAAACTATTTGCACTATTAACAGTGCTAAACGTTTCGCTCATTTTGCAAGGATCCTGAATCGATCATCCTCAGTGGACTTGCTGAGGCTGGTTCTGTAGCCCTTCTTTGTATACTTTATGACGTAGTGCTGCCAACTGCTTCCTTCTTGTGTCAGGTGTACCAACCGTATTTGTGAAAGGAACTAAGGAGAAAATAGCTAGGGTTTTACGGAAACACAACGTCAGAACCGAATTCAAGCACGACAGCAAAATGTGAAATTTTGTTCGACTTGTCAAGGACGGAATTCCACTGAGTTCGCCATGTGTTTACGAAATTCCATGTAGCTTTGGGTCCGACTACATTCGCGAGACAAAGCGGTTGATTTCTACTAGAATTAAGGAACACATTAGATTTACGACAAATGAAGATCCAAAGTCAGTGGTAGCTGAACACAACTTAGCAACATACATGGAATCATGTTCGATATTCTCGTAACTTAAGTGCTTGCCAAAATTGGTATTATACTACTATCCGAGGACAATAAGGCAGTCAATAGTCTAAAAGAGAAAGAAAACAATTTCAACCGCAATGATAGCTTCAAACTCACTAGAGCCTGGCAGCCAGTTACAGAAAGGACAAATCTGTGTATAATTAGAGCGCGGTTGAGCCAATGGGAGTGCAGAGATACCTTAAGGACCGTCCAATGAATTAAGTTGGCGTCTTTTGGTTGACAGCGGCAGCTTCGCTCAAACAAGTTCGCTGAACCTCATTGCGTGTGGATGTACTGTAGTTCTTAATAATAAAACAATTTCCTTCATTGAGTGTAGTAATAATTTTAACACCTGTAATCCAGCTTCATGGAAGTCAGGTTTCGAGGATGATATAGGTCTAAAGCGGCTCAGGTAGTCTCAGTGGTCATCTGATGATACCCGCATCAACTCCCACATCGTTTAGACATATCAGACCATCACCTGCGTGGTTCGGAAGTCATGCACAATGAACAAATTGTTGATAATATATTTATATTTCTAGCCCATTTACATGTATATACTCGTACATTCAAGTGCTAGTTTGCCAAGAAGTCCCGAACGCTGTAGCAGGCAAGATCGACCAAAATACTTTTGATGTCATTTCGAAATTTACAGAGGTCCGTTTCCAACCTGAGATGAAGTGGAAGTTTGTTGAAAAGGGTTATTCCGTTAGAAACCGTGTAATTTTAAAAAAAGATCTCGATTGTTTTGGAATTGATAATTTCTTTGAATGGCGCAAAAGAATGATGTGCTCTTATTGAAAAGATTAAACTCGAAAAGTTCTGCTTTACAATTAATGTCAAGGTTTCAAGGACGTAAATCGACGGGAGCGTTAAAATGCACGTCCGCCGAAACACTTGCCTACAAGATTGGCGCGAAACCAGAGAAAAACCGTTCTCACAGCCCCTTTTTTGTAATTGGAATAAAAAGAGAGCTCTTTGAATTTCGTGGCCCCAAATAGGTACCGCATAAGCCAAGTGGGGGTATATAAACATGTAATAAGCGGATAACAGAACCTCGCCATTTGCTTGGGTCTTAAGGTTGTTCATTACGAAGATTTCTGAGCTGAGCTTTCTTGAAATTTGTTCAATATGACTGTGAAAACTAAGTCTCTCATGCAGCACCAACCCTTGATAGTATGCGGATCGCTCTACTTTATAGAATAATTATCATACGAAATTATAAGCAAGTCAAGAACCCCAGAAAATAATTCCATATTTAATGTACGATTGTATTAAACCTACAAAACAATGAACATCCTGATAAATTTTGTATATTTTAATTCTTCAAATATATGATGATTTATCATAACCGTTGGGCCAAAACCAAAATTTGACCGGCTCAAACTAAAATTGACATAGCTTGGCTTAGTGTACTTTGCTTTGAAGTTCAAGTTTTCAAAAATCTTGAAAACAAATATCGACACTTACAAACTTGGACATCTCTAAAAATTCCGTAGAGTTGAAAACAATATTGATAGTCGTATCATCTGAGTATTGAGTTAGTTGTCCTTGATCCATGCCAATAATGTTGTTAAAATATAATGGGGCCTAAAATGGGCCCTTGGGGACCTCGTATCGTAAATGTGTCATTTTAGATAGCTTATTTTGTCATTTATGTAAATAAAGAAACACTGACTGGACCTCTGATATTGTTCATTGACCTCTGATATTGTGTAGATTTTCAGTTACGTATTCGAATGTTGTTTTTTGGTTGAAAAGGCCGTACAATTTATTAGTCTTTTTGTTATATTTTTATAAGTGATTCGCAGAATGAGCATCTGAGGAAAGTTAATTGAGTAATTTATTTTTTCAATGCACTTTCATTTGATTATACTATTTTTCCTCCACAAGCAACTCAGGAACAATACTACCCAACATACATTTTCGTGGTACTGTATATCATTTTCACACCAACGCAAATAGTAGAGTACCCTTTACCTAATTGTGCATATGTTAGATTGAATAGTATTGCAGCAAAAGTGTTTGGTTTTCCTCATTATAACATCTGACAACGTACAAAGTGAGAGGTAAGTGTTCTTAGCGAGGTAAGTACCTGATCGATGAATTTAAGCTTACTGTTAGCCAACAAGATCGCTTAGGCCCAAGATTACGTGGATCATTCCATTCAAAGTAATTAAGAGATTTGAACTTTTCTGACTAGCTAGAACTGGTTCTTAATTGTCGGCCAACAGATGGAATCTATTAACACGTTATCAAAACGCACACTTAAGATGGAGATTTAATCAAACAAATATATCAAGCTGGTGAAGTTAATAATGGAAATTTACGTATCAGTACTTCACGCATAAAAATTAATATCTCAATTAAAACCTTCTATCACAGTGTTAAAAACTATAATATACCTAACTATGCAGTTCAGTGAAAACAGTTAAAGGTATAACTAAAGTTAATAGATTGTTCATGGAATACTCAAAGTATGGAGTTCATGGAACATTCAACTACTGAAACCTGTGTTATATTCGGTAAACACAGCATTTTAAGTGCCTCTTTGTGTAATTAGCCAAGCCAATAATCTTGATGCATTGTGTTTCTGACCACCCAAACTGTATGTATATTGGCAAAACAGACACATAGTTAATTGGATTCAATGTGTATCTCCTGTTTCGACACTGAATTTTAAGTATCAATAATTTTTAGTCGACAGACATTTATAAAAAAAAACAAAAGTTTACCTAATGGATACTTTTATTAGGAATTTTGAGATACTTCCAAAGGTTAAATACATCTTTGATATTTTGTTTAAATGTCTCTTTTATTTATTCATTTCAACAGCGTTCGCCACTTTACAATGTTTTCGTACATAGTTGACATATAAAATAAATTAATGCAATTATACTTATGGAAGACTTTGCCACCAAACGAATTTGATTATCATCATATTTTTATAGGGTGATTTGAACTATCGAGTACTTAAACCATGAGACAAGCTAATGTTCTCTACGACTGAGATTGACATGTTCTTGAGGCAGTACACACAAACATAATATTGTCTTCGCTATGAAACATGCCCATTATTTTAAAAGCATAATGTGTTATTTCTAAATGTAAGGGGTAGTCAAACTATAATATTGTTATTTAAACTTCCATAGAGTGCGGATGGATAGTTAGCATTATAACCGGTCAGGTGCAAACAGTTTTTATGTCAGAAACTTATTAGAATATGTCAAATCAGCCCGAGAGTCATTTAACTCAGAGAAACACATTGAATGTCTACAGTTAAGTTTTAAACCATCTATTAGCAGTTGTTTTACTATATGTAGCAGATGATGAGCGAGTATTTTCTTTTTAATTTTGAAGCGTTAGTTAAAAAGGCACTACAACAGTAAAAAAAGGTTCTGGTGTGTAGTAATTTTAATATTTCATTTTACCTTGCTTTTCTTAGTTGGTAATTTATCTAAGTTCATCGCTTGTTGTACTTCATGTTATCTATATCCGTCGAACTCCTTAGTTGTTTACTATTTTAAATCATTATACCTTGTTATAATTAAGATTTTATTTCTTGTTGTAGTTCAGATAATGTATTTTTGTAAGCAACATTTTTTACAATTTGTGAAATATTTTTTCCAGTTATCTTAAGGCTTATACCTGAGGCAGTTAGTCTTAAGGCAGTTATTAGACTTAAGGGGTTCTTTTACCAGCAGTTATACTACACATCATGAAAACAGAATGCATTTTAAATTTCACTGAAATCGGGCTACTTCTTCCGCTGTTATAGCGTCATTTTGAAAAGACTTTATGGCATTTTAAAACTTTTAGTGTATTGATATATTACAGTTAAATTTAATGACTTGCAATAAAATACACATTGATTTGAAATGTCATCAAAACCGAAAGATATTTACTGGTTTTAGATAATTAAAACAACGTGTTTTGGTGAAATTTCCCTCCCAAAGGGGGTCTGATAATGCGATTTTGCTGGTTAACGAACTAGACTGAAATCCCAGAAGTTGAACTATTATTGCGGACATTTTCCATCGTTAGTGAACAAAAAGGATCACGATCTGCAATCTGATCCCGTCTTCAGGTGAAACATCACACAGAACATTAGAAAATGAGCTAGCCTAAAGTAGTCAGCGTAGCTGACCAGTCAAACTCTACCAAACAACATGTAGTTATTAAGTCAAACAACAAATTAAATCTTAGAACTTAGGAATAGCCTAGAGAAAACAAAACTACGATATTACAAACACAAGCCACACTATGAAAGTAAACAAGTCACCGGAGTAAATTCAAAACGAATCACAAAACACGTCCACTAACTGAACGAGCTAACCCTAGACTAACTGGTTGGCCGGTGACAGGCCAATCACACACACTAGCAGCAGGCTAGCAACTGTAACAAAGAAACACAAAAATCCCTATTTATGCACAGCCAATGGAAGAAGGGGCGGCTTACGTGAGTTAAGTTGTCTGTGGCCTGTTTTGCGTCTTTAATATTATGCTATGAGTTTTTTGAGTTGTTTCTTGTTGCAAATTTACTTGAATATTATGGTTGTCCCTACGCTTAAGTTCATTTTTAATGAGCGGTAGCCAGAGTGGCCTTATTTCAACTGAAGCTTGACTGATTGGACGGCCTGCTAATTTTATGTATGAGGCCTCGATTATTTTTCTTTTAAAGAAGTGATGTTCACGATGTATTATACTAGCCTCATTCCAGTTCATTGCGTGATTTTCAGACCAACAATGTTGAGCAATTTTGGACGTTTCTGTTAAACCCTTTCACGTGTTGTCTTTGTGTTCTTTAACTTTACATTTAATGGTCTTTTGTCTCACCTATGTACTCCCTATCACAACTACATTTAATACTGTAAATACAGTTTTAGATTCCTGAGTGCCATTTTTGGGTTTGGTTTTTACGAGACTTTGCCTAAGTGTATTCTATGTTTTGAACGCGGTTCTAACTTTAAACTTTCTACCTATCCTTCTGAGTTTTTCCGATAATCCCGGCACATAAGGGATTGATATAAACGCGGGATTTTCATCTAACTGGTTTTCTGACTCTGTTCTTTTAGCTCTACGTTGTTTGCAATTTTTTATCATAGACTGTGGATACCCATTCTTAGCCAAATCGCTGTCTACTTTTTTCACTTCTTCTATTTTCCATCTTGATCTGAGCACACGCTCGTTGCTCTATCAAATAAAGAGTAAGCCACTCCTACCTTGGCAGATTTTTGATGGTTAGACAAAAAGCTTAGATACTGACCTGTGTGTGTCTTTTTCGAAAATCCGTTGTCTTAAGGACATCCCTATCTCTTTCTACACACACATCCAAAAAGGGGAGCTTATTTTGAACCTCTTTCTCCATGGTTAGCCGCCCCTTTCTCCCATTGGCTGTGCATAAATAGGGATTTTTGTGTTTCTTTGTTACAGTTGGCTAGCCTGCTGCTAGTGTGTGTGATTGGCCTGTCACCGGCCAACCATTTAGTCTAGGATTAGTTCGTTCGTTCGTTAGTTAGTGGACGTGTTTTGTGATTCTTTTTGAATTTACTCCGGTGACTTGTTTACTTTGATAGTGTGGCTTGTGTTTGTAATATCGTAGTTTTGTTTTCTCTAGGCTATTCCTAAATTCTAAGATTTAATTTGTTGTTTGACTTAATAACTACATGTTGTTTGGTAGAGTTTGACTGGTCAGCTACGCTGACTACTTTAGGCTAGCTCATTTTCTAATGTTCTGTGTTATGTTTTAGGTTATTTTCACCTGAAGACGGGATCAGATTGCAGATCCCGAAACGTCGTGATCCTTTTTGTTCACTAACGATGGAAAATGTCCGCAATAATAGTTCAACTTCTAAAATCCTCCCATCGTCAACAACAAACTTCAAACAAAGAATAGACTGAAATATACCTATAGTGATTCTACACGTATATACATATGCATATCAAGTTTTGGAAACATGCTCAAAACCTGTTTAAGGGGGCAGGATCGGTGCTCATTTCACGGTCCCGGGTCTGGGTCTTACCACGCTGACTGCATGAAAATCTTTTCTCTAAAAAGAATTCGATAATGATCAGATAATTCTTTTACTGCACAATTTTGGCTACATTTAGTTTTTAAGAACAAGTTTAACACGTTGACTGCAATGCACGAATGTAGGTTTCCTGGTTGAATATTGTATACAGTGAAAACTAAAAGAAAGACAGATGGCAGGTTTCTCGCACAAACACAGCATTGCTCTAGGGAACCGTTCACTGCCGCAACGGTCCTAAAGAAACAATGTGTCCCAATAACACAGCCTCAGGCTTGGTGTCTTTGTTCTCTGTCTCGTCTTCAATACAGATCTGTTAATTTATACTGTATTACAGAACCAATACATTAATTCGCGGATGTGCCACATTATGGAAGACGTCCAGGCTTTTAAAAGGACCGCTATACACTGATGATAATAAGTTTTAATTGTTCTAAAACACGATTGTTACCTTATTGTATGGATTGTTATAATAATGAGTTGTTTACCGCCAAGTGTTTCATATAACCACATATATAGACGATTTTTTGAGAGTTTAAAATAACTGGTTAGCTTTTTTGGCAACTGGTACCATAATTTTCGAAATAAATTGAATTTGAAAATACAGTTATTTTATAATAAAGTTCTTCCGGTTCACACCGCACGAAATATAATTGTAATTAGCTTGAAATAATTGAGTCTTACTGTAGAGTGCCATCTTCAGTCACTGGTTGACTTAAATTGAAATATTTGCTGTCTGCTATCCTATTGGTCACAGGGCTGCCAACCGTTCATTGGAGCAGGGATGCCAACTGTAGATGTTATCATTTGCTGTGACACTATCGAAAAGAAGTTTTTCAGGGCTGGTTGTCAGCTTCTTGAAAGTTTAATGATGTCTTTTTTGTTTAAATTATTATCATGTTTAGTTATTTCAATGGTTTCTCAGTTTGTTCTCGGGTGATATTGTGAAGGACCAGATATCATTGTGAATCATCCGAACAACCATTTAGAAAACTAAAAAATTATATTAATTTCGTATGACATCTATCAGACCCTACCATACAGACAAGCTAGTGGCTTGGAAATGGTTCTGTACTTTCACGATTGTATAGGTTCAGTTATAGTTTTGTGTTGCTATCAAATCAGCCGGTCAAGCTCGATAGCAATAAACTTGTTACCTTTGATCATACCTCGACATTGGTTATTTCTCCACAGACCAATGTAAAATTGTTCCAGCAATTGAGTTCACTCTAAAGGCAATGTTACATATTTATTGTTTCTTCAATAGTGTTTTATTGAAACACGACTAATGCCAATTGACACCGTCTAAATCGATAATTTCCTGCACTTACTGCCTCTAATCGGTAACATTATTAAACAGTAAACACGCCAAGAAATCTATAAACTCTCTCTCGAGGGTTCCCACGTTAGTTTGAATGGTCGGTCGTATTCTTTGGCTGTATTGTTTCAGTAGGTAACTAATATTTCCCAAATAGATAACACACAGCCAGCTAGGAAGTATATCAATAGTAACACTATTATTACAGTAAACCCTGGAAGTGGATACGGAACAGTTGGATTTCTATATAACTGAGCACAACGTGTAATGTGTGGGTAGTATGAGGGTCCTCCCAAGTCCCAACCCCGCTATAAAAACACTTCATACAACAATGAAAGGCAGTTCACAGTATTCAACATGCTCCATCAAGGCAAGCTTGTCATGCAACAACACTTTACTTAGTATAGACAAACGCACAAATCGATCAAACCAAACAATAATGTCAATAAAGAATAAATTTACTAATTTGTTCACAGATGCTCATTGTTTAAAATAATATGCATCAGTGACAACTAAAAATTCATACATAAAATTACGTTCAAAAAATTGAAATTAATATGATTCTTAATTAAATACTGATTCTGCAAACAAAATTTAAACAATCACACGGGCAAAATGAAAGGAATGTTCCGTGCAACTTATAGTAATGATTGTAAAGCTTTATGAATGGAAAATGACAAAAACTATTTTAATTTAAAACAAAATGGTTTAGTAACAGGCACACACAAAGTGGTGAAAAGCGAAGGTTTGTCGAGGATTATATGGAAATGAACCGTGGCCACGAGTCAATAAAATGAACAGTACAAACACCCGCTCCGAAGCCTGCTGCCTGCTGCCATCTGCTAGCTCTGATCAATTTATTAACCCCCCACTTTTAACTAATAGTGTTGAATAACAACCTTTCCAATAATAACTTCAGTTGTATTTGTAAGGTCTTTTGCAAACGATGCCATCTTCGTATCAAACCATAAACTATTAGTGGTTGTGGTGTTCAGCTGGGGAAAGAATTGTTTTGTGTTGGCGGTTACCAAGAGTAGACAGAGAACACATTTTGTTTGAAATAACACTTAAAAACCAATGTTTAGCTATAGTTAAAAACAGTTGTATAGGGTATAGTTATGGTGTTAAAAATGAAACGAATAAATACAATAATAGATACAAATTTATTTGGTAGTTAACTAAAGTAGACTAAAATATCGGTCACAATAATTAGTTTTCTTGAATTAAGTTGCAAAGATAATCCACTTCTTGATACTATCTGCTAGTTATTAAACTCTTTGGAGCCTGCAATCTCATCTGTTTTTCGTTATCAAAGTTCTTTAGATGCCGGATGATTCGATTATAGGCTAATATGCAGGTTATTATTCACGTATAAGCTCACTCAGTCTTTTCTTTGTGCTAAAACTTGTTTTAACCTTTCGCTGTTTTGTTTCATCGGTTTTGGCTCCCTTTGATAACTTCCCTCTAACCAAAGTTGCAATCAAACAATTACGTCTAAAAGTGTCTTTAGCATAAATATCCGTTTGCGTGATACTTGCCACTTCTAAATATTTCTTAACCGTCGTGACACATTTAATCGTGTCTACTTTCGCCTAACTTCGAGATTCATACAATTCTAAAATATCAGCTTTGGGAGTAGAAGGCTACATTTGTATGTGATCTTAGAATTACAATGTTCGTTTCCCAATGTCTGAATGCATGTCAGTGTACTCTTCAATTTCCTTATTACTATAAAATCTGCATGTTTGATTCAGTGTTGATTGGGATCTAAATCCGTCTTTCTATTAAGAAATAAGGCCTTTGCTGCATACATGCGTTATGACTCAATACTTGTTTCGTAGTGCTGAGCTTTTGACTTAGAGATCTACTTCTTATTTTAAACGTTATTAGTAAATCCAAAGCTGTTGTCATTCCTCTTAAACCTATTTAATTTACAAATCGTTTAAGTCTTAGTCGTTTCGTCCTTGAATAGCTCTTCCAAGATACTTAAACTGACGAACTCTAATATTTTGCCATATTTAGTGTTCTTATACTGTATTTAGGGGTAGATTTGAAATTGATCATACATTCGGTTTTGAGTTCAAGAACTTAGTAAAATTTATAATAAAATGAATCTACCTGTATATAGAGTAATTTTACCTGAAAAATGCAATTTTCTCAAGGATTTCGATTTGTTTTTCGGTTATTGTTTGTTTGTTTATCGACATTTTGTTTTGGACATAAGCGGTGTCTCAAGCTAAAGCCGCAAGGTCAACCGTAAATGCAAGATAGTCAAATTTGATCCTGGTTCTAACTAGACGGGTTGATACAACTTTGTTTTCAACTTTTGTTTTCGCTATTCCTAAATTAATTTTCCCAATATACACTTTCTGTAAAAAAAAAACAAATCTTGGATACAACATTTTTATGATTTATATACTTTTGACATTATGGATTAATTTCAAGTTTTAGGTGTTTTCCGGACATGCAAATGTTGGCCTGAAACCGTCTTGTCATTCATTAAATGTCTGTTCCACTCAATGTTGAGCTCGGCCAAGCTGGCAAAAAGAGAGAACTCCGTAATATATAGAGAGTGAAAAGATTCAACGATAACTGTTAACATCAGTCCTGTCACTGTTTCCTATTTATTGGATGGATTAAGGCATTCTTTCATAAAGTATGAACCTTTTCGGGTTTTACATTGCTTATAGTTCAATTAATATCATTTTCAGTTTAAGGTCCAGCTGCTTTTAAGAACTCTGCTACAGTGCTGTCTTTACCCGTCGTTTTGTTGTTTTTAATTTGTATTAAAAACAAAAATGTTCTTTTAAAGCGAAGAATTTGAGGTTTGAGACTGGTTAGATTAGTTTTAAAGTGTTGTTAAAGTTTCTTTTTTTAAGTAATTTTTCAATGTCAATGATTTTACTATTTTATATATTCTCTTGAACTGTCTTATTAATTTAGAAGTTTACCTCTGAAATTTAAAATTTTTATTATTATGATTACACTAGAACATATTCACCGGGAGGTAAACCCAAAACTTACATACTCTATTAAGCATGTTTTCAAGTTTACACGATTTAGCTATCACATGTTTTAAAAAGTAACATTTAATTTGATTAACATAGACAAGTCCATCTATTTCTACTTTAATATAATAACACCAGCATATTGAATTTTCAACAAATTAGTTTATACGTTTCAAAATATCAAGACATCCACCAGGGGTAGGCACAAAAACGTCATATATATATTTTGCATAAAATGTAGGCTATCGATGTTTTATTGTAAAAATGTTTGCTCAAATGTTGCTATTGTAAAAAACCTTCATTTTATTTAGCAACCAAATCTGTTCAAATGTCAAATAATATTTTTTTAATTTTTCAACGTTTTTCTTTGACAATAATAATATAAAATTCTGCCATGTATTTAATTGTTGCAACGAAAAGGTAAAACATTTGCTTCGTTCACTGACGACAGTAACTATACTTAACTACTTATTCAGAGGAAGGCTGACAGTCGAAACTTTCTGGTAACAAAGTTATATCTTTGCGAAAAATAATTAGTTCGAATGCTACACGAGACATTCTTTTCCGTAGCCGTAACATTTCTCTGCCTCTTAAAAAAGAACAGTTCACCATACATTTAGTTCTAAACTGTCCTCGCTATTGAAATATTTGATGACATGCTCAAAACATTTCGTAAAGCACAACACGTAACAGACGCAATACTTCTGAAGAAAATGTATTTAAGTGATTTAAACTTCTAATTTATCGTACATGACAAATGATATTGACATTTCGATTGGACAAAGTAGATTTTTGGCCTATATAAGTGTTAAAAAGTACGTAGTATAATTGTTAAAAGTACTTTGTTTCCAAATATAAACATTAAACGATCCGGATTTAACTGATACCTGGTAAAGAGTGACTACCAACAAGTAGAATATAAAAGGCATAAGCTAAGATTTCTTGTTTTATACACACTCGTTTGTTTCAAAGTATCACACTTCCTATGCTAATTACTAATTTGCCCCATAAAACTATACGTGTAGAGTTATACAGGGTGTTTTTTTTTAACGCAACCCAACTTTCAACTTAAGTAAGTCATTTTATACGAACGCTATAAGGTCATAAATTGTACCATTGGGGTTTTCACTTCAATATCTATCAGATGGTATGTATTTTTGCAGTAATATAGTGGTTTTGATTTGCTAATTTGATGTTATTGTAAAATAAACGCAATCACGGCTTTTAGCAAAGATCAAACAGTGCTTATTGTTGAAGAACTCTTAAGAAGAAGATAATTTCTTATTGTCAAGAGGAATTTGGGGTCAAGTTTACATGTGTGAATATTCAAAACAAATATAAAATTCACAGATTTGTAAAAAAGTTTATCAAAATAGGTTATGTAGGGAACGGAAAACATAACAGAGGGCGGACTGTACTGTATGAAGAGATGACGGACAATGTAAGGGTTGGATTAGAAAATTCTCCTCAAAAATCTTTCAAAATTTTGAAACAACAAAAGCAGACAGCCCACTAACACCTGGATACTTGATCTTAAACGCATCTTGACAAAATTATTATCTTTATCTTAAGTGTTATTCAACAATAAGCACTCTTTGATCTTTGCTAAAAACCATGATTGCGTTTATTTAACAATAACATAAAATTAGCAAATCAAAATTTCTATATTACTGCAACAATACATACCATCTGATAGATATTGAAGTAAACAAACCAATGATACAAATTACGACCTTATAGCGCTCGTAAAGAATGACTTACTAAAGTTTGAAAGTTGGGTTGCCTTAAAAAAAACACCCTGTATAAAGTAAAATATCCGTACTATATTACATATCATGTAATAATTGCAGGTTTGTTTATTGTTTGCAAAATCTATTGAGTGTTGAACCCAATTTGCAGTGAATTGTTTATTATCCTAGAAACCTAAGCGTCGGCAGCCAGCATTTCTCTGTACTGAACAACTTCAAACTCGTATTCACTACCTGTTTAGATAAAAGCGATTTTGTAAACACCACTAAAGGCATCATTACATTTGTATCAAGGTTTCCTTTGAAATTTTGAGAATCGTTATATGATCTGCACTTTAAAACTTGAAACACGTGCCTTAAACTATGAAAGAAAATATTCGAACCTTAGTAAAAATGCCAAAGCACGTATCGAGGATATTTATTCATTCAGTGGTTTACAAAAGTAGGCCTAAAATTTATGTAGCTACAAGAAAGTCAGTATGGATATTGGATACACACTTGTGGTCTATTATTCAATCTACGAAGTGGTACTATATCCAATCGTAAGTAGCGGGTTAACAAAAGAATCCCTCCCTTCACTGACATTAACAGCTCGTAAAAGCCAAACCTGTAACGCCAAGGTTCGAGATCCGTATCGTAAGCGAGTACACAATAGAGGGCAAGGTGATTAAATAAATAAAAGGTTAAGGCCCATGCTAGGCTACTCTATTCCTCTTTTATCAACTAACTTCAAACGCGGACTGTTCAAACTGGTGCTTTCTTATATCCCCTTCCGCTTAAACGTCAACGTCTGTGACTATTGATTTGATAGAACTCGAACTATTTTTAAAGCATCAAAATAAATAATATAATATATTGTGAAAGTTTGAAGGTTTTAGAGGGGTCCAACACTTTCCAAAATACTAAACCCTATAATGAATTTTATAACTTTTTTGGGTGTAGAGAATCTGTTGATCTCGCATAGCTTGGAACTCGATTTAAAACGTGTATATAAAACAATTAAAACCCGTCCAGTCGTTTCAAAATGTGACAAAATAAACTGATGTATCGCTATAACAATCGAATGAGTACCTAGTCCGATTGAATTGAAATTTTTAATAGCACACGTCGCAAACGCATATGGTAATTGACCTTAAAATCTGAGGCAGAAGGCCGAAGCGAGGCTCTGAGCACAGTGAATACGTTTTACAGATATGGAATAACAGCCCATTGCAAAGGGAATCAGCTTCACTCGCGCCAGCGGTGCTTTAGCTGCTTGTCGGCCTGGTGTTTGATTTCTGGCATACATTATCATTGTTTGGGAGAACTTTTAAATGTTCTGCAGTTAATTCCTTAGGTAAAGCTTCATATTATTTTTGTTATTCACGAATACAAATATTGGATACTATTTGTTGTGAAGCCTTGTTCTTTAATTTCCTTACTATCCTATTCAAAGTGTTAAACTTAAAACTTCACAATTCGTAAAACTTTTAACGACGTCTTTTTCTTAAAACTTGTATCACCGATTTTTAACTTTTCCGGGTGAAATAGACAGTTTAATAGTAATGAAACTATTCTCTTGACTAAAATTATAGTCTTATAGTATCATAGTAATATTTTATAGAATACTCGAGGAAGAAAAAGGTTAACTCCAATTTACGAATTGTTTACCTACAGAATTAGCCCACATTTATTAAGCACCGAGCTTCTGTGAACGGGATTCTGCGCAGAGATTTGTTTGTTACGAGTATGTTACCTACTTGGCGCCCTGAAAGTTATTTTTTTAGTCATTGGACCATTCCATGCACAAGCTCCAACAGTTGTAAGCCCAGGTCTACTATTTCACGAAACTACAAGTAATTTATTAAATTTTTCGATTATTGAACATTGTAATTACGTGAGAAAGTATGAACAACCTATTTGAATAAACGCATAAGTAACAGATAGGAAAAGGATAAGAGGTGTTCAAACATCAGTTTTGTATGTCATATGGTTCTACGGGCCTACAAGTCGGGCCTACCTGACATCTCATAAGTTAGATTCAATTAATTGTGTGACTCCTAATAATAGCTGATGACTACAACACAGTCATGTTCCTTGTGGGATTTTACCAGGTCGGGGTGGGATTATTTTGAGGGACAAGTGGGGAGAAATACCTGTCGCACCGTTCCTACGTTTACAGGTGTCCAAATGAACAATATCATTGTCCCAGGGCTAGAGTGCCAGATATCCTAAGCCCCAGCTGTACAGGCTATGTTTTACAATTAATGCTACAGCCGTTACATCAGACGACATATTAGGTTTCAATTATTATTGAACTACTAGCTGACAGTACCCGTGCTACGCTACGGGATTCAAAAAGAGAATTTTCGTAATTAAATTTACCATTATACTTTTAAACAAATTTAATGTTAGTGGTTTTTTGGTAAATTGCACTGTTTGCCTATCGGTTCACCATTTTATGGTTTTAATAAAAGAATTTGGTTATCGAATCTCCATACGGGGAGGCTTTAAAATATAATGACCATGTAGTTTACTAAGAGGCCGCCGCATGGATGGATCTGAGCACCGTTTATAACATGGAATAAAACCGCAAACGATACTTAAATCGAAAATCATTTCAACAAAAGCACTAAGCTATTAAGGTTGCTTCACAAACACTCTAAAAATTTATTGTACTTTCGCCAAACAATAAATTATTACACGGCCCATTTTTCTTAATTTCACCCCTCGAAAACCATTCTTAAAATAGAACTTTTACAAAACCGTTTCTTAGTGGGTGGTTTTGAGCTACCACAAACAGGTGTGCAAAGTTTCAACTCTTTGGGCCTTGTAGTTTTGGCTCGGCGATGATGAGTGAGTGAGTGAGTGAGTCAGTCAGTCAGTCCGGACAAAGCCTTTAAAAATATAGATAGATGTGCAGTGTCTCGTACTGTACAGCTGTACAGGCTATGTTTTATTTATAGTCGAGGTCTTAGAGTTAAGCGTCGAACATGTGAGAGCGCAATTTAGTATATGTGTTCACAGTAATTATTTTGAAAGAAGCAACTTTAACTTTCACTTTTTACCTTGTTAAGATAGGCTATAACGAATGGAAGCACTTGTTTTGATCGAACATGTTAATATTTTGTGTTTGCAAAAATCAATAATTGTGAACTTTCAAAAATGGAAGAATATCTTTTAGTGAAAAAATAAATATGATAGGTTATTAAAGTTATGTTCTGGACTGTTGTTTTCCTTACAGAACGCACATGGTGGATCCGGTCAGATAAAACAAGAGGACTCTGTGTTCGTAATCATGTAACCAGGCTGACGCTTTGGAGAAATTAAAAGGCGGCACAAAAACCGGTGCGGCGGCTCCTAATGGATGTAGGACAGTGTTTCCCCATCACTCTGCTATGAACTATAAACTAGAAACTAGGCGTAGGGTACTTATCTTGATGAGGGACGAGATGTTGTAGTTGCATTTCATTTATTTCCAGAGCGTTAAAAACACTCTCTGACTACCTACCTGTTAATCTAGTTTACTGTTTGTACTTTACAGTGTCATTACTTAAGTTCGTAATTTTGTGAAATGGGAAGCAATTTGCTTGCCAATATTGCAATCTCATGAGTGTTTAGAGAATTGTTATTTCAAGTGACTTATGACCTATGTGTAATAGTGCATCATTACTTTTGATAGCACGTATTACTCTGGGACGGAGTAGAAAATATGTAATAATTCTTGTTAATAAATAAATCAAGGTAAAACTGAGCTAATTATTGGTCCAAGTTTGTAGATACCGTCTTGAAGTTCTCTCTTGACTTTCATTCAAGTTTGAAGTCCGCGATTACTTTTTGTTATGTACAATATGAAACTTGGAGGATTGTTTCAAGCAGTATTTTCAAATGGTTTGGGGCTAGAAACCTGTCTGCCATTATGATTTTATGACCATCCAATTATCCAATTAAAAGGCAGGTACCGAGTTTTATGCTATAAATAGTTTCAAAGGTACTTCAGAAATGTCATGTGACACTTAGGCTTCAGTATGTTTATACCGTTTTGTTTTTAAGCTTGAACACAAAAGATCATTTTATTATAATATGCATGATTGAATAACCAAGGGGGTGCACGTTTATGGTTCCTTTTATTTATACGTGGAACATGCAAAGATTAATTCGAAAGTTCTTAAATGGCTTTAGCCGGTACTATTCTAATAGACACGTTTTGTTGAGTAGTCTGGTATGGTTGAGTAACCAGGTATCTAGTGGAACGTAAGTAACAAAACACTCATTTTGCACCACTAACACACGAGAAATCCATATGAATATGTGACATAAGGAACATTTCCCAATTTCTTAGTCGTAGTTCAATTATGACGTAATAGATGGTTAGCAAAATTAACGACAAAATTACAAGAGTTTTGAAGTTCATAGCGAGTTTGGATGCATAATCAAAGAGGTGTGTCTAGAAGTGTGTCGATCGACTGGGTACCTCAAGGGAAGTGTCCTCGTTCTTCTTAATTTGCAAAGGACGGAACGGATATACGAGTAGTTAACCGTGATATGTTGGACTAACCAATGTACTTTGATGTTGATATACTGGGTGTTTTTTTAAACGCGACCCAACTTTCAAACTTTAGTAAGTGTTTTTATACGAACGCTATAAGGTCGTAAATTGTACCATTGGTTTTTTCACTTCAATATCTATCAGATGGTATGTATTTTTGCAGTAATATAGTGGTTTTGATTTGCTAATTTGATGTTATTGTAAAATAAACGCAATCACGGTTTTTAGAACTCTTAAGAAGAAGATAATTGTTTTGTCAAGAGGAATTTGGGGTCAAGTTTACAGGTGTGAATATTCCAAACAAATCTAAAATTCACAGATTTGTAAAAAAAGTTTAACAAAATAGGTTATAAAATGAACGGAAAACATAACAGAGGGCGGACTGTACTGAATGAAGAGATGACGGACAATGTTAGTGTTGGATTAGAAAATTCTCCTAAAAAATCTTTCAAAATTTTGAAACAACAAAAGCAGACAGCCCACTAACACCTAGATACTTGATCTCAAACGCATCTTGACAAAAAATATTATCTTTCTCTTAAGTGTTCTTCAACAATAAGCACGCTTTGATCTTTGCTAAAAACCATGATTGCGTTTATTTTACAATAACATAAAATTAGCAAATCAAAACTTCTATATTACTGAAACTATACATACCATCTGATAGATATTGAAGTAAACAAACCAACGATACAAATTACGACCTTATAGCGCTCGTAAAGAATGACCTACTAAAGTTTGAAAGTTGGGTTGCGTTTAAAAAAACACCCTGTATTTCATGCTGAAACGCAGCTGTGTGTTTCACAGGTTTATGGGTGAAAGTTAACGAGTACTTGACTAAATCAGCATATTATGAGTGCATTGTTTGGAAGATGGCATTAAAGAAATTTCACAGAATCCTGTGTGAATGCTACTCAAGAGTAGTGAAGTATATATTTGATTTAATTCATAAACAATTTGTACGATCTTCAGTTCAAATACTGTACACGGTGTTTCATCATCTCTTGGAGTTTTGGTGGTAGGAAAGATGTAAAGTTGCGTTATGCTGGGGAAAGGTTGAACTAGTTTATAACAGCAGATAGCTAAAGAGTTAGTAATTTTAAGATACAAGACGTTCTGTAAACAGCCACAGTTGTCACGTTGTCGGCCAACTGGCAAGACATCATGTACTAAACAGTCAAACAATACAAACAAAAATATGATGAAACGGAAAATATGAAAAAACAATCGAAAAGTTGATGAAACGACAAAATAAACGTGCAATTTTGCATGCTCAATGCAAACACATTTTATATAATATGATCAATTATCACTCACAAAGTCAAAGTGTTGGTTTGAGTTCTTCTACACTGGACGGTACAAACCTAGAAAAAATTAAAATATAAAAGATTTCCCTGCATTCAAAACATTTTATAAATGTAACCAACATCCACTAAAGTATTTCCCGAGGCAGTTTTTTTCCTAAATTAAATAAAATAAAACTTATCTTAATTCAAATCATAGGAGTATTAAGATTTTGGTATGGAAACAAACTCTCTAATATTAGTTTTGTTCGGTAAGATCTTTCACGAGCAATGCTCGCACTGTCAAACCTATACCCACAGACATCTCCTTAATTTAAATTAATAATTGGGTTGACAATGCGAGCATTGGTTGTGGAAGGTCTTACCGAACTAAAACTACGATAATCACTTCAACTACGATTACGAACTTCAGTTATGGCAGTACGTTTATTTAATCTTAAAAATTATCTACAAATTTACAACATGTGTACATAGACCAGTACCTCACAATAAAGCTAAGCACCACTTCTTTCAGTAAATTTCAGCAACAAAAACAAACAAACAATAACTTAATAATAATTTCTAGGAGACAAGAACAATATCTGCTGAGCTGAAACGTTGTTGCTGAGGGAAACGGCACTCGAAGGAATCACGAATCGGTCACCATAAGAATGTGTAGTATTGGACGCACCAGATCAGAGATGGGCTGTAAATGTGGTCCAAAATAGCCGAGGCCTGTGCGTGTGCGTGCGTGTGAGTGTACTGGTGGCTTGATGGATCATGCGCACTAGGGATTAGAGTGGACGTGGCACCTAAACCGTTCTGGCAACCGACACCAGTCATTCAGCAACACGGGGAACATTGGTATATAATAAAACAAAAGAAAATTATATACATGTTTCTGTACAAAATGGCGGCTCAAAAGTTTTATTTTATGTCCCCCACCTTAACTTTTGAAAGAGGTTTCAAACGCTTAACATTTTATTTTTTTTGAAAACCCTTTGGGGAATTGTTTTATTTTAAAATAGGGTCCTGAAGTTTCTATATTTTGGCGTTTTTACTCATCAACGCATGCACCATAAGTACCAACCAAAACTGTGGGTGAGGGTTAGGTATTTAGCATGCAGGCGGAATAAATATCCCATTTTTGCTAAGGAAATTCACTAAAAATTCCGTTAGCTTCGATAGCCTGCAATGTTTACGGCTATTAGCCTTCACTTCAAACATATTGATCAAAATGCTGCTCTGGTGACGGGTTTTGGCTTTCAAACTGCAAATATTTGGATTCAAAACCTGCAACTATCCATACTCAAATTTGAAGGTGAAACATCGATGCAAGACACCTGACCATCAAATAAAGTATTTAAAGTACACCGGTTTTTGGAATTACATTTGTATTAACTTTCTAGAACGATAAATTAAATACACAATTATTGTTCGGCCTCATTTTAAAGCTTTTTAAGAAGGCATATTTCTAAATCAGTTCGCCTATCTCCTGAGTGCACATCACATATTGTATTCACTGCTTAAGTTTAACGTCAACACTTAAAAATATTTCACGAACGGGTATTTTTGTAAAATGACTTAAAAATTATAAGTCAAACTGTTTTCTTATGTAAAATTAATGTAAATTTAGGAAACGGTATTGGAACGTATACTATATTGACAATCATAATTAAAAGGTTTTGGTAAACTATTGTTCAGTTAATAAATTACCTTTTAAACCCACAGTGGTGAAAAGCATCAACTTCACAATAAATAATCAATGAGTGAGGTAACCTAACTTTTTTGACCACAACACTTTATTGTAAAATTGATTTAGATCGTTTGAAGTTGTACTAACGTCTCATACACGTTTCACTTGGCAAGCTCGGAGCTTTTTGTGTTCATATTTTCTCCCACATAACTTTGTTTTCTAGCTCACTATTTTAAAAGGTATGGTAGTTTTTCGTAATTTTTATTCATAAGATTTTGTGGATAAAAAAGGTGGCCTCTCTGGTAATGTTCAAATGTCTTGCAGGCTACGTGTTTGAACATAACTATCATGTTTATGTTTATAACCACCTAAACTTAAGCTTTTCCTAGTGTATGGTTAAAAAAAGAAATCTTTAAATCTGTAAGTTTTTTCTCCTATTTTGTCAAAGTCAGTTAAAACCCGGGATAATGTTGCTAGTTTAAGGTTAAAAAGTAACATCACGATGCAAAATAATTGGTTTAAAGCTGCAAGAGAATAAGTGACTGAATACAGTTCAGAGACAAACTGACACACCAAAAGAACTACAAGGAAAAAAGATAGAGGTATGGCCTAAAGACTATAAGAATTGTCTTGTATAGCCTTTCAAAGTTAAAGCCAATTACACCAACCGTAACTTACTTTTGCTGTTGAATTATTAAATTTAAATGTTTGTATTTTAAATACTTACCGAGTAAATATCTTAGAAATAGTTAAACATCCGGTCACGAATTGAATGTTTGCGATGTTAACGTTATGACTTTTGTTCCCAAACGACAAGATATTTCCATAGGAAGGAAATAAAATAGCTTTAAAACAATATACAAGTTGACTAGTGTTTACCTTTGAAAATATTGATATTTGGATCAATAACCTTTAATTTAGGACACATTATGTATACAATGTGGAGGGCTTTTTGGTACGATTTAGCGAGAATCACTTTGGTTAATTAAATTATGGAAATTATGGTAAGGTGGAACTATGACCTCACAGTTATTGCTTTGGAACGTTTGATTCGGTCTTTTAAATAGTGTTTTATAGAGTACATTCAGGCTCAGAATCAACATTTTCATGTTTTCAATACTTGTACATTTCAGTAATATTCAGAATACAGCATTCCTTAAACGTTACGAAATGTGGACAGTATTACACATGTCGAAACCATATATTCTCTAGGATTGTCTCGAGCGACTTAACTCAGTCAAACCTCGCTTGTTTAACAATGCCTTTCCTTGCAATTAGACTGTTTCAACCTGTACATCGATACGCTAGGGGCCGACCCATAGAATCGCTCCAATTCAAACAGTCAGTTACCGTTGAGTTCTGATCACGCTGACTCCCGTGCATCGCGGTCCCATTTTCATGAAGACATTTCTTCTTTTCAATTTCTTTGCTTCGTTTCTCGTCCATGACGTTATAAGCAACCACATAAACTGTATATACTCACTTCTATACGTGTTTAAAGCTGTACATACTTAAAAGTGATTTTTATTTTCGGCCACGTGCGGACTTCACGTGAATGGACAAGTTTAAAGTAGAACAAAGTCCGTTTTACCGTTGAGGAACATTTTATTATATATTTTTAAACCAAACAAAGGTGCAAGTTAGTTTCTGTGCAGCTCAGTGTTCAGTGCATTTTGTGGATATTGACGCCTCTTCAGCATCCCCTCATCATCTACGGCTCCACTCCCTCGGCGCCAGCTTCAGGGTCCATCCATGGCTTCCCACTGTTTACTGGTATACGCAGCTAGGCATCTCTCCCTTCATCGCCGTGAACACTATACACCAGGTACTGTTCTCCAGTTTCAATTAACTTGACAGCACCTATTTGCCAATATATTTTGTGTCAAGTGGTTAATGCATTGTACTGTTGCGGTTATTTACAAACATTCGTCTTAAAGTGAATATACCGGAATCTTTGTATGAGTATTATGCTGCAGTTAACCTTCCCCGCTTGCAGTTATAATTTTATAAAATCGTCGTAAAATTGATTGCCCCTATTCAAAAGCTAATGGTTACATTTGTCGAAAACCATCTGAAATACCTAATAATTTTATGAAGTTCCACCGGTAAAATTATAACCTACTGTAACCTTCATTACACGTTTTGTTTTTTAAGGGCTTGTACTAATTTTATCAACAGTTCACAAACTATTATTACTGTTCTGACATCGCATGTTTAGAACCACTCTGCAGCATTGTAACACTAAACTGCAGCGTAAGTAGACAAAGGTAGTGTCAATAAAATAGCAACATAATCTTTATAGTTATCACTCGGTGCTATGGCCCGTTCTATTGAATGATTCTGCATTTATTACAAAGTGATTTAAATGATAAAGATTTCTTTGAAAACACTTTATTTGTAATACTGATTGCAAAAAAGCCTTACTAATTCATTATGCAAACTGTAACTAAAATATAAATCTCGACCAATGTTGAATAAACGGTTCTAAAGAAACTTATGTTTCAAACTACAGTATTGTACTCGTAGTATAAAGAGGTTTGATATTGTTGCACAGGAGGTTGGAGTGAGGGCAGATAAGATCGCGATAGAAAGGTACCTTAGATACAATCGTGAATGTGAATTACTGTGTGTGAATGCCATAGCAATTATTTGTATTATGCAACATATTTTAAATTCAAAATGAAAAAAGTTGTTGCCTTCCTTCTTATTGTTTAATACATAACTCATATTTTACAGATGAACCTTACACGCAAATGTTATTTAATAAGTGAAGAAGCAAAATACCAAAATGACGATGAATTAGAACACACTTTGAGACAACAGATAATAGTTTTCAACCACCTTAAACTGTGTACTGATAAATGATTTAGTTATAAAATAAAGAAGAAAATAAAATTTCGAAACAAAGAGGTTTATCAAGAATGTTGGCGTACGGGTCAGGATTAGATGAATATGGAAAGAAAAAAGTTGAGAATTATTTCCCTATTAAGAACGACCTAACACACAAGCTTGTCACGAGCCTCCTAAACGGCGATAAAGTGTGGTTCTCCCTTGTTACATTCTTCGTCACCATCATCAATAGTGAACAAGAAGAACACTTAAGTGGTAGTCTTTGGTTTTTCAATCATATTTCAAATTAAAAAATTCTCTTATTGTAAAACAACAAAATGTGCGTAAAGAATTAGTATCGTATAAGTAAGAGTCTATTCCCACAGTGACGTTTGGAAGGGAAAGCTTGAAAAGTAGGGTATTTGTGTGGTTACATCTCGTAGACTAGGTTGGTTCGAATGTAGTACCTGTCGGTGGTTCAAAGCTGTGGATTTTTTTTTCTAGCAAGGAGCAAGTAGCAAGTATCAAGTAGCAAGTACAAGTACAAGTAGCAACCCTCAGTTCGGCGCTGACATTGACCAGTGAACCAGAGTGCATGACAACAGGTTGTCTGCATCTCGGCCATCTACAGACCCCACGCACACACTCGCGTCACCTTCACACATGCAACACATGGCGTTACTTTTCAGAATTTCTGTGCAGGCTACTTATTTCTTGTACTAATGCGACAATTTCATCGTTAGTGAACAAAAAAGGATCACGAGCGTTTCGAGATCTGCATCTGATCCCGTATCAGGTGAAAATAACAAAACGTTCACAGAACATTAGAAAATGAGCGTTTTAAAGTAGTCAGCGTAGCTGACCAGTCAAACTCTACCAAACAATATATATCAAATTAAATATTAGAATTTAGAATAGTTTGACATAAATACCATGAAAACAAAAATAAGGTGTTTAGAATACAAAAACACGTCTTCATTGGTTCGGACAACTAGATTAATGAAAGACAGACACAAGCAGTTAACTGTGGGCTGAACATGGAAATCTCTTGTGTGTCAATAAGTGGCTATGAAAGAAAACAGGAAGCCTGTTTTGCGTCCCCAATACCATGCTAAAAGATTGAGTTGTTTTTGTTGAAAACAACAAGAACACATAGCAAGATACTTTTAGCATGGTATTAAGGACGCAAAAAAAAATGCTGTAGAGAACTTAACCTCAATGTAAGCCGCCCCTTCCCATTGGCTGTGCATAAATAGGGTTTTTGTGTTTCTTTTGTTACAGTTGGCTACCCCAAGCTGCTAGTTGCGTGATTGGCTCCTTGTCACCGGCCAACCAGTTATAGGGTTAGCTCAAGGTTCAGTTAGAGGACGTGTTTTGTGATTCTGTTTTGAATTTACCCAGTGACTTGTTTACTTTAACAACATAGTGTGGTTTGTGTTTGTAATATTGTAGTTTTGTTTTATCTAGGCTATTCCTAAATTTAAGATTTAAATTTGTTGTTTGACTTAACAACATTTTAATCGAAAATTTATTATTACAATGTTATTTTTCCATACAACTTGCATTGTTACCTAGTGATTTATGATTCGTTCTCATCAAGAAGCCGTATAGTGAAACATACATACAAAGTAAAAGATGTGTTCAAATGACGGCGTGAATGTGTTAAACCATTCACTTAAAGTGGTTATTGAGTATTTAATTGAAAAGAAACTTTTGGAAATATTTCTTGTAGCAAAACAAAACGTTCTTTCCAGGCAAGCAACATTATAATTATGTGGTTACTATATTAAGCTTTAAGTCAATAATTGATTAAAAACAGTATTACGTCTAGATGATTGCAAAAGTATGAACACCCTCCTTTATAACCAACACTAACTAGCATGAATAATGCGAAGAAAAGAGTGAATGTAGCAATAGATCACGTTTTCTTTGATGGGGTCTCCAGGGACCCCACTTGCGCACTTGAGTTCTTAACGTTGAAACAACTACTGTCACTTTGAAAACTACTATTTCTACTTACCGCTAGTTAGCAAATAAACTGTATTACACAATTGAATAAGATGTTATACAACGTTTATTTAAAATCTTATCAAAAGTTAAACATTTTTAGGTGATACGATCTTATACTTTATAAAAATGTATTGGTGTCCCGACTGTGAACTTTGACCTCTGTTTTCTGAATCCGAAGGTTTTAATATTTAAAACTTGCATGTTCATGACTGATATCTTGCAGCTTGATAACTGACAACTGCAATGACTTAGTAGCGACCTTTAATGTAGTATTAAGAGAACATGTGTTCAATGTGGTTTCTTAATAATGGCGGACGCCAGGGCATTTAGGCCGGCCGCTACAATGAACCGTGAATTTGGAGACCAATGACTGGACAGGATATATTGGCCTCTCGACGTTAGTTACGGTTGAATGCATCGCGCCATAACCGTCGAAAGATCGAGACTTCAATCCTATTGGCTGACAGCCTATTCACGTGATATTCGAGGCCTTTTGGATAAGCACAATATAATTATGCCCGCACTCATTTTTCCCGGCATTCAGTTCAGTGCAGAGCAAGTCTGTGTAATATTCGTGAAAGTGCAAGTGCGTGAACATACAGGGTCACAACCCTTGTGAACAGTGTCAGTGTAAATTCGGTGTCAGCGTGATCTTCTTAACGTCAGCTGTGAGTGATCTTTCGACAATCGTCTCCATGACAACTGGCTAAGGACACGTGAGTAACGGACTTGAAGTGTAAATTGACTGTGAAGTGTGTAATAAGAAACTGTGTGTAATATTTGTAGCCATTAAGGAATTATTAATTGCGTTTAATATTAGTGCTAACTAGACTGTAAATAAATAGTGAGTTAACAAAGACTGACGCCTTATTATAGGTACGTGAAAACTTTAATACCACTATTGTTGAAAGTCAAGATACGATTCCTTCCCCAGTGGGTGGCATTTTAACAGTTGGATGAACAATTCCTTTAAATTGCCTATTTTCAAATAGAATTTATTTTACGATACCGTACTATTTAATAGCTATTTTCATTTTGAAACTTCTGTAGTACTATTGCTTAATGTGCATTAGAGTAGTAATAGTTGATTTTTAGTAAACTACAATTTTACCGGATCTTAAACCATTAAAATTACAGTATTTTACCAATACATTTCAACTAAATAGCTTCATTATTCATTTGGTCTTAATACTGCCCTTAGAGAAATTCTCTGATCTTTTCATGTTTTGCTTCAAGAAAAACTATTGTTGTGCAGTTAAAATCATAGATCCTAGAACCATAAATACAATAGGTTCACCCCGAGGCCTGAACAATGTGTTCAACCAAATAATCGGAACATAAATACAGGACTAAGCTATTAATGGTTGAAATAGTTGAAATGGTCAGATTATGGTTTTGTAACACTAGCTGTTTATTGATTGATTCTGTTTGATAGCTGTTGACTGCTACAGGGCAGAGTCTTGAAGTATTGATTGTTACAGTATGATCAAAACTACTTTGGACTTGACGGAGCAGATTCATATGTCCAGTGCATAAACTTTAACACGATACGATATAAGTGAAATGAAAATAACATTTCATAGAAACAAAGTTTGGTCTAAGACTAATATCAAGTAACTGTCCATGTTACGAAACTATCAGTGACTTGAGATGTTTGTTTTATCAGGTTTCAGGCATTGAAAGCACATTATAGTATTTTTCGCAAAGATTTCGAATATTAATTGATTAGGTAAAGTTCTTTGTTTTAGCAACATTTGACATCTATTGATTCTCAGGAGACGTTTGGTCAGGTTGTATTCGAATCAATGTGCTAAAGGACAAAATAATGTAAAAAGCACATTAAACATTTAGTGACACAAAGAAATAAACATCCAGCCAACCGTTAAAGTTTGGTCGCTTGTGAAGTAATAGCGTACAGTTTAATAAACTAACTACCCTTGAACCTTGATGGTCAACCCCTTTTGTTGACTTGGTGTTTAATTCAACTTTCATCTCCCATCAAAGCAAAGGCTTTGAAAGTAGGATATCAAGCAGTCTTTGCGGAACCTTTCAAGCATTTAATTAGTTCCTCCAATCAATTATATGATCAAAACCGAAAGAAGTAATTATTTTAAATCTACCTCTATAGTCTACCTTTTTAATCTAATAACTTTTGGTTTTAAAGAAACGGTGTAAATAGCTGGTAAGCAGTGGATTAGTTTTGCGCTTTTCGACTATGGGAAACCTTTTTTTCGGTAGAGTACAGTTGAAGGTTCGTATTTGGAGTTTAACGACTTCCTCTTAACATTAAATACCAGTATAATATTAAACTTGTTTTCTAATGTTTTCTTTGGAGATGAGGAAAACCAATTGCATAATGTTACAAGCAATGAAAGGCAAAATATGAACCTTAGCAACCCAGACATTAAGGGACGGTGTTTTTTCTACGTTATTCATAGGACCTTTTACAAAATAAAAGAATATTCCTAAGTGCTCGTACCTTTGGCATTTTGGCCAAATACAAATACAGAGTATTTATTATAACAGTTCTCCTTGGTTTTAAAGATTTTTAAATGTTATTCAGTACATATAGAAACGCCAAATATTATCAATTTGTAAAAAATATTACCGAACAGTTTATGCTGTTTACATTTATCCCAATGGCGCATGAAAAACGTTATACCGGTACTCTATGCATATTTCACTGGCATTTTAACACACAATCGATCTTGTAAAGTAATCAGTCGTAAGCCTGTTTAGTAGACTATTTATCATAGAAAACACAAATACATAATATAATGTTGATTTTTCAGTGTCTCAAACTAGCAGACGTACCCGTGCTTCGCTAAAGTGTTAACCACTAAAAATCAACACTTCAAGGAAGGAACACCGTAAAAGGAATCATTAAATTGAAATTGATTTTAGAACAAACTAAGAATTTTGTGTACTAAGTTTCTCCGTCACACCCAAGTAGATCTTTAAATTTATACAAATAATATTAAAGTTAAACAAACCACAGCACTGCGTGGATAGCACCGTATAGTAGTTATTATCAAACTGTATAAAATAAACAACATGATTAAGTAATTTTGTAAAACGGGGTATAGAAATCACTAGTGTTTGTAGTTTACCTAGACCCCCGGTACCAAAAGTGTAATTATAGTCTATTTTATATTTTCATATAGATAAGGGGGTGCTATGAAACAGATGGTATGGAACGGTGAGGAGGATCGAACATTACCTCGGTAGCAGTGCAGGCGGAGATGAAACCCAATTCATTGAATATTGAATGGAAGTATCCAATCCAGTATTTCAAGCGTACGGTGGACAACACTGATAAAAGAGCAATATTGGATTGAATTTTGGAAGAAGGAAAACTGGACACACGCAGTTGCAAAGGTGAGGAGAGGTGAGGAGAGGTGAGAGGTGAGGGGATGAAGTGGTGATTGGATTGTACATGGATGAGTGAGTTCATTCTCAATAACTCATTAAATGCACAAAGCGCTTTGTAACATCCCCATCTGTGAATAAAACAGAGGCTGAATAACCCAGCCCTTAACACTCAACACACGGTACTACACAACTCACAACCACATTGTTTCAGCTCTGTACACTGTGCAGTGTACTGTGCAGGAGAGGGTGAGGAGAGGTGAAGTGGTGATTGGATTGTACATGGATGAGTGAGTTCATTCTCACATAACTCATTAAATGCACAAAGCGCTTTGTAACATCCCCATCTGTGGAATAAAACAGAGGCTGGGAATAAACCCAGCCCTTAACACTCAACACACGGTACTACACAACTCACAACTACACATTGTTCTCAGCTCTGTACACTGTGCAGTGTGTACTGTGCAGGAGTGGTGAGGAGAGGTGAAGTGGTGATTGGATTGTACATGGATGAGTGAGTTCATTCTCACATAACTCATTAAATGCACAAAGCGCTTTGTAACATCCCCATCTGTGGAATAAAACAGAGGCTGGGAATAAACCCAGCCCTTAACACTCAACACACGGTACTACACAACTCACAACTACACATTGCTCTCAGCTCTGTACACTGTGCAGTGTGTACTGTGCAGGAGTGGTGAGAGAGGTGGGGGATTGATTGTACATGGATGAGTGAGTTCATTCACATAACTCATTAAATGCACAAGCGCTTTGTAACATCCCCATCTGTGGAATAAAACAGAGGCTGGGAATAAACCCAGCCCTTAACACTCAACACACGGTACTACACAACTCACAACTACACATTGCTCTCAGCTCTGTACACTGTGCAGTGTGTACTGTGCAGGAGTGGTGAGGAGAGGAGAGGTGAAGTGGTGATTGGATTGTACATGGATGAGTGAGTTCATTCTCACATAACTCATTAAATGCACAAAGCGCTTTGTAACATCCCCATCTGTGGAATAAAACAGAGGCTGGAATAAACCCAGCCCAAACACTCAACACACGGTACTACACAACTCACAACTACACATTGCTCAGCTCTGTACACTGTGCAGTGTGTACTGTGCAGGAGTGGTGAGGAGAGGAGAGGTGAAGTGGTGATTGATTGCATGGATGAGTGAGTTCATTCTCATAACTCATTAAATGCACAAAGCGCTTTGTAACATCCCCATCTGTGGAATAAAACAGAGGCTGGGAATAAACCCAGCCCTTAACACTCAACACACGGTACTACACAACTCACAACTACACATTGCTCTCAGCTCTGTACACGCAATGTGCGGAGGCAGGAGAGGTGAAGTGGTGATTGATTGTACATGGATGAGTGAGTTCATTCTCACATAACTCATTAAATGCACAAAGCGCTTTGTAACATCCCCATCTGTGGAATAAACAGAGTGAATAAACCAGCCCTTAACACTCAACACACGGTACTACACAACTCACAACTACACATTGCTCTCAGCTCTGTACACTGTGCAGTGTGTACTGTGCAGGAGTGGTGAGGAGAGGTGAAGTGGTGATTGGATTGTACATGGATGAGTGAGTTCATTCTCACATAACTCATTAATGCACAAAGCGCTTTGTAACATCCCCATCTGCGGAATAAAACAGAGGCTGGGAATAAACCCAGCCCTTAACACTCAACACACGGTACTACACAACTCACAACTACATTGCTCTCAGCTCTGTACACTGCACACTGTGCATTGTGTACTGTGCAGGAGTGGTGAGGGAGGAGAGTGTGAGTGGTGATTGATTGTACATGGATGAGTGAGTTCATCTCACATAACTCATTAAATGCACAAAGCGCTTTGTAACATCCCCATCTGTGGAATAAAACAGAGGCTGGGAATAAACCCAGCCCTAACACTCAACACACGGTACTACACAACTCACAACTACACATTGCTCTCAGCTCTGTACACTGTGCACTGTGCACCGTGCACTGTGCAGGAGTGGTGAGCAGAGGAGAGGTGAAGTGGCAGGATTGGATTGTACATGGATGAGTGAGTTCATTCTCACATAACTCATTAAATGCACAAAGCGCTTTGTAACATCCCCATCTGTGGAATAAAACAGGTGGGAATAAACCCAGCCCTAACACTCAACACACGGTACTACACAACTCACAACTACATTGCTCTCAGCTCTGTACACTGTGCAGTGTGTGTACTGCAGGAGTGGTGAGGAGAGGAGAGGTGAAGTGGTGATTGGATTGTACATGGATGAGTGAGTTCATTCTCACATAACTCATTAATGCACAAAGCGCTTTGTAACATCCCCATCTGCGGAATAAACCCAGCCCCAACACTCAACACACGGTACTACACAACTCACAACTACACATTGCTCTCAGCTCTGTACACTGTGCAGTGTGTACTGTGCAGGAGTGGTGAGGAGAGGTGAAGTGGTGATTGGATTGTACATGGATGAGTGAGTTCATTCTCACATAACTCATTAAATGCACAAAGCGCTTTGTAACATCCCCATCTGGTGAATAACCCAGCCCTAACACTCAACACACGGTACTACACAACTCACAACTACACATTGCTCTCAGCTCTGTACACTGTGCAGTGTGTACTGTGCAGAGTGGTGAGGTGAGGGTGAAGTGGTGATTGACTGTACATGGATGAGTGAGTTCATCACAACTCATTAAATGCACAAAGCGCTTTGTAACATCCCCATCTGTGGAATAAAACAGAGGCTGGGAATAAACCCAGCCCTAACACTCAACACACGGTACTACACAACTCACAACTACACATTGCTCTCAGCTCTGTACACTGTGCAGTGTGCACTGTGCAGGAGTGGTGAGGGGAGGAGAGGTGAAGTGGTGATTGGATTGTACATGGATGAGTGAGTTCATTCACATAACTCATTAAATGCACAAAGCGCTTTGTAACATCCCCATCTGAGTGTGGAATAACCCAGCCCTTAACACTCAACACACGGTACTACACAACTCACAACTA
Organism: Matsumurasca onukii; assembly: GCA_018831715.1. Taxonomy (NCBI): domain Eukaryota; kingdom Metazoa; phylum Arthropoda; class Insecta; order Hemiptera; family Cicadellidae; genus Matsumurasca; species Matsumurasca onukii. The sequence goes on from CM032064.1 coordinate 24,988,444, forward strand.
CACATTGCTCTCAGCTCTGTACACTGTGCAGTGTGTACTGTGCAGGAGTGGTGAGGAGAGGTGAAGTGGTGATTGATTGTACATGGATGAGTGAGTTCAACTCACATAACTCATTAAATGCACAAAGCGCTTGTAACATCCCCCCACTGTGGAATAAACCCAGCCCTAACACTCAACACACGGTACTACACAACTCACAACTACATTGCTCTCAGCTCTGCACACTGCATTGTGCACTGTGCAGGAGTGGTGAGAGAGGTGAAGTGGTGATTGATTGTACATGGATGAGTGAACACACTCACATAACTCATTAAATGCACAAAGCGCTTTGTAACATCCCCATCTGTGGAATAAACCTGAGGTGAATAACCCAGCCCTTAACACTCAACACACGGTACTACACAACTCACAACTACACATTGCTCTCAGCTCTGTACACTGTGCAGTGTCACTGTGCAGGAGTGGTGAGAGGAGAGGTGAAGTAAGATTGATTGTAACATGGATGAGTGAGTCATTCTCACATAACTCATTAAATGCACAAAGCGCTTTTGTAACATGCCCGTCTGTGGAATGTAAAACAGAGTGGAATAACCCAGCCCTTAACACTCAACACACGGTACTACACAACTCACAACTACACATTGCTCTCAGCTCTGTACACTGTGCAGTGTGCATTGTGCACGTCAGTGGAATCTGATCCCGTTACACCTGAGTGTGAATAACCGAGAAAATAACACTCAACACTAGAAAATGAGCTAGCTTAAAAGTAACCAGCGCATGCTTACCAGTTACCTCCGAACGATTTGAGTGTTGTTTTTTGTTGTTTTGTCGTGTTAGGAAAAACTAACACTCGTCAAAGCTTTAAAGAATTTCTAACCATGTAGCTCATACTTCTCATTGGTTGTGCACAAACAGATATTTTGTGATCTTTGTTACAATTGGTCATTTGAAAAAAAAGTCCTGTGATTGGTCGCCCGCTGCTCGCCAGTCAGCCAGTGGGAAGCTGTCACTGCTCATGGATGTGCTTGATTTTGTATCAGTTTTTTCTAACGTGATTGTGCATGTTTTGTTAATTTCTGGGTTAGTTGTTTTCAAATTAAACAAGTTTGAGGAAATGACAAAGAAAGCTTATGTTGTTTGGTGTTGGGTGACTGGTCAGCTTGCGCAGATCACTGTAACACCTTCCTAATATTGGAACCAGCTCTACCACGAATCCTTCATGTGGGCCAGCCGATCACATCGTCAGCTGGCACATCACGCCACCTTCTTGGCCGCTCAGCGGATTTGTCGAGCGGAGTTCACCGACCGGTGGAACCAATGAATGAGGTGGCAGTTTTGGAATTCGGCGTAGCGACGAGGAAGTGCGCGGAGTGCGACAGTGCGTGTAGTGATTAGTTCCAAAGTGCGTCGGTAGACAGTTTAGGATTAACAACAAAATAGGTATTTACCACATTATTATTATACGAGTGCTCTAGATTAAGTACTGTATCCATCATGTACCAAAATAATCAAATTTCCATTTAATCAATTATAGTAACTATTCTAAATTATTTATTTTACTAATAACTTATTTACTGTTGAATCACTATTTACTCAAATTCTACCAAGTTACCTTTTAATTTAACCACTTGATTTATGCTGGGCTGATCGGTTAACACTGCTTAATTTTGTCATATTTTCTTAATATATATCATTTTGTCACTACGGATAACCATTGTTTTATTCAACCACTGTAAAAATTCTCACAATGATAACCCCCAACCTTACCTACATACCCAAGCACATCACTTTTAGGCTAGCTAATTTCCTAATGATCAGTGTTACGTTTTAAATCACTGAGGACGGAATCAGATTCAAGATCCTAAAACGTCTTGTTCTTCTTGTTCACTAAAAACGATGGAAAACTACGATAATTTTGTTACAGACTCAGAAATTATACCGTCGTCAACAAGAAAATTCAAACAAAGTACTACGGAGTTGCCCACACTTCCACACATGGACGTTATACAGCTTTGTGTAAGTATTTCTATTCTAATAATATAACCTAGTTTACATTAGATTTCTGTGAAGCATGTAATGGGATGTTTAGAAGGTCGAATTGCGTTAAGTTTGTTACCTGGGTCCGGCGTATATCTTGAAGGCTAACTCCGAACACAAAGTCTCGCTTGATTGCGTGCTAACATTTACATTTCCCCCTTTACCAATAGTTTCAGGAAAACTCCGAGAGCCTGAAGTCAAAGAACATTTAATTTCCGGACCGTAGTGTTGATACTTCAGTGCAGAATGGGTTGAACTTGAGTTGAAGATCTTTTTCGCTTTCCACTTACAATCAAAACAAAACCTTAAATGTTTGTAAATAAGGTAGGATATTCATTTACTGTAGCCGACAATGGGATTATGTAGAAGTTCTTTTTTGTGTAGTTAATAATTCTAAAAAAATTGCTTTAAATAGATATTATTGTGAAGTAGGAGGTTTGCAAGTTGTACAATAGGATTTATACAAATATTTATTGATAGTATATATAATCTTTTAATTTTTAATACTCGTATTAAGTAACGGCCTTGACTACTTTTCAATACAATTTAGGTTCACTTAAAAGTATTTGAATGTGTCAGTGATCCGTTTATAAATAGGACCGGTCTCATGCCAACTCATTTCGTATTTATCTGAATCAGGTAGCCCATAAATGGCTGTCAAAAGTCAAACTTAGCTCAAACATGACAATCTTCATGGGCTAAATTTAATTCAGCTGAACATGTGCCGTGCATCACAAGTCATTTTTAAACGGAGTGTCTCGTAAGTAGTGTCAAACTTTAGAATATGATTTGGATGACAGTTCTGGTGGAGACAGTTCATTGTCTTAACACTTTGTTTACGAAATGCTAGCCATTTAGTTTTGCACCAACTTCCATGTTTCCAAATGGTGGTCTTTTTACGGTATTTTGTACAAGTTTGACAAAAAGCAAAAAAATGAGTAGGCTTTAAAGAATCACCTGAAATCACCTTTTAGCACACTTGACCGCAGAAGAAGACATGGAACGTACACCAAAAGTAGGTGTAAATACGAATTAGTTACTACCTGAAGTTTAGTAAGTTCTGGAAGTGTATTGAACCTTATATCCTGTCATCAGACAAAACAGATCTGGGCTCAGGCTTGGTGTTTAGGAAATACCTAAATATGTGTCAGGAAATAACAAGATTAGAGTTTCAGCCAAACAGTAACTGAAGATAGTACTCCACAGTGAGACCGAAATATTCCAAGACAATTATAATGACGTTTTGACGCGGTGTGAACCGAAAAAAGTATTATACTTGCGAAACCGGCCGCGAAAGCCTAAAAGTTATGTTCGAATCCTCAGAGCTTAGCAAGGTTATTTTCAAACAACTTTACTTGTATTCACCTGCTTGCTGATCGTTAAAAACAATTTAATTGAAACAAGATGATACGTGAGATAAGTATTTTAATAAAAGCCGACACGTTAAAACAAGTGAAATTAGTAAAGTGAAGTTTATTTATTTCATTATTTGGTCTTTAAGTATGTACAACTCACTGAATCCTAGAATATCTAGATTTGTTTTAAACTATACTTTACTGTATTTCATAGTAAAACTGTTTTGTTATGTCTAACATAGTCACCTTTGATGTTATTTATAAGACTTATCAATATGTACCTATTATTACGTTTTATCATTAACTCGTTGCAAATACCACGTTCTTCTAAATTCATTATAGTTCTCTTAGTGTTTCTCAGTGATACAGGTTTCTATTTTGACTCCAAGGTCAAATTCACTCGTAGCGATTAACAATTATTGTTCGCATTGGGGTTTTAACCGACTTCAGAGACACGAGGAGGTTACACAAGTTGACCTGCGCGGATTGTTTTTTTGTCTGTTCACGAATAACTTTTGAACGCGGCCAACGTTTTACACCCAGTTTGCGTTGATTGATAGATCTTAACCCCATAGTGGACCCATTTATATATCTTTTTGATCAAACTATTATTTCTATAGAAAAAAATTAAAACAAACTAAAAAAATATCAAAGAACTATGTACTCGTTGCGGAATTTACGTGGTAAAAAGACTAAAACTCATTTCAATTAGCCCCTGAACTGTGTGGTTAATGACTAAAAATTAGGTAATTACCTCCGTCAAACAGTTCAAATTTTTGCAATACGATCTGTTAGCTACATGTTTCGACGAATAATCGTCATCTTCAGGCTTGAAATTCTTGATTCATCCATGTGGACTTCGTTATGTAGACATTCACACACACATCACAAAAACAATTAAAATAAAATAAATAAATTAACACGGATACGATAGTTTACAGTGGATGAATCAAGATTTTCAAGCCTTGACGATTATTCGTCGAAACATGTAGCTAACAGAACGTACTGCAAAAATTTGAACTGTTTGACGGAGGTAATTACCTAATTTTTAGTCGTAAAAACACTATTTCGACCCAAAAAAGGACTTCAATAGCACTACTGTATTTTTATGTAAAATTAAACTTCCAATAAGATGGTAGCCTTACGTTCTTCGAATATTTGAGTGTTGCCGAGATAAACAAATATTGTTCGCTCTGAAAATACTCAAAAATGGTTCTAGACTAGTGTATATTCTCATGAAGTGTTCAATCGATCTTCTTATAATAGGATATGTGTTGTTCATATGTTCTGCCGCATAAAACCAACCTTATTCAAACAACGCAGATTGCCAGAGATTCAACATAAGTTTAATTGTCTGATCAGTTAAAATAGCTCAACTGCAATAATTATGATCGTATGCCAGAACTCGTTCTATTGTTTTGACCTCACGCGTATTGTAATACGTACATTCTCGTTTTAAGCAACTTCAAATGGTGTTATCGACACAAGAGCCGCTTTAACTTTGCATCTGGTATTAACACGGTATAAGTGAAAAAGGCAACATTGTTCAACAATCTTCTACCTCTGAAATAATTAAAACATTTATTCAAACTTAGTCAATTTCATTATCGATTTGCCAAGCTATTAGGAGACCGATAAACATTACTTTATAATAGGGATATTCAGAAAACATTTGCAAACCCGAAACATATTTTAAACGTTTTAAAACTTGACGTGCGAAAAATTCGTTCAATGCAGAAACTGCCCCAGTAAGTGACTCATATGTTCTACCGGAAACCATCCTGAAAGAGGCGAGCTCGGCACTAAGAATTCTTTGAGAAACCTTGTACTAGGACACTTTTATTTTTCCAACCATGTATTGAGACGGTAAATATTTCGCAAATTTTAACATACAATTTGTTTAAAGTAGCCTACTTGAGTACCAGAGTGAATTTTTCTAATTTTTTCCATTTTAAAATAAGGTTTGTCGGCCTACCAATAGTTGCAGAAATGAGGGTTAAAGGTTGACGAAATTGTATTGTTGAAGTACTTGTTTATTTTAAATATTGAAGCCAAGACAGCTTAAACACGATGTTGTCGTGTCGAACAAATCCCAAATGCAAAGTTGTGTAACTATAGCGGCTGTAGTGTAACTATTATATATATAAGGCAGACGTCTAAAGTTGTTCATTTCAGACCAAACTCAACGTCTATGTCAAAATAATTTGGTGTTCTAAATCGGATACGGCTGCTTCAAATTCAATTACTGGTTCAGTGGTTAAATTAAGCTGTTGATTCAAATAGGCGAAGAAAATAAAATAAAAAGATGAGCTATTGACAGAGGGTCTTGCCAAATTTCATGCAACTCCGTCCACAAGTGTGACCAAAACTGCGTTGTAAACACACAATTATCTTAGATCTTGCTTTCTCAACCAAATAAAAAGATTGAACATGTGAACTATTATTATAAGCACATTTCACGCTCAGTAAGGAATAATACCGTACGTTTCTGCTTGTTAGGAATTCACTCAAGAGATAAGATTGAAGGGTGAGTTTCGAACATGTAGAAGTAATATTCGAGTTACAGTGTTGTGTTGTGTGTTAGAATGTTCCATGACAACCAAGTGTTTTCTATTCTTCAGCAGCAACATTCACTCTATTATTCACTACCACATCTCATTATGACATCAACGTTTAAGACTATGGAAAACATCACACATAATACGGTGTTCACAAAACCTTTTGCGATAAAACAACCATCGGTATTTTTGTGTATTATATCCTTAAATCCGAACCTAAAGCCTAAATGCCTGCAAGTAAATAGATATTATACAGGGTCATCGAAAAAGGTGTACGGGATTTGAAAGTGAAATAAAAACACACAGAAAATCTTAAGTCTTTTAATGTATTTAAACACTTTGCTATGTGAGCTCCCCCATTGCATGACAGACATCTAGCCGATGGTCAAACTTTTGCCAGGTGTTTGGGAGCATTTCAGGAGTCACTGTTGAAATGGCTACGTTGATTATTCTTCTCAGGTGCTGTAGATCATGTATTTTCTCAGCATAAATTAAGTTTTAAATGTAAGCACAAAAGAAGAAATCTAAAGGCGTCAAACCAAGACTCCTAGGTGGCCACAAAACAGGACCATTCCTCTCAATCCAACGATCAGGAAATTTATTGTTGAGAGCTTCTTGGACGATTAAACTGTAGTGACATCTCAATGCTGACGGGAGTTCCCTCCATCCTGCTGGAAAATGACATTAATGCCCTTTCCCCTTTCAATTTGAGGGAGGAGATAAGAAGAAGTATCAACATAGCCATTTCAACGGTGACTCCTGAAATGCTTCAAAACACCTGGCGGGAAGTTGACTATCGGCTAGATTTCTGCCGTGTAACGGCCCCCATTGCAAAGCGTTAAAAGCTCACATTGAAACTTTTCAATTACATAAACAAATTTAAGATTTGCTGTGTCTTTTGATGTAAAAATCAAAATTCTACCAATTATATTAACATTTTTGTTTCACTTTCAAATCCCGTACACCTTTTTCGATGACCCTGTATTACAGCTTTGCAGCAACATTACGAGAACGCATAGCAGTTTTGAGTCGGACTCGAAGCCGGCCGTTATCTACGAGCTTTGTGCTTTAAGCTGTGGCAAAGTATCTCTGCCTGGGTTTAAAATTTTGTTTCTTTGTATACATTAGCCACTTATAATATTCTACCTGTATGTTCTTTTTCCAACAATACAGTTCATCATTCTTATTTAGTCATTCTTTGTGATTTGTTTGTTTATATATTCATTTTTTATTTGTATCTGTATTCTCGTCAAATTTATATCTATTATTATTTATTGCCTGTTAATCTATTTACGTATTTGTCATTTTCATATTAAATTATTGAAATATTTATTTTATATTTATGTTAACAGTAACTGCCATACTTATCCGCAGGTTCTAATTTTAAAACATTTTTAAATTTATATAATATTTGTAAACTATTTTGACCATGACCTTTGGCAAGGAAACCATACATAGTGTTATTTTCTAGGTTACTTTAAGATATTTATAGTATTATTGACCATGCCCATTTCATGTAAACTGTGATCAACGGCAATACACGATTTGATTTCATTCAAAAGCGTATGCGTTTCTCGTCCAACAAACTGGTAATTAAAATTTCTGGTAATCGCGGAAAATGTAATATACCATATCAACATTAAATATATATTTTAGCTGTAGGCACCTTTGACGAGTTTAAAATTATATATCTGGCTCCAAACTTATGTTTTATTAAGTTATGTTTAACATGCCTAACCACTTTCCAAGGCTCAACACTTTACATATCGGGCAGCCTGTATCATGCTTCCTTATACTTTAGTCAACATGTGTAGTTTTATTGTGCTGAATTTCACTTTGACCGTACTCTGGGCTTACCTAACATCTCAAAATTACGAGCTACTAGACTAGTTAGGTAAACCCTGAGTTTTTAAACTGACTATTTACACGAAAAAGTAAAAGTTTCAAAGTATTTAGGTGCAAAGTTTCACGATGTCATAAATAAGGTTATATGGTTTGCTGCACGGCTGAGGCAATAAATACACGAGGTGAAGTTAATATAGCTGAATGCCATAAAATCCTTGTAGGTCACTTAAAATGTTAAATGTCATTGATATTACCTAAAAGTACTTTATGATCAGAGTTAATTCGAATTTTTGGCTAAATAAAACTTTTGGCTTATTGATTGAAACCTTTGAAAACAATTCATGGTAAATTACGTATGGACGATAGCCAATTATCCGTGGATGTGTAATATTGGCTTAATGTATTTTATAGTGTAACTACAAGCTACAACTTTTCTTAATTTCTTCATTTTCCCATATTAATATTTTACTAAAACTACTTTCATCCTTTCCCAAGCTCATAGCTCTACCAATCCATCTCCGATACCAGAAACCAGCACCCGCTCGTCTGGACAACTTCCTTTCTCATGGTGTAACAGTAGCCCTTTAGACCTTCTTAGAACAATCATTCTAAACCATGAGAACAATCAATAGTCGATGTCAGCAAGAAGAATCTGCGACATGTGCAGTCCACGTGGACTATCGGCTATTGTTCGAGCACCAATTAAAATCACATCTATTCACTTAGTAACGCCTACTTAGACCTGATTGCCGGAAGTGGTCAGAGGTGTCCAGCGGACTTTTTTCCACCCGGACGGGAGCGGACATCAATTCCCCACAAGTAGACGAACTGTCAACTCTGCTGCCTCCGTGGTGTGTTCACCCTGTGTTGTGAAGTGCGCGAGTGCCAAAATTAAAAATGGATTGATTGGATATTCCTTAGTCTAAGTAAGTGAAAAATCATTTGTATAACAAAATGTGAACTTGGTCATTCAACTTCATTTATTTAATACTTTAATTATTCAAGATGCTTTAACAATTACCAATTTCAATTACAATGTTTATCACTCTAGTGTTGAACAGTATCAGCCACAAGGCTTAAACTTATTTATTTTTAACTCAAAGTCCAAGCAATTTCAGTATTTTTGTCTATTAATCTTAATTAGTCAATAATATCGTAAAAAGGTTAATCATATTCTTGTCTTAGGTTTAGTACTAATTTTATAAGTTTTTATCTTTCCAATACAATTCAGTACAACAATTTTCAATTTCCTTTTTATTTAATTAATAATTAAAATAAATAGCTTGAAAGTTAACAGTCGTATCCTCTTTCCTTGTGTATCTCCACTGCCAAGCGTAGTTTGCCTCACATTTTGAAATCTGTCTTTAAATACCAACAATAAATCTTTTATACAATCAACTTTTTTTTACAATAGAAAATCTATATAATTTATTAAAAAGTAAAAGTTAGAAAAAATACCTGAAATTGATAAAACGTTATTAAAAAATGTAAACCATGGATGAAAACGTTATATTTATTGTTTATAGTCCGGATGATTTTGGTCAGGTAACTTTACCAGTTTTTCCAGATATTCCGGCGTACAACATTGTTAATGAAATCTTGTAACATTAAATTTACTACTTTGACGCTTTTTCGTTGCAAAGGTGTACTAGTAAATGACCCAGTTACAACGGAGGGTTTACTTAACTATTTCAGTACTAAGAAATGTTGAGAGATAATGTCACTCAAACTGGTAAATAAAATACAATTGTATAATGTGTTTCCTCTTTTCAAATACAATAAATTGTTAGAGTCGCCTAAGATACAATCACGGTTTGTAACAATGTACATTTCTATTACGTTCTTAGTTGTTAAAATAACATTGCTTGATTTATTCAAGCAAGATTTTACAACTTCCTTATTCATCGATATTTTGTTAATACACTCTTGGTATTTTAAGGTTATTATTACTTGCACGACTTGATCGTTGTAACACTTAATAACACTTGTAACATTATAATGTTTTGGATTGCTATCTTTATAAATTTTATGTCACCAGTGTTTAGGCACCTGTTAATTTAAGGTTAGCTTAGTATTTTCTTCGCCGGTTTGTATATTTAAACCTCCTCAAGTTTTAAACACTCAGGTTTTACTGAAAGCTCTCATACTATTCGTCGGTTTTGTTTGTGATGTGAGCAGCATTGAGGTCTGGATTTGTTTGGTTCAGTTTTTTAAAAACGTGTTCCTTAAACCACTGCCAGAAAGATTTTGCAGTTTCCCCAATAGTCCTTTGTTTACAGTTTGTTTTGACGATGGAACAGTTTCAGAGGTTAAAATATTATTACGGACGTGTTCTATCGTTTTTCGTCTGAAGACGGGGTCAGATTCCAGATGCCGAAAGGTAGTGTACTTTTTCTTCACTCAAAAACTATGGAAAAGGTGTAATCATATTTTAACCCCCAATAGTGTTTCGAGACATTCGCAACAAGTCAGTTTGTATCCAATATAACCCGACTTATCCTCATCCTATGTAGCAGTAAGAGTTACGTCAGGGTTCAAAATACGAGTATGTAGAACTTTGTTGGTATTTTAAAAATAACAATACAAAAGTATTATAAATATAGTATTACTTACAGAGGCCACAGGTAAAAGATAATATATGTTCGCGTAACATTGGCGAAATAATTAGGCCAAAGGCCGAAGATCGAAAATATAATAAATATGGCTGAAGGAAAAAACTAGTCTTAACAGTGGGTTGCAATAATTTGTAAGTATTACTTGAAGACGTACTATAACCACCCAGGTAATAGACCAAGACGCAAACCAACGTTAAACATCTGGATTGTTACATAGATACCAAGGCGTAAGCAAAGTAACACTTAATGCTTGGATCGTATTACAAACGTAGAGACAAAGGGGTATTAAGTAAGTTAAAGTATTACGAACACTTTATACTCGAGTTCGTTCCACAGTTACTGTACTTTCCTTACAGACGCATAGTAAGACATCATTCTTATAGTCAACATTGTTTGACCAGCACTAGCTAATTTAGATAAGTGACTTGTTGTAGCGTACGCATGGTAAATTGAAAACTACTATTTTTAAAAGTTGGGCGTGTCTTACTTAGTCAATAAATACGATACGATTGGCCGGATAAAATAACAGCTGTATCATGCGTTAGGAACATATCAAAGCCAACTGATAAACGGAAAGGTCCGGTCAAACTCAAATATTAGATATTCAGAAAGCCTATCGAAGAAATATTGCTGTTGAGGCAAACAGTGACTTAGTTCAGCTCGAATGGTTTTATCATGACAGAAACACGTCGAAAGAACCTCTTTTTCAAGTTACTAACTAAGTTCTCCAGCTAATCGAAAGCCATTCTGAATACTTAATAATAAAATAAAATTATTCTCTGTGGCGTGTTAGTTCATGTGGTAAAATATCTCAACGTCTACGTATTCACATTGCACAGTAAAGAAACCTTTACCGAGGTCAAATATAGTATAGTAGGAGTACAATGAAACAGATCCATGCTCAGTTCCACACACCCAAGCACCTCTCCGTGTAGTTAATGAATCATCGCGTCTGCTTCCGATGGGACGTATGAAAGAGCTAATTTTAGTGAAATCCTAATTAAATAAAGTGATTACTTTGAAGCGTAACCTGAATACAATTTTATTAATACATGACTTTAGCTACAGGGCTGAGTCCACTACTAAGTGTACAGTAAAATCTAAGAAATGTATGTCATCAAATACGTTGAAAATTACAAACGAAATAAAAATAGATTGTCTCGACGGATGATGAATTTTATGTCTAAATAACACATATTAGTTGTTGGTTAAATTTACCTTTCTTCTCATACCGTACATATTATTGCTGAAAAAGTTTAAATTGTTAGAAAGTAAGTCCAGACAACTTTCGTTACAAAAAAACTCAAACCATCCTGGGTAATAGAAAACTGTTAGTTTCATAGCGTAGTGAACATACTATTGAACACTCTACTGAACAAAGAAGACTTTGAAAGGAAGTAATGTAAGACTTTCAGTCTAGGTACAGAGATAAATATCAATATCATAAATAATGAACCGTGCAAACAACCGATATTTAGAGGACCCTTCCTATTGAAAAGATTTTAAATGTTAACTTTTCACTTTCAACAAATCTCTCGAAGGATCTATAAACGTTTTTTCACAACTCAGAACTCAAACTAGCATTCCGAACTAGAGTTTCGAGCCAAGAATAACGCCTTACGAATAAAATAGCAAACAAATCAAACCAATCCGTACACACATATTGAAATTCTGGCCTGGGAATAATCGGTTACAACGACTATCCTAACTACTATGCAGAAAGGAATAGACAAAAATTCAAATAGCGCTTAGATTAATTAATTTTGATCTTCAAGCACTACGTCAAACAATAGCACGTCAACGAGATCGTCGTTTGTTGAACATTTCTATTCCAATATCATCACTCCTATGCATACACACGAAATACGGAAATATTGGATTTTAAGAAGAAAGGTGAACTTATTTATTGCAAAGAACATCTGCACGTACATCTCAACAAATTAGCAGATCTTTATAAACTATACATTGCTCACGCAACAACAACAAAAACTATTTTAAGATTCAGTGTGAAAAAGCAAAAACCTACATACAGTTGAAAGGTTTTATTTAAACTAAAGATTCTTTACCTGTTAAAACTTTACTTTTCTTCATATACTGTATGTTGACTTAGAATATCATATATTTTATTACAACCTAGATTTTATATACGTTACTATAGGGCCTACGCTTCATGATGGATTAGTCGTGTAGTAAAACTGTATTTAAGGTTAAGATATCGGTAAGCAAACCTACTTTAAGCTTGGTACATTACTGATAGTACAAAGCTCGCCCTAGCATTGAAATAGTTTCTCATTAGCCAGACACTGAATATCAAGTAGGGTCTACTGTACAGGGTAAGGTGGAACGAATCTTGGAAGTAAGGTGTTGGAGGTGAGGGGTGAGTGGAAGGGGTGGTCTCAGGTGTTCATTTACAGCCTTCTCCACTTCGCTTTTGTAATGATTCGAACCAAAACATCGCCGTCACTCTCTAGACCCTACACCAATATTTCCCTCCTCGGCGAAAATAACAAACATTATCGTTAACAATAACACCAATTTTTATTATTCTACCCGGTTATAACGTCTGACGAGTTAAACTGACAGGTGTGTCAAGATGAAAAAGCACCAAGACAACTTTTATAGTCAACTTAACTCATAGGCTTTCGTGGCCTGTGTCACTCTAATCAAGTTCTTCCGGTTCACACTACGTCCAAACTTCAATCTAATTATGAAGTTTGGACGCGGTGTGAACCGGAAAAACTAGATTATAACTTTTATAGTACCAACTCCTGAAACCACGCTTAGTAGGGCCTATGCATAAACCTGTATACTACCAAGCGAGACACTGGTACCTGCAGACAACCAGACACTGAGCTCTTGAGCTGGCTATACTGGATCTTCATATTTTTACAAAATTATTTCAATGTCGTTCTTTGAAAACCTATAGATTGAAAATTAAACGTAGCCACAAGCGCTTCCAATATTCCTGGAAAATTTCAAAAGGAAATAAAAAAGATTTTCCTGTATCTTGTCTAAAGTAGACCTACTCTTTTATACACTATTGGTTACTTTTACAATTCTTTTTAAGTTTAGATCCTTTTACTCAATGATTTGAATTGGAATCAACTTATCGTTAATAAATATTTAATAATAAACAAACAAGATCGGTTATAGTTTTATTTGTGTTGAAATAGGAAAGATATTAATTTTCTGTATCCTAGGGAATTTAGGCTAGTGAATGTTATAAAAGCTGATTAGGGTGAGTTTTTTTCAATACAATTCACAGTGGTTTTTACTATTTTTGACAACATTTAATTTACGCTCAAATTTTAAAGTAAAAAAAACTCAATAAATAATAAAGCTAAAATAACTTTAAAACGCATAAAGTTATGGAGAATGGGAGCTGTTTTGATAGATTACGGAGGTAAAGAGTACTATTTTATGGTATAGCTACAGTTTGATAAGTAAAACAAAACTTTGGCCACTACATTTAAACAGGTGATCATATCTAGCTTGTCAACGAATGTAACCTAGACATTTACAAAGGCATATTTGTACCATATTCCGTGAAAATCTGACCACAAATGCAAGCTGTAGAGTAGTCAAACATACACACACACACACATATATACATATGAAATATGTATAGTTATATAACGTTATATATATAAAGTTTCGTCATTTGACTCAATAAATGTTGAGAAGCTCAACACTGCAAACCTCGCTCTTCTACGACGTATTCCTCTTTGGCGAAAGAAATAAGCAGGTTTATTTATTTAGGACATATGCTAATTTTGTTTGGTTAAAAATCGTAGAAACTAATAATAATTCTTGCAAGGGTAAAGTTTGCAGGAAACAATTGCCATTGGTTCTATGTCGATCCGGAGCCAGCGAAACAGCCATTCACAAAAATTATAAGTGAATTTGGCAAACCACAAACTAGGCCAACTACATTCGAATAACTTAAGACCCATCGCTCTACATTTCAATTAACACATTAAGCAGGTTTAACTAAAGGTGGCCTCGCGCCAACTTCCGGGTAACAGTGGCCAACTTATAAACCTTTGAGTGAATTTTGGCCATCTCACGGCGCGCGCTACTGTAGGAGTTCCTAGCATTGAAGCTGCAACTACGGGCTACTACACTGGTAAGACAAGGTCCAACTTATACTATGTAATTTAAAACTATAATAATTTATACTAAATAGAGGTATTCTTTCGTCAAGTGTAAAATGGATGATTTATTAGGTAATTTTCAATTTGTAATTTTCAATTTGTTTAAATAAACAAAGTCGTTGGTCTCACTATTGGGAGTTTGTTAAATAATTTTTACCAGCCTGAAGTGGAAGCAAGGCGATTCAAATTTTAACATATTCTATTACGTGTTATAGAAATTTTGGAAAACAAAATTAGAGTTTCAATGAAAGTAACGGTCAAAATACCCAAAGAGACAAAAGCATGTCAACGTACGAAAGTATAGTTCCTACAGGCAACTATTACTGGTAATTACGTAGCTTGAGAGTGTACAATTAAGTAAACTTGAAGTATTATGAGGATTGATTTACAATTTAAGGGAGACAAATATCGATACGTATTGAAATTTCGGTACGTGAAATAAATTTTAAATACAATCCCCCTCTTTGTGGCAACTCAAAAGCAAAGCAACTTTAACACAAATTCAACGACGCAAAGAAAATCTTTTATCTCGATTCATTTTTGTGTGTGTCATAATAATTAAAAGATGACACAAAATCAAGTTTAAAACGCCACATTTCACATACAATTTATTTAGATTGAAAACATTTTCTTAAAATACTTTGTAAGAAACATCACAACCCCATAACATAACCCCATAGAGTATTTTGAAGACAATTTTGTCATTCAAAATAAATAATTGTATGTGAAATGTGGCACTTTAAACCTGATTTTGTGTCATCTTTCAATTAGTATAACAAAAAAACGAGTTGACGGATGGATAGTATCGCAAATCACAATATTTCAGTTATTTAATTTTCTGGAAGGATAGCCTTACCAGTGGTATTTACGAGTATAAAGCAATAACCGTTGCTTTGAAATAGTGAAATATGTGTCATATCTTCAAACCAACCTCTTTCTCATCGTCACATTCCTTGAAGACTACTTTCATGCTTTTAATCATATTTAAAGAAGTTTACGAGTTGATAAAATTCTTGTTTGGGTATAATGAAGTTGTTTCTATTGCACTGGAAACAGAAAACATGCACTATAATTATATTCGACAAACCAGTATTTTTAATTATTATTTGAAACTGTAAAATTTACCTGCAAAGAGCGAACATGACAGAGATTCACTGACCTGAAAACAAAACAATATTTTGCACATTATTTATATAAAAACATTCCATAAAATACTTATTTACTAATATTATTTAAATCATAATATACAGGGTGTCCAGTAATTAGAGAATCAAACTTCACCAGGTGATTTGTTAGGTCATAATAAACAAAAACGTCCCATAACACATAGGCCTATCTCGCTTAGTTTTCCGTCTGTCTGTCTATGTATTTCACTAAATAATTTTTATCTCGGAGGTCAATTTAGTTACAAACTTAAAACTTTGCACATATGTTAGTATGACTAATACCAGAATTAAAAAAATTAATTTGACTAATTTTCACTTCCGGTTTAAAAATGGTGGTCATATTAAATGTTCTAAGCTTAATAACTTAAAACCCTTAAACTGTATGGTAATAAATTATACTAACAATACGTGGCAAATGTTGTTTTAACATTTTAAGACCATGTCAGTCGTTCTGTGATAAGTAACAACGGAGTAATTAAAGTTTTCCTGAACACACTCCTCTAATTACATTTGAGAAACATATGTAAATAAAGGTTTGTGCTCAGGTTTATGGCAGTTAAGAATCAACATTCAAAAGCTCGTAAAGAAATTGTCCACAACTCCAAAATTGAAGTAAATGTTGAATTTATATGTGTCTCGGTTGTATATGTTGACACGGGTTTGAGGTAATGCTTAGTGAATGGTGAACGGGAAATGGAGCGGTTGTCGTCGTGGTTTGAATTGTAATGAAAGTTGGTCTACAAACAAGGCTGGTGCGATAGTGATGGTCAAACATACTCGTACTCGTACTAGTAAATCCTCGGCCACATATTAATTCATGCCTTGTTGCCGGCTCGGACTGCCACATGTCTGTCTCTAAAGCAAACATCTTTATTGCTGAGGAATTTAATTTCACTGAGTGACGTCCTAGTCTGGAAACAAATAGATGAGCTGAGTGCAAGTTTAGCAACAACGTGGAAACTAGGAAAGCATACTTGTTTTTATTTTTAGTGGTTTGAACAAATACGTCTCGTATTTGACTATTTATAAATAAGCTTTTCATTACAAGAATGTGGTTTGATGATCCAATACCATTCAATTTCCAAACTGTTTAGAAGTCAAAGTCGTTTATTAGGCAAAATTAACAAACAAACATTTGCATTAGCCAGGTCAAAGAAAAACTTTTTACATACTCAAGAGTCACATCATTAACAATATGAACTAAGTCAGTAAGATCTACATATTATGTACAATACGAGACTCGCCAGTAAATTCACGGACGCTGTAGTAGGCATTATTGGCTAACTGTGATTTCAGGTTTACCCTGAACTTTCTGTGATCCTGCTCGTTCTTCAAGTTAACAGGAAGGGCGTTGTAGAGTTTTATGGAGTTATGGATAAAATGTTTTTGGAAAAATGTGGATGAATGTTTGGGAATCGGAAGACTTAAGCTGTTTCGAAGAACATACCTAGTATTGGTGGAGTGATTAAAAATTGATAGGTGGCTATGGGCAAATGAGAGTGTTTCTAGAAAGTAAATAGATGGAAACGTTAAAATATTGAAGGACTTAAAAAGATCTTTACATGGCTGTTTTCTTGGAAGGGAGAAAATTGTGGAGAAAAGGGTGTTTACACAATTCCTACAACTTGATAACTGTATCCCTCATCTGTTAGGAATTTCGTATGAATTTGATTTAATAGAAGGGTCAAAAAGGTTTTATTTATTTGGTTTGATTCTACTTATGATTTTGTCTTGTGCTGTTGGCTGTGTTTCAATAGTATGCAAAACAAACCTCGACTTTAGACTCAATCAACGAGAGCTCATTATGAAAGTTATCAAGAACAAGCGGCAGATAAATATCGGTTACAGTCACCAACTTCTAATAAGTTCGATAAACGAACTTTTGAATAACATTAATGCGGTGATTAATACCTTAGATACTCACAAACTACCGGATCTATACAGTTTTCTATAGTACTTATGTAGTATGTTTATGTCAAATTGTTCAAACCACACAAAACATTATCAAACAACTGCTCAAAATAGTGAAATGAAATTAAATGAAACGAGACGAGACAAAACGAAACGAAACGAAATGAAAATGAAGTGAAACTCGTCTTTATTGGTGGCGAAGTTAGGACTATAAAGGCCTCACTTCCACTTAACCACATATATTGAATTAAACCATTTTATTTGAGAATCTCATGCAATTCAAAAAATAGTTTATTTTCCCCCAGTGCATTAATTTACAAAATAACACTTCATAAGTCCATACAGTAATCTAAGCCGAGTTTGAGAGCAACGCTCTCTCAGTTTAAAACAACAATTGTTTTCTATGATATGTTCTAAAATAACATTTTAGGCTATTTACCATACAAACCATACAGCCTTATGAGGTAACTTCAATTAGACAAAAGAAATATTAGGCCTATACCTAGACCATGAGCTAGAGCTAAATCAGTGATTTAGTCAGCTCAGTGATTGCTGAAAAATATAAAGTGTTATTTGCTATAAATTTCGACTTTTTAGCACGGAGTGAAATCATTTAAAATTGGCAACGCCAAAGTACCCAATCTATTGTATGTCTTATACACATCTAGATACATAATTCCGGTGGAATTAGGAAGTGCAAGAAGTATTGTCACAGGAAACACAGACCGACCAACTCTTAGCAAAAGTTAGGATCTGGAGGAATATTCTTAAAAGAACTGGAAACGTTATAAAATACAGGTACAAATAATTTTGCAAGGATTTGATTAAACACAACACACAAGCACGAGTAAGAGTTGAAACAGCTAAATGAACATCTCAACGCTGCAACCCAGCAGTATTGTGAGGTTGAAGAGAAAACGAGGCAGCACTGCTACTTATAAATAACTCAGTTTATGACCCAGTTCGATGTGACGAGACTATCAGCTTTGGTGGAATCCGAACAGATGTGGCAGGAAGTGAAGCAGAGATTGTAGATGAAATCACAGAAACCTGCACCGCCACATCCTGTTGGCAGACTTGCAGACTAACCAATCAACTTAGTCGTCAAAGTCAACCTCCCTTACCCTTACACATCGCAAGATAACTCAGTAAAGTGACTGCTGAACAGGAACTCGACTTACAAGAGTGCTCAATAACAAACAATCATTCATAAGCTACTGCAGTATTTGTTCACTCGAAGGAAGAATTTATCAGAATAACAAAAATGTATAATTTAAAACAAACTGTTGTCGTTACTGATGATAACAATTAAAATGTCTTAACCCCCCGTAACTTCCAAAGTTTTCTCTCTTGACTAAGCTAGTAATAAAGATTAGAACATCAAATTGCTGAATACCAAAACAAGTTTCAGACCCAAAAATGTCCTGACCAACGAGAGTCTTAAACTTTCAGAAACACTTAAAATTAAATGAGGGGCTGGATACGGGGATGGTCTTTCTCCATTGTTATTCAAATATAATGTTTTGAAAATTCAGTAATGGCGAAATAAAAAAGAAAACAATGTACGGATCAAACCATTAAGTTACGTATATCCATACTAAAATTGACTGTTTGGCTTCTGCGAATGACCTTGAGATTCTAGTTCGAAAATAGCTACTGTCCAAAAAAAACAGAACTCCTTAAGGGAATGGCAGAAACTTAGATATACAGATCTCGTTCGAGAATACAGAACTCATAGTCAATCTCAAATAGACCAATGCGAGCCCAATTCCTTGGTGAATTTAATTTATTTTATGTACATTGGAGCAGTTATACAAGAAATAATACTTGAACATTTTGCAAACGAAACACGCTGTAAAAATATAACAACACCCTTTATATTAACTCAAAACGCAATAAGTAATTGATTTATAAGTACATAAGACACAGTAATACAACCAGAATGCCTGTACGAATATGGACTATTGAGAATGTCTGTCTTGTTAATAGAAAAGCGGATTTCGATTGAATCCAAAAAAGATAGAGGACCTTTCGTTGATCGGTACACTGTACGCAGATCACACAAACTTCTCAAGAATGTTTATTCTACAAAAGCGTGCATTTCGAATAATTGCAAAACTTCAATGGGGAGAGTCGTGCAAGCCAGCATTTATAAATCTGAAATTGTTGACACTTCCCTGGCTGTACATTCTAGAATCGATTCTCTTTTTCAAAAAGAAATGTTTTAGCATAAGAGGTAGCGATATAGGCTCTTATGCCCTCCCAGGCAGGAGTTCATTTCGTCAACAGGCAACCAAATTCAATCAAAAGTGCTCATACGCCTAAGGCATTTAAATCTCGTTTGAACAACGTTTTGGTCACCGAAGCATTTTACAGCGTTGATGAATTTTTCGCACAGAGTTATAAATAAATGGTTTATTGAATAAACATTTCTACAATGCATGGCAATCGTCATTTAGGATGTATAACTAAAATTTTCCATTCACTCAAACATCGAGAACTCTTTCAAACATGAGAGATCCGATCACAAGTCAACTTTGATCAAAGAGCTATGGAGGAACAATTCGTAGTATTAATGAAGATGAATGAGTGCACACGGTGTACTCGTATGTTTGAAAGAGTTCTCAATGTTTAAGTGAATGGTCAATTTTAGGGACACATTCTAACTGACGATTGTCATGCTTTGTGAAAATGTGTATGCAATAAACCATTGATTTGATTTAATTTGAATTGTTGGAAAAGAATATGAGGCTTAATCAAAACTGAATCACAAACATACTTCGTAGAAACAAGGAAATACAGCAACACACTGGCATTCAGACATTGAGAAACGAAGACTGAAGTTCTATGGCCATATACAAAACGAATGCAACCCTCTAGACTAACAAAACGAATGTTTGAAACTTGAAATAAGGTGAAAGTAGAAACAGGTTAATGATTGCGGCAGTTAAAGGCGAGTTAAAAGCGGCAGGTCTCACAGAAAGGGACATTTCAAGTTCAAGTTCAAAATTCTTTATTTACCAAAGATTCACATGAAATTTATGACATTTATGATTAAACGCCTCTAAACAAAAACTGTTTGATTGGAAAGTTAGTCAGAGAGAAGTTAATGAAAGGAAACGAGTTGCCGGGACTCCGAAAGTAAAAGGATGGAGCAAGTTTGGGCACAAAGAAAACCCAACTGTTCAAGAATACTTTGCGTGATCCAATTGGGTCTATAAGTGAATAATTACAATATAAACAAACACTTATTCCAGTCACTCGTATATTAACTACTCTTTCTTAGCAAAAGGGTGTATTTTATGGAGGTTTACTCGTAAAATGTCGATACATTTGCTGATCGCATTAATTTCATGAATTCTTGTTTTCCAGGTAATACACCTTTAACACGAGCTAATAACTACACCGCTTTTTGCCAGACCAAACAAAGAAGGACTGGCTATAAATTAATATACTCAAGATATCGTAAAATATTTGAATATAGCCTATATATATCTAGACATTTAAGATATTTTAATTGACTGACTTAGACCATGTGTTTTCAAACTTGTCAAACAGATACCCCGAATGAAATGTCATACATTTTTTAGGATTTGTCATTTGTTTCTATGTATTGTGTGTTTGAATGTTTTAAGGCTACTCAATTTCCATTAGTATGATCTTTTCAACCTCAAAATCGACGGTATTGTCCGTTTTCTTCTGTGTGAATAGAACGCGTATGCTATTTATTTAGGTAAGCTGATTTTCTTGTTCTCTCTTATTTAGGCTTTCTCCCTTGAAAGAAGCAATTGTCTTAAACTCAAAATACAAAAAATACATAGAAATAGAAATTTCGTGCCTGTCATTGCTGTTAAATACCACATTTCTTCTGTAACATGTTTAAAGAGTATATTTGTGATATTTTGAAACTAAAGAAAAGTATTCACCTAACAGACAAGCTGTAAATATTGCATAGTCTTAATTATATGGGGTGTAAAGTAAAAAATTAAGAAAATAGTTAACTGGAATTATAAAAAACTAGGCTAATAAAAGCGTTTCTAACGTTGTCCGCTAACAAATATACTCCTTTACTATCTAACACACATACTGGCTGCTCTTCCATCCTGAAAGTATTGGATGTTCATGCCCTGTCCAGTATTTGACTTGGTCATAACTCTCGAATACTTTAAGGCTTGAATATCAATACTCTCTCTCTCTCTCTCTCCCTATCCCTCCGGCTGAGGGAGCACGTTACCCATGCTCGGGTAAGCGTGTAAGCGTGAGGGGTGTAGTGTAGGCAAGAGATGAAATTCTCACGCAGCAGTGTGTTAGTGCATACTTATTTTACAAAATAACGTTGATTGGCTTTATTATGACAACTGTAAAATCGCATGTATCACTCTGTAAAACTATTGTATAAATGGTTATCAGTATCACCATTGGGAATAAGTAGATAAATAAACTTATGTCGATTACTCATGCTAGAAAGCCGATAAAGAGAACGGTGACGATGAAAAAGTTTAATATAGCAACAAGTCCTGTTAGTTTGAGGTAGTTAGATGGTAAAATCCTGTCAATATTCAAATTTAACCTAAGAAATAACAATACCACTTACTAGCAAACTTTCTATGAATATTGAGCTGTTCATTTCTCTCGTTAAATAGAACCAATCTTCGTAGGAAGGTGTTGTTTGCATTTTTTTGCTTCCCAACATCTCCTGAGTCAAATGGAGAAATTATATATATATATATATATATATATATAGTTGAACACAGGTTTAAAGACATACCTCCTTAAGGAACAGCAAACAAAGTTAGTCAAGGTCAATTCTTCAAGGTTCTAATTATTCTTTACGTTGTGTTCATCAAAGAGTGGAGTTTCTGCACTTTGACATTCAGAGTACTGGGCAAAAATTAACATGTTATATCATTTACTAGCATACGTTTCCTTGGATACAGAAGGTAAGAAGGCAAAGTTTGTCTTGCTTAACAAGGCCAAGTTTGGACTACAAAGTCCTCTCTACCACTCAACCTCGACTTTACCTAGCGTTAACGTAGTGTCACATTACAAAATATGTAAGTAGTGACTGCAGGGATAGTGAATAAAGGAATTTCGTCTAATTTAAAGTACATGAATGAAAACTTGTTCTGTTTTATTAGACATTCGCTAACATAGCGCTTGTGGCTACGCGTCGGCTATGTTTATTTGTACTTTGATTGACGTTTGTTATTGACGCTAGTAGATTTTCTGAGGTTTAAATACTACTGCAGACGTTTTCCATCGTTTTTAGAACAATGAGAAATCGACTTATCAAGATCTGGAATCAGATGAAATGTAGCCTAAAAAACAACACGAAATATCGTATGCTGTTGAGGCCTCGTACAAAGCTAGCAGATCGTCCAATCAGTAAACGTTCAGTTGAAATAACGCCTATCTGGCTATTTCTAATAAAAAACGAACTTAAGCTTATCACTATATCACTATTTGAGATGCCGACCACTCTCATGAGGGTATTTTAAGGCAAATATGTGGTGAAGGATGAGTGTGATGAGTGGTAGTAATGAGTTATGGGGTGTAGTCTTGTTACAAACTAAGACCGACTCTTCCTTAGAATGGGTCATTAATTAGTAGCCCAATGACAAATGGAAATACAAGGATCAACTGCTTAACGTGACTTCCGAACCACGCAGGTGATGGTCTGATACGTCTAAATGATGGTGGGAGTTGATGCGGGAATCATTAGATGATCACTGAGACTATCTGAGCCGCTTTAGACCTATATCATCCTCAAAACCTGACCTCCATGAAGCTGGATTACAGGACCACGCCACGAGTCCCAGTCATATAAAGATACTCATAACTTTCATCTTATGTTTCATTAGGAAATTGCCCAGAAACTCACGGCATAGTATGAAAGACTCAAAACAGACCAAAAACTAGTGTAAGACGAAACAACCTTACAAACCCCATTCTTAAACCCCACGGATTTATGGGTTGTCCAATACTCTTAACGTTCCACTTAGGCCTATAATCTTGTGATTCACCGAGCTAGGAAGTCTTGTTCGACATTTCAACCCCTTTGTTAAAACTACCGTACTCATTCACCAAACACATATTTTCTTTCTTTTCATCGGCTGTGTATAAATAGGTAATATACGAGTATGTTTTCTGTTACTGTTGGTAAACTGATATGGGTCTGTGATTAGTCTCTGATCCTAGCCAGCCAGCCAATCAGTCGATGGACACCTATCACTGGCCATGGAGGAGCTTTTTCTCTAACTGCTGTTAGATTCTTAACGTGTTTGTGCATGCTGTATTGTTTTCTAGGCTAGTTGTAAACAATATTGAATGTGTTGTGGAACAAACACACGCACGCTTGTTGTGACTGGTCAGCTTACGCTGATTACTTTAGGCTAGCTCATTTTCTAAAGGTTTTTGTTATGTTTTAGATTACTTTTCACCCGAAGACAGGATCAGATTCCAGACTCCAAAGCTTCGTGTCCTTCTTGTTCACTGAAAATCGATGGAAGATGTCCGCAATAATATTGCAACCTGGGATAAATCTCGTTCCCCTAAAATCTTCCTGATGGGTCTCTCTGGAACCAGCTAAGGAAGTGCATACATCCGAGTAGAAATGTTGAAGCAGCTAAAACCCAGAGGCTTGTGAAGCAGGAGGACAGGCTTGATTGAGTGGTTGATCTTCCATTAAATTAAATTGCTTGTTCTACGACAACGTTGCGTGACCACTGTCAGAGGAGTACCGACTGAGCAAGACTCATTGATTGAAGAAAATTGGCTCGTTATTTATTGCTGTACTAGCGCCTCCCACTTGAGTTAGTTAAACAGGTAAACTCACGACTTTAGACACTTTGGTGATGCCAATGTACTCAGAAAGCTATAATTTAATTTTCTAATATTTATTGATTCGAGGTATATTATAATATATTTGTTTACAATACAAATTATAATATTTATTTGAATTTTGAATTTCCAATTTGATTATTAACAGACTTAGCCTAATAATGCCTACAAATCATAATATTTACTGTCAAATGTATTCGAGGTTAGAATATGTTCACACGCTACGGGAAGACTTTTTCTCTCGTAAATAAATAAATGATTTATTGCATATCGCACATTCAAATTAAATTAATTGCAAACGTCAAATGTTTGAGTAAAATTTCCTTGCATTCTTACATCTAAACCCCATTCAAACATACAGTTTTTATGGAGAGATGAAGCTCTTCTTATTAGATGTATAATTTAAAAATTACTTCACAAAATCTAATAAAGGTTTTTAATTTAAACTAGTTTGGGTGCCTCTCTGAAGATGAATACGTAGTATTTGAAAGGCCTCAGATTAATTAAAAACCTTTATTAGATTTTGTGAAGTAATTTTTAAAATACAGTTTTTACACTTACTCTCTCCCATACATTCGAATGTAGCCACTCTAGTCCCTATTCAGTCAGCCAATCATAGGGTCTCCCAATTGAATGCCATAAACTCGTCTGTATCATAAAATGCTAAATCAGAATTGTTTTAAGACGAGCTTTGAATGCCCTAGGCTCAAGGGCATTTTTGAACGAATTTGGTAGACTGTTGACGAAATGAACTCCTGTCTGGGAAGGCAAACGTTCATGAACTACCGTTCTGTGTCTCCCAGTTCGGTAGTTGTCCCTGCCTCTAGTTTTAATTAATTTTTGATTTCTTTCAGTCGGGCTTGATGTATTTATTTTAGCAAAGTCTTTGTACATGTTGTATTGATTTCTAGGCTAACTGTTATAAAATTAACAAATTTAAGGAAGAGAAATTAAGGTTATTTGTTGTTGAGTGACTGCCAGCTGCGCTGATTATCCTGTAATAGACGCCGCTCTCGGCCGCCTCTCAAGAGCAACACGTTTACTTTGATGTAACTGTGGGACAATCTGGTTTATAGGAGCTGATGTGATTAAGTTCATGACATAGTACTTAAGCCCCGTTCACACGTGAAAGTGTCTGTGTAATAGGTAAACACGAGTGACCGTTCACACTTCAAGCTTTTACAACGGTGTTCTGAATTGGTAAAACTTTGCAGATGTCAAATTCAGAAAAATAGATGGATTTAAAATGAAAAACAAGCTTAATTACTACTAAGCAGTCTACTTTGTTTCACCATAGTTGATTCTTCCTTTGAATATAAGACTATACGAATAACTCATCATTATTAGACTTTTAGAGTTGATATTTAGAGGATTATTAGAATTTTAGAACACATAGACATACATTTTACGTTTACATCTTAATGACAAAACTTGTATGACTTCCTAACAAAACAAGAGAATTGCAAAGAAATAGGGTAAAGTTAATTCTGAGCAAAACTAAAACAATAATTGATACAAATAGTCATGTCCACTACATTTCTTTGATGCTAAACACAAAAAGGCGAGTTTTGGCTACGAATTGGTTTCAATTGTAGATTAAATTTGCCGAACTGTCTATTGTAAAAAACACACATTTAGTAGATGAAAGAATAATACGTACAGTATAATATTAGTTTGGAATGGAAAACACCCCAATAGGTTTGCGACAAATACAGCTTAAACACATTACTTAAGATAGAATCGCATTAACGTATGAGGCTGATAATGATCACGTCAGTGAGAGAAACAATGAAGATTGACACGTTCAGGCTTTAAATGAAGGTGTGTAAAATCAACGCCTGTTCATGAATATTTACGCATACGTCAAAATAAATAACACGTTTCAGCTTCTTAATATTGAAGACCGCTATATACCGTGTGCAGATCAAATAAATACTCTTATAATTATTCCAGAGCAATGTAAGGAGTTAAGCGTAGAAATCTATATGATCTTCACTGACTTCATGGAGGCGTTCGACTCTGTAAATAGGAAACATATCTGGAATGCAATAGAAGCTATGCAAATACCAAGAAAAATTATTTCTCTTTACCAGAACTCTACAGAGATTGTGAAGACAGTGAAGAGTCTCAGTGACCCCCTTACAGTGAGCGCACTGTAATTGTCAAACGGATTCCACCAGTATACAGGCGTTTCATCCTTAAATACCTGTATGACTGTGATACAATTGATCAGTGCATTCCGCATGTATGTAGAGTGTGGGAATACCACGCTACAAAATGTGAACTTCGATTAGTCCTGCAATCTAGTTCTTCTGCTGTTAGCATGTTTGACAGAAAAACCCTAGTATCAATCAGTGTGTTTCACCGGTTTATCTAGACTGAAACCTTG
Organism: Matsumurasca onukii; assembly: GCA_018831715.1. NCBI lineage: Eukaryota > Metazoa > Arthropoda > Insecta > Hemiptera > Cicadellidae > Matsumurasca > Matsumurasca onukii. Next base: position 25,015,314 of record CM032064.1, read on the forward strand.
TGACGTCACAAACACTGTCCGTGGGTAATGGTAATGCAGCGGTCACCAGTCTGACTGTTGTTTCTACAAGAATATCTCGGCGTGCAGTCCAGAATAAACTGCTGAGTTAGTGACGTCACTCACTACTCACTAGTCCATGATCCTTTCCAGTCGTCGACGCCATCGTGTTCACTGCGCTCGTGAAAATTGGATTCACCCCGAATAAACTTACAACAATAGGCTACTGTTGTGGAACAACTGTTAATTGATCGGCACTGGTAATTTTAGAGGTAAGTAAAATAGTCAATACATCAATAACATCAATACAATACTACCTTTACTTGTCTTCTAAGCATTCTAAACACCTGAGTTCAAAAAAGCTTGTCGAAACCGAGCTTCCCTTGTCTGTCGTAACTAGTCAACTTGTGTTAGCTAAGTAATGTGTTAGCTGAAATTTAGATTAAAAGATTTAGGCATAGTATGATTTAGCTATTAAATAAAAAGGTAGATGGTGTATTGGCCTACTTTAAAGAACTTAGTAAGTAATGCTTGCAAAACTAACTTATTCATGGTCCTTCAAAACACATTAATAGCTTACATGGTAAAAATGTAAAACTGATGCCTTGCTATAGGCTAGTCTTAAGCTCATTTCTTTCCCTTTTTGATTGACCAGTTTAAATTTTAAAATTAGGTTATATTAATTTGATCTGTGGAAAGAAGATTGAATAAAACTTGATTCTTAGTATTGGTCCGATCCATATCCTAAAATTAAAATCAGTGAAGTAGCTCGAGGAATTAGTAATCAAAATAATGAGGAATGTAGTCTTTTTGGTGAGAAAAGCATAGGTTAATAAAGATACCCCTGCCCCTCCCTCCACAATCAAAGTTAAACTAAACAAAACTTGTTTCATCGATAGGTGATACTTCGTTCATCGTGTAGCCTAGGCCAGACTCCAAACTTGTTTTAGCACTTTTTATCAACCTTGTTGCAGCGTTTTATTGTTTTGTTCCTCTATTTAATTTTTACAAACTAAATCGCTGCTTAAATTAGCCTTAAGTAGCCCTACCTCTGCCTTACCTTAACTCTGCTTTCATACAGGGGCATACTGTGTGGAAAACACGAGATATCTCTAGGAAAACAAAGCTACAAATATTCAAAAGCAACGTGAAGTCAGTAGTCTACTCCTCTACAGATGTTGGACGTGGAGAGTGACACAGTCCGTTACAAGAAAAGTACAAGTTTTCGTAAATAGATGCCTATGAAAGAACCTCAAAATTTACTGGCCTGAAGTCGTCTCCAATGAAACTGTAGGGAAAGCGCTGGCGAAGAAGAAATAAGAAAGTAGGCAAAAGAAGGAAATGGGGATTAGACACACTTAAAATAAAAAGGCAGGTCCGGAGCAGTTGATAAAGAGGCTTTGGACTGGAATTCCTAAGGAAGTAGAAGACGAAGTCGGCCGAGAACAACGTGGAGAAGGACAGTGGAAGAATAAGCTTTAAACACGGGAAAACCTGGGGTCTGGCGAGTCTTTGTGGAGGCCCTTCGCTCCGACTACGAAATACAGGAATTAAGTCGAGTAAGCCCATACACCGTGTTAATGCAATAAATCATAGTATTTGGTTTTGCAACTCGTCACTGACGTCGCTCCACATTTCCCAGTAAAAGGATTGTCGCCCCTGTTATATCGACGTGAATAGTAATCATGCAGAGGTTTGAAATTCGCACACTGTCGTGTTTTAAGTTGAAATGTTGCTATTATTTATTTTTAAATCAAGTGATTGATTATATAAATCTACATGGAAGCCGATTATTTTCCTTTTTTTGTTGTTAAGAAAATTAAAACTTTAAAAATGTACAATGTGGTACAATAAGTTAGACTTGTTTTGCTAATTATAAGAGCTATTACTGGAGCAAAAGAATTAACAGCTAATACGCTAATCATCTTAGAAATCAGTCGAAATAATCCAAATACGCTGCTAGTATAAGCAATGTTTGCGACGTACGCATTAGCAACGTATGCATTGCGACGCATTTATATACGTATATAATATTGGATCACCTCAACGATTTCTATGGAAAGTAGCATTTTTTTATGTTCAGTAATCTAGAAGACAAAGCTAGGAAAATGAGAATTATACATATGGTATGATTCGTGTTCACCAAATGTTTAAATTTTCACATCACGTAAATTTTATAACAATTATAGACACTAATCACATCATTCTAGGTAGGAAGTTGGATGGTACACGTGATGTGATATTGCGAGACGTTGTTGGATATATTTCACTTGCCACAAGATAACAATAGCCTACTTTACAGGCCGATACTTTACTACACACACTTCACTGTGTCGAATATACTATACTGTATGTGTAGTGGTGCAGCAGTGACACCTTTGTGTCTGATGCGTCTTAATCAGCATTCAATTTACCTTAATGGGATGACATTGGATACTAATTATCAAGTCTCGTTGCCGGATTGGTTCCGGTTCAGTTGCTCAAAGGGTCATTGGGTTCCGTGTTGTATCTTGCGCAATAATTATTTATACACACACCATGTAAATTACTTGTATTGGTTAGTTGCATCAGTTACTTCTGCTGTCGCAATCAAACGTTGAGACCAAAGGTGAGTCGCGCTGAAGTGAATTGAGAGTTATTATCTTCACCCAACCTTGGCAATAATTACTAGTAAAAAGGTAATAGGTATCAAGCTTGAATATCTTTGGTTATACCCACAACTCTTTGTGGGTTATTTGTATGGGAACTGAATTTGCAAGTAGAGTAAAATTAATTTGTATATATTTCATTATTTTACATTATTAACTAGTACACAAAATGTACATAGTTCACTATGAGAACATTAAACATTTTACGATTTAGTTGACTTTTTAATACCTTCACGGGCTCATTAAGTTATTTTCTAATTAGTATTTCCAATCATAAAACTTTCTTTCAATATTGTTGAGCACGGTGTTACTAAAAATGCTAGGCCCTATAACAATAAAGCTAAAAACACTGAGGACGTAAAAAAACTTTAAATAAATTGAAACAGACTAACATTTGAGAAATTAGTTAATTTTAAATGTATTATTTTATTATATTAATTGTTTATTCTTGAACAATATGAACAACAAAACCAGACCGACACGCAGCTAAGCGCTAAAGCACCGCTTGCATGAGTGAATCGAATTGCTTTTGCAATTTGTTACTCTTATTCGCTTCGTTCACAGCTTCGCTTTGGCATTACTACCACGGACGTTACGTGGCTGTTCACTACGCTCACAGCCTTGGGGGTCAGGATCGGTGTTCATTTCATGGTCCCGGATCTGGGTCACATCATTATGACGGCTTGAATATGTCATTTTTCCAAAGAAAACTCGACAATGAATAAACCGTCAAACGATGTTCACAGGTAATCAATTTCAACTTCAAAGAGTCTCTCCATTAGTATAAATGTTTCTCCATCTTTCTCAATCTTTGTATGACGCTCAAACCATTTACCTTTAACTTTTCAAACACAAACTTAAAACGAGACATTTTCTTTTGTGTATTGTTAATTCGTCTCAGAGTTTGTACGACTACCTCACTCATTTTTAGATCTCATTTAAAAAGGAATGCATTTGATCGTAAAAGGAAATGCCTATCGTCAGTTACCGTTTGAGCACGCATAAACTAACAATATTCCTAAGTATTACAGTTCTACTACTAATGCATAAAAACTTTTAACAAAAAATTCAACAGACTTCAAAAAAACCTACAATTAAATGCTCTAAAAGTTTGAAATATTTGGGTAAATGCAATTTTTGTGTTGCTTTACATGCTACATTCATGACAAATGAGTTTCTGATGTTTTACAGTGTACAGCAATAGTTTATCGATTAAGATATTACAGCAGTACTCATTTCATGGTAACCAATATAACAATATTAAGTTGCCAATACACATTAGAATACTACAATATGCGCACACTATTTTTTATATGTAGTAAACCTTAATTTGTGGGTTGTTATAAATCTTGTTCACTAAAAAAGCTGTTGGAGTCGGTGAAGCTACTTCTTTGATAATATGTCTTTAGCAACACTGACTCCAACAGCTTTTTAAGTGAACAAAGGTTATAACAACCCACAAATTAAAGTTTACTATATAGAACATAGTGTGCGCATCTAGTGCATTTTGATGTGCATGATAAAAGATATTTTGACGAGTCAATTGCACATGAAATTCTGTTAAATTATAACTACATTATTTAAATAGTGTTCCTTATTTTGTTGTGCCAATTTAAAGTTACTACTGTATATTCTTCTCCTTTCAGCAGGAACACACGCATCAGCAACAATTCAGTAAGAGGCTTGTCTCGCTATGGCTTCTGTTGGTGCGCGTAAGGGGTCAACTTATCGCAACCCCCCTTCCCTTCCTCTCTTCATCACACTTCAACCCCTCCCCTCCATCAGTCGATAATTAAGATCTCCTTCTCCTCACTTCCGGTACATCCCGCGAGGGATCATTGGGTCAGTCAGCTATTAGCAACTTCGTCCATGTCATTGGCCGGAAATCAGCTGTTGAGATTCGAAAATATTTATCTAGACAACAAGCTAGTTATTAGCACTGTGTGACGGAATGATACTCGAACTATGAACGCTGTATTCAGTAGATTATTTTGAAATAAATAAATACAACTACATAATAACCAGCACAGACAAAAATTGCATTATCTAACTATGACACGATTTAGTTAGTTGTGGCACCGTTTAAACACCTATAAATTAACAGTATACCTGAGTATCATAGTTCTCCTATTTTCTAAAATGTTTATTTAACATAGACATGTTAAACAGCAACCATGCTCATGGTTATTCAAAATAAACTTTAGCTCTTAACATTCAACTTTCACGCAGAAACAATAATAATTAATAATTTAATATTATATATTTCGAAGCTAAAAGACTAAGCATAAAGCTTATTTATAGTCTTTAGGAAACAATTTTCCATACTTTCCACCATAAATTAATAATTTGAAATATTATTATTTCGGGTGTTTTAAATCGTTAGTGAACAAGAAGAACCCGACGTCCTTTACATTGCAAATGAGCTTACGCAGATTGCTTTAGGCCAGCTCATTTAGTAATGTTTTGTGTTGTGTTTTAGGTTACTTTCACCTGAAGACGGCATCAGATTGCAGATCCCGAAAGGACATGTTTCTTTTTGTTCATTTATTTAGTACACACAAGACATCAGGTAATTACAATTAAACACTTCAAAGCTACTTATTACAATCCATTATATTTTAAATCTTAAATTTTACAGTAACTTAAAATATTTTAAACTTATTTTAAGTAACTTAAAATATGTGTATTTCAATGACTTAAGATACCACCGGATAGATCCCGAGATGCCTCTATTCGCGATAGGGAATTTAACATGGGAATTGCTCTTGTCTTCTCATTACTGAAAGTTCTTCTTTTAAGACCTCATTTTCTCTTGCAAACACTCGACTCTTATCCCTAATTCTTAAAGATCTTCTTTCGTGGAAAGATTTACTAGTTGTAGGTAAATCTCCTACCTTCCCTTGTTCCATAGTCTAAGGAGGTTGGTAGTTCAGGTGATGGAGAGCTCGATCTAGTAAATTTATGGTATCCCAATTCAAGTGGATAAAGATAAGACAATGAATAGACACATTCTTTAAGCCAATATTCCAAAACGTTTTTTAATTTTGTAAAAGGCGCTGAAAGGAAGTTTATCGAAAACTGGGTTTAAAAACGTTATAACGGATTTTAAAAAGTACTACACAGCTTTGTAATAAAACACGCACAAACACAGTTATTTTGTTTGTGCGTGTTTTATTAAATTTATGGTATCCCAATTCAAGTGGATAAAGATAAGACAATGAATAGACACATTCTTTAAGCCAATATTCCAAAACTTTTTTTAATTTTGTAAAAGGCGCTGAAAGGAAGTTGATCGAAAACTGGGTTTAAAAACGTTATAACGGATTTTAAAAGTACTACACAGCTTTGTAATAAAACATGCACAAACAAAAATAACCGCAAAAGTGGTTAAACAGAACTATATTTCATGCCATTTCTACAGGAATGAACTGTATTGATTTTCAATCTATTTTTGGGGCGCTTCCAATATCCAGTTTTATGTTCTTCACTGTTCGGAAGAAGGGGGAGGGAAGGGGGCTCTGATTTATGACAAGCTACGAAGCAGACGCAAATACTCGTATGTTCATAGCCTACCAGTACGTTGTACGTGTACAAGTACAGTATGTTGTACGTGTCTACCATCTCGGCAGCGGCAGTGGAACAATCTCAAAAGCAGCTACAATAACACTTAGGACAGGAGCTGAGAAAAAGAACACAACATCATATTTCCCTCTTTACGACAGTCTTTTCCTCGTAGTTTCCTTCTGCATATTATTATTTTCAACCTTTTCGTATAATACACAACTGCACTAGGTCAACTTTTTCAACCACGTCGCTGCACATAAACGGAAACACTAGGTAACAATTATCTTAGTTTAGCTTGTGTATGTGTTAAAATGATAAATCCTGACTGCTAGAAATATAACTTCTAACTGTCACTTCCTACCCCATAAAAGATCTCCTTGGAGGTTTGTTTTTATAAGATTTCATTTATCATTTTAAACTTTAAATATTCAACTAGTTAAATTGAGCCAATATAATCCGTTTCAACTATCTCCGTGTAATCATCCTCGAACTACACTATCAGTTGGTCAAAACTGATTGTGTATGCCCCGTAAGTGATATTTGTTGGCACAACCAGTTAACTTAAGGTTACTTCCACCGTCTATAGTTTACGACATTCTATATTTTGCTGCGTTACAATGAATGCATGACTTTACAATGCTCATTATCAAACAATATCGTAATACAATATCGTATTTGTTTTATTATTAATTCATAACTTACTGTAGGGAAATTGACGTCTATTTGAAATGCATACCGAGAGTGTGGAATTTAATATTGTGGTTGTATGTAGAGCCCCTGAGGCTACAAGCAGTACAGCTGGCGGAGGGAGGGGCGACATCCTGACTTGGCAAAGGTCAGAGGTCACCAAACAACCCTCTGATTGCTAGAGCACCTTTAATCAGATGAATTCCAGATAAAAGCTCCAGTATAAATGAATTGGCTGTGGAATGTACTTGTCCGCCGTTCTATATGTTTACATTTACAAAGAATAGTGAGTAAATAAAGATTTTTAATCAAGAATAAGGCCAATACATAGGAGTAATGCACTTATGTATCACTGCTTATTGTAAATTGTGATGTTTCTATTTTTACTCTGCCAATACCTCCTTTTGGAGATTATAAAGTATAGTGAATTTTAGGGATGAAATCTGAAACCTGACCCAATACCTTTTGAATAGTAGTTTCATGACTCTTATAAACAGTTATGCAATATGTGTAATATAAAGTGTGTATGTAAAGTTAACCTGATTTACGTATCGGTTCTTATAAAGGGTTGCATTGCATTTCTCATGGCTCTACTATAATTGTTCATGTCAAACGTCAACACAACGCAACATGTAACACATACTCACTTCGGTATGTAACGGGAAGTGTTTGGTTTAAACCCGACGCCTTTTGCTGTTTTACTCAATAGTTTGTTGTTACATCCCAAACAGTTTGACCAGTTAAGTTGAACATTGGTTGGCGTTTGTGCAAATAAATTTGTAAAGACCAAAACCAACAGTACGTTTTGAAAACATACATTTTCGAAATGTTTTCTATTGAGCAAAGACATTGCCCATTGTAGAGTGAATATCTGAAATATATGTTTAGTGCTGTTCTAAGACCCCAAGATTTCAAGTTTATCAATTTCAAGATCTGAACCCGCAGCAAAAATATGGCACATCGTGCAAAATATAAAATAATGTTTAGATAATAATTGTGTTTGACTTTAAATTTTCTTTTAAGCTTGAACTGTACGAAATTCAAATTAAAAACAACATAAGACAATCACTAGTATGACTAATTACCTATGTAGGTTCTTGTATTCTACTAAAACTATAATTTGTAATGCAGAAAATCACCAAGATTAAATGCTTATTGACCTTAAACACAGCATGCAGTCAACTGTATTTGACATTAGGTTCCTTACTAAGCTTTATTTCCTTACTACTCTTCGTAAATAAAATCATATAGAACGGCGGATAAGTATATTCCACAGCCAATTCATTTATACTGGATCTTCAATGAACTGCATTTGAAGATTTGAAGAAAGTAGAGACGCAAGTGAATTTGTAGACTTACATTGACATAACAGTTTCACCCGGGAATACTCCTGTTTAAAATGCATGATGTACTTCTCCTTGAAAACGCTCTGTGTCAGGAAAGTTTTCTATGTAAAGTGTATGTAGATTCAAATGTTGCAGCAGGATTAAACTCAAAGATGAAATACTTACATTTTATAAGTTTAAACAGGAGAATTTGATACCATCAGCTATTCCCATTCAAATGGTATTTTCTTTTCTTTTCAAGAGCTTACTTAAGCCTACTTTGACTTCAATTTAATAACCTTTACGTTTTGTTTTATAAAGTAAGATAATCAAAGTATGTCATTGGTTAAGTTCAGAAATTAGTTTTATATTACTTTCATAACTCACTTGTTTTGCTCGTCAATATTTATGTGTTAGAAAAATAAAGAATAAGATGTTATCGACCAATGAAACATTGAAATAAAATTAAACTTGTCAAACCTAATATAAATCTGAAAATGAGTTCGTTTATAACTTTTACGGCTGACCGATGCACACACCTGATATCCTGAGTTAACACTTTGGTCACAATAAACCGTGTAAACACTTCTGAGCTGTTTAGTTTCAAACCAACGGTCTCGAGACTATCTTCTTATACGTGCCTTGGCTGAGAAGACCCTGTATAACGAGGGGTAGCTGTAAGTTTTCACTTAAAATAAATCGAATAGTCATAGCTATGGTGTGACCTAAGTTGCCTTAAAAATACTCGTGTTCAAAAACAAAAATTAATTAAGTGTATTAGCTGATTGGTTAAACACAATTTTTCGATATCTAAATAGCATTACAATCTTAAAGAGCTGGCCAAGATGTGATAAAATGTTATATTTGTAACTTAATCCCTAAAACTTGTTTAGCCGTGATGAAATACAGTATAATACTCGTACAAGGCAACGAACAACTGTTCAACACTTTTCAAACATCAATAGTATAAAGTATGGATTTTATGAAGAAGTCTACATTTAGTTTAGGGACCGGGTGCACAGATGACACTGATGGCAAAGGCACTACGCACTATCTAATCTATCTCTTGACAACACAGTAGATTACAACTCACTTCACTGTTTTCGGTAAGTGGGCTCGTAAAAGTCCCAGATATGTTCGCGTAGTATACAGTATTTAGCATACAGTACTACGCTAGCTCCGTTCTGGTACGAGTAAAATGCGTACAATTTCACGTGCAAATATATGCCCTTGCGCGCAATTTCGCTACTTTTAAACAAAGCTAACGCAAACCATTAGTTGTAAAGCGTGTATCAATCCAGAGATAATATAAAGGCCAACATACGCAGGAGCCCTTTGCAACGTTTAGAGTACAGAAAACAGTAAATAAATATTACGAACATGTTTTTGGACTCACAAAAAGAACGATATGAAACTAACCACGTGTAGTTAACACCTGTGATTTGACTCCTCTATGACAACACTTGGTCTAAGTGTTATGTGCGCTTAGTCAAATTGGAGCATTACTGCTATCCTGATACTCACAGAAGCTCGATGATAAATCTATATAAATAAAATAAGACTTTTGTCTGTACATTGCAATGAATCCATCAGTTTTTGGTTATTTGGTGTTCATATACTTTACATATACCGAAACTGGTGTAAATAAAATTCCTGTCCGTCTGTCTGTACTATTTTAAGGTATCTTGGACCGCTTATAACTCAGAATCGATTGAAGCTATGGCGGTGAAACTTCGTTTAAGGGTTAAACCCATTACGCAGTGTGTCTTTAGCTATATTTTATATCCATACAACATCCACAAAATAAATGACGAGGGACCAAAGTGGGCACTTAGCACGTTCTTAAAGCAACTTAGACCACGTATAACTCAAAATCCGCTGAAGCTATGGCGGTGAAACTTCAATAAAGGTTAAGCCCATCACGCAGTGTGTTTAGCTACATAATATGTCCATAGCACATCCTCAAAATAAATTGCAAACAACCAAAGCGAGTTCTAAAAACGGGTGGAACGGTAGGAGTAACTATGAATCTCACAAGGTAGCTAACACTTATCTATATAAATAAAATAAAAAGTCTGTCTGTACATTTCAAAGAATCTATCGGTTTTGGTTATTTGGTGTTTATATATACTTTGGATGGACCGAAACTGACGTCAAAAAGATTCCTGTCTGTCTGTAACGTTTTTAAGCCGTCTTGGACCGCTTATAATTCAGAATCGACTGAAACTTCTGAATCGACTGAAGCTAGGGTTGGTGAAACTTCCTTAGGGTTTAGCTCATTACGCAGTGTGTTTTTAGCTGTATTTTATACCCATACATCACCAAAAAATAAATGGCGAGGGACCAAAGTGGGCAGTGAACACTTTTTAGGCGTTTCGAACCACTTATAAGTCAAAATTGGCTAAAATTATGGCGGTCAAACTCTGTTTAAGAGTTAAGCCCATCACGCAGTGTATCTTTAGCTACATTTCATGTCCATACAACATCTGCAAAATAAATGGCAAAATAAGGAGGAGATGGTGAACTAACAGGCAAACTAAATGGCTTTCTAAGGATATATAGGAAACTACTTTTTGTTTATTTTAATTTTGCAATTTTCTTAAAATATACACAGCTATGTTAATAAAGCCCCGAGGCGAAGCGCGGGTACTCTCAGCTAGTTAGAAATAAATATTGAATTCGTATTGCATGTGTCATGCAACTGTCATTGTATGTAGTTTGAATATTGTATCACCACAAATCAAACTCACAATCAAACGTGTATTATTTTACTTACATTATTTCACACAATTCTCGTTCATTCGACTTGTCCAGTGGTCTACCACGTTAAAACAGTATAATAATTATCTTCAGCCAACGTTTCAGCCAATCAGTGACTGAAGAACCGAAATATTTCAGCCTGATTATTATGATGTTTTGACGTGGTGTGAACTGGAAGAACTGGATTATAGTTGTGAAATTATAACATTTATGTTTGTATAATGACTAAATTTTGCTACTATATTTAGTCGCCTCTTCTGTGAATCACTTCTGGCAACCTTTTGAAATTGTCTTGCTTGCGAGGGCAGCAAACGTTCATGAACTTTCATTTCGTGCCTCCCATTAGAGTTGTTCTTCCTGTCTCTGGTTTTGTAAGCGTACACATGACTTACTTTTACGTTATCAGGTTTTCGTTTAAAAGAAAGGCACATTTCTAGATCGTAGACTCTTGGAAATGTTAACAATTTCAAACTTTAGAATGATGTTCCTTTTCACTTCGATTTTATTTAGACTGCTCGAAAAATAAAAGTTCTGAAAAAGTTTCATTTTTGCAACGCCTTAAATAGCCAATCGGTAAAAGAGGTGTGGAAAGATAAGATAATACTCTGTCGTCAGAGTTTGATCGGGGCAATATTTGGATTGCCACATTAAAACATAAACGCCGATAAAACTCAGTGCAAGACATCGTCTAGCACTGATTTAACAAAGCATTACTAGTGCAGAGATCATAGATTGAGTGATATTTGAGAATCCCGTGGCATTCCCTACGTAATAAAAAGGTTTCAATTGAAACCAATATGATTCTGAAGTGTCGTTGAAATGGCGAACGCTGATGCTGAGTGCTGACTTGATTTGATAGACCAAATAACGACGCGTTGCAGTAAATCGCATTTTCTCATTGAGCTTTCTGCCATCAAGTTGAACCGGATCTTTCCGAGTGAACCAACTCAGTCTATTGCCATTCGCACATACAGTATCTAATCTTCTCTCACCTCGTCGCTTCCTTTCAACCCACCTCTAAATCACTTCCAGTTATTGAATCGTATTCGAGTCTATATGATTACGTAATAGTTATTAGTTATTTAGGCCTACCTATTCATTTTATATTGCATAATTAAGTAATATGGATAGATGGATGGAAAGGTAAATGTCTCAGACCTGTTGTAGATGTAAGAAATAAAAGTATTTTTTACCGAAGCTACCTTTTTTCGTAAACCTTTGTTCGTACTTTTCACTTTACTTTTCAAAGTCATTAAATTATAAGAGAAATTACTAGAAATTTATAGTAGTTTCTATAATGATATGAGTATAACAGTGGTTATCACCTGTGAAATATTCAAATGAAATAGTGAAATACATATTATACCTTACTGAAACCAATACTGAAACGAACTATGTGAGGCTTTTCACTAGCATTCTTGGTTATGCGAAACATCACAAGTGGATTTACTGAGTGTCACTCTACATTTTGATTCTTATTTGGAATATCCTGACCTAGACCTATTCGGTTCATACTAGGATTACTATTGTTGAACTACTTCATGTGCCTTTGCCACCATGTCGAGATAGCCTATACAGTACTTTAGATCGGCTCTTCTACAAAGACTACACTGTAGTCTATACTGCGTGCTGGTTCAGAGCTTTGATGGGGCGACTGAAACGATACGTATGTGTAGGTTACTCAATCGACAGTACTTGGTACGTGTAATTAGATTACACGTTCTTAATTCGTCCATGCATCTTTCGTGCACAAAGAGGGACTGAAAACTAACTATAACCACCCTTTCTCTAATAAATAATGGGTTTTGACATAAATAGACAGTATATAACGTACGGATGAAATCATGATTTAGTTACTCTGAACAAAACTATGGCTCAGCTGTTTTAAGTTTCAGTACACTGTAAATAGCACTGGTTTAAAGTTTTAGTTCTGAAAATTTGCACCGCCATTTTATGTTCAGTCATAATATAAATTTTGCCTGCATATAGTTTATCATGATATAATAAAACACTGTATCTTTTCGTTTCATTTGTACATGTTATTTTACGTAGGAGTGTCTTAATTTCAAAAGCCCTAACTCAAAAACTCCTGGCTCAAAGGGGCCGAACTTTACGAGAAACCCCAGTTTTGTCTTCTAAAACGCTTGGGCGAGCCCGGGATCGCAACAAATAAAGTACTTATGAATGGGGGAGCGACCTACGAGTAATAATTCAGCCACTGAAGCATACTAACATACATGACATTATAATTCACAGTAATGTCGTCAACAAATCTAACCACATCCACTATATGTAGCTAATCTCCGTGTCAATTCCACGTATCAACTAATCATATCGATGCTCACACTACTCTCTCACACTAGAATCAAACTAATGTGTCATATCCTTTTCATTCAAATATGCATTTAAATATGAATACAAATTGGGTATTGAACCTTTTATATTTACCTGACTAACCGAGACTATTCAGCGTACGGACTGGTAACCGATGGTAAACATCAACTATTTCAACGTTGACGAACATACAAATCTGACTATGGCCCTTTGCTTATAGTTGATTTTAAACTTAATAATATTACTCTGTAATAAAGTACATCGAGTTTTAAAATATACTCGTATGACGTACGAAATGTACGATTAACTGTAAGTTTTGTCAACAGCGATTTTCAAAATAACTGACAAAAGCTCTTACCACTTTAAAGATTGTACAAACATTTCGTCTAGCTGACCTTTACATACTGCACAGTGGTCAAATTTACAACATAAACATGAGTTCGACATTATATTTACAGTATCAGCGTATGTTGGCGGCTTTTGGAAACTAACAATATAGATTTCTTGTTCACAATATTACAATAGTGAGAGGTATTGCAAGTGAGTTTTGATGTGAATATACTCACTTCTCCGGTCCTTGGTTATTCATGATCAGTACGGGCTGGCGAAAAGCCGGCTGCCTTTATTGGCAGTGTCTGTGTTGGCGTCCAGCCCAGGAACGCTTGGGTGCCTTGGTCCGGGGGGGAGTGAGCTCGCATAATTGTTTTGAAGGGATACACAAAATCTTTGTGTAAGTGTAAAATTATTTTGGCACTAAAAATTAAAAACCGATCTTGTTTTAATTATAACTTTTATTCATACTTCTCCTTCGCTGTATTTTCTTAACTGAAATTGAAGGAATCTCAAAACAGGCAATGCCTTTGAGATCCTATATTTTCTTGTATTATTTTATAAATCATCATAGACTGAAATTAGTTTTATAATAGTCTATTTTACTTGCACAATAATATGTTGAGCTATCTCTAGGTTGTTTTATACTGTATTCATTTAGATGTAAGATTCAGCCCTGGCAGGTAGAATATTTCATTGTTTATTTTTGAATTTAAATTGTCTGATTTAGATGATGTATGTATATTATGTATTATGTAAATAATCAAGAAAATAAATACATTCTTATTCTTATGTATAACTATAAGCGCAGACTTGTGTCTCCTAGCTACAGCCAGTACAAGCCAACACTACGGCCTGTAAATGGCCACTTAGAGTGACAATATGCCTTCAGACAGCTGTTGTTAACCAGAGATTGTAAAGCTTTGTGCCTCATGCGAGTACATTTACTACCGTGTAAAACTGGTTCTAACAGAGCTCTATCTACATACTCGTATCATGACTTGTTACCCAAGTTCTACACAAAAACCCTATTTAAAACATGCACATTATTTTCTATCGGAAAATATGTTTCTATTTGAATATTTCAGTTCATGGCTTATTAATCCTTTCGGAAATAAAACTTGTTCGTGGCTTTACCTATGTTTAACTAACACTAGTTACATATTATAATAATTGAAGAATGATTTGAAAAAGTATAGGGATGTTATATTGTTATGAAATAAATTGGTAAAAATGAAACACTCTCGATTAAAATAAAAGAGATACAAATTAACATGAGTGTGATCTTGTCCTGACATATTTTTGAGATAAATTTGCTATAACAATGATTTTAATCAGGGTGTTGTATTGTTACTAATTTATTTCTTTGTTATGCAAGAATATTTCATGTAAACATTGTTCCGGCCCCGGGTTTCGATACAAGTGAAAACTCATTTATGGCCTTTGAATGGTGAAATGTGAAACTCGCCACACCTTTATTGAGAACACATTCAAACTGGGGAACCTTTTTATATAATCCGATGTGGTCGGAAGAAAATCTTCAATGAAAATACTAAAATGAAATCATGTGAAATACCGCAATGGTAAAGCACAATGCTTCAAAAATTGTTTATAAACTCAACTTATAATAAAATTGGTGGTAGCTTAAAAGTTGAGAGTGAAATGAGGCTGTACTTTCGATTAGAATAAACTCGCGTTTAAATGACTCGTACCACTTGAGCTTAGAATATTGGAGAATATGACTTCCTAACACATTACAGAGCCCTACAACATTAGAGAGCCCTGAAAAGTAAAAGCAGGGATAGGTTGTGTTGTGCATCATCATATTAAAATACTTGAATAATGGAACGAAATGCCCAAACTCAACCACAAAAGGCTCATTCTAACCAGAGTTCCAATCTCTCAAACTTTAAACCACTGTAATTTTTCTGAGCTAATTTTTTCAAAGAAATTATTTGGAAATTTGTTCTACTAATGTACTTCTTTCTATTTTGATGGGTCAAACGATTTATGCTAGAAATTAAATATTTTCTTCTAACTCCATTCTAGCCGTACTTTTAGATGAAATTCGGTCACTGTTAACGTGAAGACTTTCCTTTCTACAAAGGCTTGACACGTTTCACATATTTTATATCTTTCACCGTTCAATGGTGATCATAGATTAACTTGTTTACAAGTAAAATATTATGTTAAAGCCGGACAAATATAAAACAGATAATGAATCTTAAACAGTTCAAATGTAGAGTTCATTAGGTTGCATTGCGTAACAATTAAAATAAAACAATGATACACAACAGGGTTGAATAAAATCAGATAAATAACAGTTCGGAAGCGATCGAAGGTAAAACCCCGTTGTGATTTATCTGTTTTATAACCAATGCCAGTAGATGTCAGGTGTCGGTCTATTTCAGGCGTGACATGCTCATCGATAGGCGGCTACACGCAAGAATTCCGGACGCTTTCGAACAATATTCACCTTTATCTCAATTTTATATTCCGTGCTACTTTATTGTATTACTTTATTGTCATTATTTTTAAATGTAAAAATTATATTTTGACATATGCCATTACATTCAAAAGTGCATTGAAGAAAGACAGTTGTAGTGTAGTATTGAAGGAGCATCTTGTGTATTATATAATTAATAAATGGTTGTTACGAGTATGATGTTTCAGTATTAAATTTAGAACTAACAGTTCTCTTACGTTAAATGTGTAAGGGGCCTGCCTGATGCTTGATACCTAGCATTCAAAAGTTTGGAAATGTTCTCACTTCCCTGCCTCATAATTTTGGATCAGACGAAAACACGACTTTGTAAGATTGAGTGGCACATACTTTTACGAAACCAAGAGCTGGGAGAGCTACGAAATTGGAAAACGTTGAATGAACGAGAAAAGTTTAAAATCGAGTCCGTTGATTTTGATGACATTTCAATGCTTACGAATGCATCAGTTTCGAACCTCAACACAATGACGGTTGCTAAACTTTGTTTGCCTCACGCGCTGAAAGATGTATTGACGTCTTTGTTTCGGATCTCGTTAAAACGTCAGTTGGTGTTTTACTTGAACAAACCTCGTGCAAGAACAAGCACAACGTTGTTGCTTAGTGAGTTCAGTTAGAGTTGTCAAAGTGTTGAGTGATGAAGAGTAAGTTTGCTGATGTTGTCGGTGTGTGAGTGAGTGAGTGTGTGAGAGTGAGAGTGCGAGGGTGTGTGTGTGGTTGAGGGAGGGGTGTTATGTCGCCTCACTTGACTCACCACTCACCATCACTTTCCGATACAACGGAACAAGTCACATTTGGCTGGTGGTTAACCTGACCCAAAATCTGATCAAAGGTCATACATTAGTTTTATTTATTATACTACGTCATGTGGAAAGTGTGAGCAAGAAAATCGTCCCGGAAGTAACTCAAACAGGGAGAACTGATAGTCTGTCTCGGTCTTGCTTCCTTGGATTTTTGAAATTTGAGATTTTCAGTGAAGTGTATAAAAATATCAATGACAACTGTTTTTAAAACAAAAGTTAAGCTGAAAAAGACTACACTTTGTAAAATATATCGTTTCATGTAAATGGGCTAAAGATATAACATATGTGAATATATTCTGCATAATTTCTCAACAAAACACATTCCAAATTTTGATGAATAAACCTATTCAGACTTTCGAGTAAAGTGATCGCAGTTTAGCGAATCCAAATTAGCTCAATTTTCAGGTTTAAAATTGACTACGTATAAAATATATTAATATGAAATGTGTTTCGTAGTCTCGACCTTTGAGCACATTCTCGTAAGTACGAGAGGCATCACCCTCTTCCCCATTTTCGCTGTAACCCATGTTGATTCTGAATCAATATAATGTCTTTGGCACATTTTATTATCTTAGAATGTCTTAACTAAATAATAAAATATAGGATTCTAAAATCGTAGTTTACTAGTATTTTACAAAGTAACACACCCTACATTTGCCGTACGCCCGTACATACAAACTCCTCCGGCATAAACGTATACTCATTTCTGTAGACGAATGCAAACTGTAAATATACGAGTTTACAGTTAGGAATTTACAAAATACATTAGTTTACCAAGCTACTAACCTCTTGACACAAAGGTTTTATTGAAAACTACTTCAATAACACAGTTAAAACAACTGTAGCGTTCATTATTTTTGCCAAACTATAGAGTAAAATCAACTTGAAACGAAATTTGTATTGCTGTTGATTCAAACATCAACTTGTTTAGTACATTACCAACATATTTGTATATTTATTGGAAAAGTTTAAAATATTATGTATAGAGTACACACTATATAGTTATTTAACTATAATAATACTAGAATACAATTAGTTAGAATATAATTTTAAGAGATCAATACCCGCATTTCAATTACAATAATTGTATAAATTACATATAAATGGTAATTATATACCAGATAGCAGAGTACTGTATACAACGACAATGATCCCATGTTAGGAAACACGCAACAGGTTGAAACTGGAAACGCAATGAGACGCTGGGTACCTGGAGAATAGTGACAAGTAAAGTTACCAAGAAACATTCCACTAGAGACTGGCTAGCATCATTCGACTGTGTTCATCATACCTTGCTTCGTCCAAGTTTGGAATCTTATACAGGGTGTTCATATAAAAGTGCCACAAACTCTAGGGTTAGGTCAAACTTAAGAGAAAATCAAGAATAACGGTTTTCGAGAATCGCTTTTTTGAATGAATGAATGAATTTATTGTTTCTTTTTCCGAAATACAACAATACAGTATATAATACATTTGTAAAACATATATGTACTCAACAATTTCACAAAGTTACAACGTTACTTAACTATTTTCTAATATTACTGTAACAAAATTGACTAAATTAATTAAGAAACAATAACAAAATTATCCCGAGGTAATTCTACCTGTTTGGGACTTACACTTTTTTTGTTGCGGGTTTGTTGGACGCGTGGCCGGCCAATTAAATTTATTCGAACTGAAATAACTCAAAATCTACTACTGATTTGCGACTTTTGCTTTGTGTTGTTAATTGATTTTTGTATCTTTTGTTTTGTTGTCTTTACTTCATTGATGAAAACAAAATTTCTATGTTGTTGTGATTTAAAATAAAAAATTTGATCGCCTTTTCGAAATTATTTCTATTGTTTGTTTGTTTAATTGTATCCGTCAAGCTGTTGAAGAATTTTGGGGCTAGATAAGTATAGTATTTTTTGTATAGTGTCAAATTCGGTTTCGGTACATCGACATTCAAGACTCTACGAATTTGTCTTTTGGACGTTTCAACTTTTTCATTGTTTCCACTTCTAACATAAAATTCTCTTAAACTAATATATATATATATATATATATATAAACTTCTTAATAGTAAAATATTAGTGATTTTAAAAAGCTGGTCTGTATGTTCCAACCTATGTCTATTTAAATTTAATCTAATAAAGCACTTCTGCAAAATAATTAAGGGTTTTAATGAAGTTAAATATGTTCCTCCCCACACACAAAGTCCATATTCAAGCTTAGAACTAATTAAGGCAAAATATATTGTCTTCAACAATTCTGAATAACATACAGTCTTCATTACATAAAATAACCTTACATATTGTACTAGTTTGTCTCTTAAGTAATTAATATGCACTTTCCAAGATAAACAAGAATCTAAATACGAATATAGACCAAGGTATTTAATGTTGTTTACTTGTTCGATTAAAGGACAGGAACAGTTTATTTTTGGACATAGAATGTTGTGGTATATTAATGGAGAAGCAAAATAAAGTGTTTTCCTGGGACTGAAAATAACAAATTTTGTTTTTGGGCTCATGACCATAAAGTGTTGAGTAAACCATATTTTTAATGCATCTATGCTTTGTTAACTAGATATCCGCCATTTGTTTCTGTCACCAATTATTTATGGAGTTTGGCTCAAACTAGATTTGTACCTAAGTAAAACCATCTTTGGAAAAAATTAACAGTATGATCTAACTTACCATTTGAAAATTGAGACTATTTTATGGTACTTTTAGGGAGTTTTCGGTGTAATACCCTAATTAGTGAATAAACGATGAGGTTTAAAATAAAAAGTAAATGACACCAAGTTCGTAAACAATATTTGAGAATCAACAATGCTATAGTGGAAACCGTGGCTAAAAGCAAGGTAACAAGGTTGCCGGTTTTCAACCAGAGCTTCCTCTGTACCTTTGTTGTTTCACGATCAATGTTTATGAACTTGGCGTCAATAGATATACAACAAGATTGCAACAAAACGTTATCCTTTTCTTGTTATTGTAAACCTCTCTGTTAATTCACTAATTGTAATACCAAAAATGCCCTACAAATATATTAGACGCCTTTTAATGTTGTAGTTAGTCATTGTTAAATTTTCATTTTCATAAACACAATAATCAATAAAAAAAATAAAAAACTACTTCATTATAAAATTAAACCGTAATTAGTCCGATTAAATGTTATGTCGTTGACAGGATTTCTAACTTAAATTAGTTGATCAATCAAAACCTTGTAATATCTTTGAATTAGCTTTTGACATTTTTAGAAATAGTCAACCAAATATTTGTTTCATAGCATTACGAGTATTCATCTATTCATAGAGCTAGTTAGTTTGTAGAAGTAGTTAGTGGAGACTGGGTCAGACTCCAGATCTCACAATGTCGTGTACTTGTACTTGTATACTCAAAAACGATAGAAAACGTACGTAATAATATTTCAACCTCAAAAGTAGTTCCTGTAGTAACTCCTACAAAATACTCGGTAAAGGGATGAAATTAAATGTTAACTGTTGATTGCGTTTTGGAAAGGTTATTCTAGATTTTCTCGGAAGTCAGTACGGTCTTGACCTGAGGTGTGAAACCGAATATTTAAATATATATTTTTCACTAGTAATGAAGAAATAGTCTAATTGTATACCACTTTTAATGATTTAACAACATTCGTTGTACTGGAGAAAGTGTCATATTTGAAACGTTCTTTGTTCAAATTTAATAGAATTATAGGATTTATATATTCTAGTTAATGCAGAATAATGTGAGTGGGGAATTGTTGGTTTGTAGATAGAGAATCCAGATAGTTTCCAGAATTAGAGGTTCTTAATACTTTCGAGGAATTAGAAGATAATTTCCTCTCGCTCTAGTGATAGCTCTCCTGTAACCCTTTCGTGTTTTCTCACAAGAATCTTCAAGCTTAATGAAGTTTCTGTGCCCGACCTGTTCTAAAGGCACAAAGGAGTTCAGTATCAAAGTAACCAAGGTACTCCAAGCAAAGATAGTCAATTGATCGACTTCAAAGGTGGTGATATAGGCTTTCAACCAGAATTAGTTCAATGCTACTTCCATTAACAGTATGAGAAAACTCCAATTTTCTTTACTAATTTTAAGTACTGAACATTATTTTACTCTTACTAATGATTGAACCAAACAAAGACAGCCAGCGTAGAGCAAAGGTTTCCTGAAATGATGAGGTACAAGCCGTAACAACTAAGGTTATCGAATAAGTCTGTGAACGTAGTTCTCTATAAGCAGATTGCACTGTTTGATGTTTTGTTTCAAGCTATTTTATTGTTACAGGCTAAAGCATCTTTCCCTTTTGTGTAATAGAGGCCTACACTGAACCTGAGTTGGGTTTCTCAAGCTAGTAGTAGTAGGACCGTTTCTTCGCTTGAGAAAGTGGTGTTAATGTTACTGCAAACTGTATAATATGTAATTAAATACATCATCAACTTCTAGGCTTACAAATTATATAGTTAAATATGTATTCATTTAACAGAAAAATGCGTACTATACTGGGTGTACCAAAAAAGTTGAACATCTTATATAACCTTTAAACGAAGCTAAATAAATTAGCCAAATTTTACACAACAATCAATAGGCATAAAATCAAGCAAGTTGTCCGTGTAGCTGGCAACAGCGTACTGCGGGAGAGAAAGTTTCAAGTGTACCTTCTAATCTAAGTTCTATCTCTAGAAATCGCAATTCTATTGAAATTAAATCAACATCAATTTATACTAGTTAAAAACTTGACACATCGATACAACCTAACGAAATCTCAACATTTCAAGGTAAATTATGAAAAAAAGTGTTTAACTTTACCTTTACCAGTGTTTGTATGAAACAAACTTACTAGAAGATTTAAAACTTTTCAATACATCGAGATATGACATCGTTGTTATGTAATAAGATCTTTGTGACAGGGTAATTCATTTAGAATTCGTGAGGTTTGTTCCTCCTCCTGCTTCAATGGAACTGGACACTTATGTGTCATATGTGTGTATATGGTCGATTGAAGCAGGAGGAGGAACAAACCTCACGAATTCTAAATATTCAATACATTTTCAATTTATATTCAAAACTAAAATTAATATCAGTCTAGAAGTCATCTGGTTTTATAGTGTTTTCTTAAACATTGCGTTTTATATTTTATTTCCTTTGAAACAAACATACTAGAAGAGTTAAAACTATTCAATACATTTTCAATTTATATTCAAAACTAAAATTAATATCAGACTTGATGTCAGTCTAAAAGGAATGCTATTTAACTACTATTAAAATACTATTCAAGATTAATATACGAATGAAAATATACCATCGGTACTCTATTGTCGAGACATTTGGTTTTATAGTGTTTCCTTATACATTGCGTTTTATATTTTATTTCCTTTGAAACAAACATACTAGAAGAGTTAAAACTATTCAATACATTTTCAATTTATATTCAAAACTAAAATTAATATCAGACTTGATGTCAGTCTAAAAGGAATGCTATTTAAATACTATTAAAATACTATTAAAGATTAATATACGTATGAAAATATTATTGTCGAGACATTTGGTTTTATAGTGTTTCCTTATATATTGCGTTTTCTATTTAATTTCCTTTTTAAATCTTCTAGCGAGCGCTTTTAACTTGTTTGTTATGAAACCTAAGAACAGTTTGTACCAATGGTAATAAACTAAATACACTGAAAACTGATCTCAAATATGTGAAGTTGAGCTTAGGCTACAAGAGAAACCATGTTTGACATGGAAGTACGAGCTCGTATACGTAGCCTAGTTAAGTTTGGATGGAGCTGTAACAACATTGAAGGCTTTATGTGGAACGAACACTGAACACTGATTACCAAACTAAAACAATAATAACTTTTCAAGCACCTGCGAACTTTCTCGTCGAGCCAGTACCTCGTCACATACTCGTACGTGTGTGATATTGCGTTCAATCGATCCCAGTATGCCTTTATAAGAATATTTTGCATTTTTACTAGAATAGTAACTAAATTAATCGCACTTATCAGCGTCAGTTGATAAATTAGAGCTCAGTTAAGAACCAGGCCGACACGCAGCTGAGCGCTAAAGCACCGCTTGCATGAATGAATCGAATTTCCTTTGCGATTTGTTACTCTAATTTGCTACACTCACAGCCTCGCTTCGGCAGTCGACCTCAGGTTTACGTGTTCTTTCACTGTAGGTTGTATTAAATATTGTAAAGAAAAAATATATTTCAAATTTTATCAAAATTGAACTAATTATGACGCTGATATAGCAAAAATCAGTTTTTGGCCACCATTTTGAAACGACTCAATGGATTTTAATAATTGTTGGTCCATTGAGGGATACTATTAAAATAAATATATTTTATTGTCAATCCGTACAGAAACAAAAGGATACTTTAGGTATCCCGATTTTGCTAGCTAACGAACCTGGCCGAGATATTTACAAAAGGAGCAATTGTACTAAATTTGATGAAAATCGGACAGAAATGCGTTCTGAAGAGGGTCGATACACACTTATATATCTAAACTCGCTCTTTGAACTCGCTGGGGAGCTGCGCCCCCCAAAACCCCACTCGGCCTGCCACCTCGTATTTTGGGGTCATTCTTTTTTTACACTCACATAAATGTTATATGTCTGGTTGTTTGATAAGTTTAAGAGCCCAAACACAGCGAAAATAATTTGTACCTTTAACTATCTAGGCAACAGAGGTGGGAACAAGTGTTAAATACAGAAGTTGTTTACACACTAACGAATTTCACCAGATTGAACATTTGGGCAACTGTTTTGCCGCTATGATGCAAAATATCAGCTAAGTATGAGTACAAGGGCAGATTTTCAGACGCCAACTGGGATCGGGAGTTTGATCTCAGTACCCGAGCAACAGCCTGCCTTTGTACTAAAAGCCTCTAGTCATGATAGGGACTACTGAGAAGTAATATTTTATCCGTGGTAAAGCACTGGTAAACAGCTAGTATACTTTACAGAGTGAGTTTTATATGTTCCCTTCCCACCTTAACTTTAAAACAAGGAAAGTATTTTTAATCCCTTTCGGGAATGATTTGAATGAAGTTTGTTTTGACGTACATTGCGTCACCCAACCCCTACCTAAAAACAAGGGGAAAGACCCCCAAAAATATTTAAATTGCAACCCCCCCTTTGTAGCACCTTAAAAGAAAGGGAATTTTAATACAAATTCAACGACGCGAAGAACAGTTTTTATCTGCACTTGTTCCTTTGTAATACCCACTTAAGGTTGACAAGAAATAAGATTTAAAATGTTAAATACCACATAAAAATGTATTATTACAAATTGTTCTTCAAAATACTTTATGGGATTATGTTATAGGGTTGTGATTTATAGGGGTTCTCAACAGATTTTCGAGAACAATTTTTCATTTAAAACTGTATGTGAAATATGGCATTTTAAAGCTGATTTCTTGAAATCTTTAAACATGTATTAGAAAAACGAGTAGATATAAAAGGTTTTTCTTTGTGTTGTTGAATTTCTATTAAAATTCCCTTACTTTTGAAGTGCCACAAAGGGGAATTGCAAATTTAAAGATTTTGGGGGCCCTCCTCCACATTTTTTGGGTGGGAGTGGGTGACGCAAAGTATGTCAAAGCAAACTGCATAATCCTATAAACAGGATGTTTCATTTTTCAAAAGTTAGGTAGGGGAGACATATAAAACTCACCCTGTATATACATATGTATATAACGTGTTGAAAAACGCTCAAAACGTGGGGGTCAGGATTGGTGCTCATTTCATGGTCCTAGGCCTGGGTCCTACCACGCTGACGGCATTAACTATATCACCTTTTCCAAAGGAATTCGATAATAAGTGATGAATGATATGGTTAATGGACGAATACTCGTAAATTCTTAATTATATTGGCAATGACCTTTTTGAAGACGCATTAAGTTTTGTTTTCAAAGATTTAGATGGAAAACAAATAAATCCAATGAGCATATACTTTAACCTACTTGAAATCATCATAGAATTGATTACAAAGCCGTCGGCGACTGGTGTGAGACCTCGAACTCGGTCGGATTGAAACTCCTTTTATTTACACTCCTTATGTTTGTATTTTTTTATTTTTCCTATAGATTGCGAACATAAAACAATTGCTAACATGCTTTTAAGCCGAGGCTACAAACTAGTGTATTATCTGAGTTTTTAGAATGTAGAAAAATAATTATAATTTGTACAACCATGACGGGCTTCAACTGGTTTAAAACGAGCATCATACTAAGTTTCAAATAGTTTATAACGACCATCACACTAAGTTTTAACTTGTTTACTACACGCATTAAGCTAAATTTCAAATTCAGAATTTTTAAACCAATGTAAAAGCAATATTAGTGACGTATGAATGAAATGAAATGAAAAACGTCTTTATTAGTGGCGAAGTTAGGACTTTAAAGTCCTCTCTTCCACTTAACCACACGTATGTATTTTTATTAAATATAACATTTGCATATACATGGTTTTTGTTACTAAAATTAATGAATATTCAACATAAAGACCATCAACATTCATACATCTACATACCGATCTGGTACAGATTGGCAAACTTATTGTACGGTGTCCATGGTGATGTAACTGAACGAACTGGTAAAAAAAGATAACAAGACTTCCAACTGGTTTACTGCGAGCATCATACTGAGTTTCAACTGTTTCAACTAGTTTACTACGAACATCATACTGAGTTTCAACTGTTTTACTACGAGCATCATACTGAGTTTCAACTGCTTTGCTACGAGTATCATACTGAGTTTCAACTGGTTAATTACGAGCATCATACTGAGTTTCAACTGATTTACTACGTGCATCATACTGAGTTTCAACTGCTTTGCTACGAGCATCATCATACTGTTAATTACGAGCATCAACTGGTTAATTACGAGCATCATACTACGAGATCATACTAGTTCAACTGCTTTACTACGAGCATCCTACTGAGTTTCAACCGCTTTACTACGAGCATCATACTGAGTTCCAACTGCTTTACTACGAGCATCATACTGAGTTTCAACTGATTAATCACGAGCATCATGTCAAGTTTTAAATTGTTTATTGTTTCGTAAGCACCATACTTAAGTCTGTCTGGGTTATTCAAACAGTTTGGATATAACTTGGTTGAAAACATCTGGCTGCTGGTGTGTAAACAAAGCGGTTTGATCCACACGTGCCTTATGGCTTTTCTTGTTTTCATGTGCTGAACCTTATTCTAGATTAGGGATCATTAGCTTTACCTTTTATTTTGTGTTGACTTCGTAGGAGATATGTTCGTGAAGTGGATTACATTACAAATGAAAATAATGTAATCCATGGATTTAATTGTGTATAACATAAGTTTGCTGGATTATCACTGGTCACAATCTATAATGAACTTGACAATTCTTGACATTAGACACTCGCTATGACTTTTGGAGCATTATTATTCCAGCTGTTTTATTGGAATTATCACAACCTGTCGAGACAACATTGTATAACGCAATCTAGTTATTCAGACTCACATCGCATCAAAACATTATCAAAATTAGTCAATGATTGGCTGAATCCTGGCCAGATTACCTGTTTTCAGCCATTCAGTGACTAAGGATGATACTCCACAGCGAGACCGAACTATTTCAACTTGATTATTATGATGTTTTGAAGTGATGTGAACCGGAAGAACTAGTTCGCAATCTTAGCTTTTAATCACTTGTTGTTCTCGACTTATGTAAACCTTTTTAGTTTTGAGTCAAATTCTTTTAATTGTAATTTATCAATCATTATGTAAAAAAAAGGTGTAAACCGTTGGGATTAAACGAATAAATTACAGTAGTGTGACCGGCCGCGAAAAAATAAGAGCTAAATTGTATTTAAAGTAATATTTTAGACGATTTCCTTGCTTCATAACTATACTTCCTATCTACCTTTAACTTTGGTTGACCCCAATTTTCCATTCATACTCTGATTAATTTTAAAATTCACTTCACTTCAGAAATCTACATTGTTGGTATGATTATGCGCAAATTTTGTTGTTAGCAACAAAAGGACTACCCTTTTGGTTGTAACTATTTCAGTTAGTGTTTTCTTTAAAAGCTATTTTTCAAGTCCAAGCGGTCATGAATGGCAGTAAACAAAAGCTTTTTTTCGATTGAACTCAATTGTGGAACTCTTTGAATTCCCAATAAATATGTTTGGTAAAATAAAATGGTAAACATGATTGGGTTTACACATTGTGATTTTATCAAGGAAGAACAATGGGAAAAGAAATCAATGGCTAAAATCCCTAAATAACTCGGTTGACCGAAATCTATATAAACACAAACCACGATAATAAACAGTTCTGTTTCATTGCTAATTTTAAAGTTCAAATTTGTTCTCAGTACTGAAGAAATAATAGTGAACCCTTTTAAGTCCGAATTTGTATTTTATATAATGGGTAACACAGGTAACTTTCTACGTAATTATAGTTTACATTACATGAACTTTGGCCCATTGAAAGGTAACACCCGTCACTGGTACCGTAAGGACGGCGTTTGAAACGCGTTGGTAGTGACAAATTACATTTCCATGTTAATGTCGCCTGGCCACTATCTAGCGACTATACTCGTACACTTGGAGAGATGTATGTTTGACGAGAGGCAGCATTCAGTGTTATGTGTTCAGTCTACAGAGCTACAGACCGAGAGAACTAACACAGTAACACTATCCTAGCTATCCTAGGTGACTAATTGTATCCGATCCTTCACCGAGCCAACTGTGTGTGTGTGTTTGTGTGTGTTTACTCGTACACTTGGAGAGATGTATGTTGGACGAGAGGCAGCATTCAGTGTTATGTGTTCAGTCTACAGAACTACAGACCGAGAGAACTAACACAGTAACACTATCCTAGCTATCCTAGGTGACTAATTGTATCCGATCCTTCACCGAGCCAACTGTGTGTGTGTGTTTGTGTGTGTTTACTCGTACACTTGGAGAGATGTATGTTGGACGAGAGGCAGCATTCAGTGTTATGTGTTCAGTCTACAGGCTACAGACCGACCGAGAACTAACACAGTAACACTATCGCTATCCTAGGTGACTAATTGTGTCCGATCCTTCACCGAGCCAACTGTGCTGTGTTTACCGTTGCACTTGAGAGATGTATGTTACGAGAGGCATTCAGTGTTATGTGTTCAGTCTACAGAGCTACAGACCGAGAGAACTAACACAGTAACACTATCCTAGCTATCCTAGGTGACTAATTGTATCCGATCCTTAATTGTAGCGTATCCTTCAGTGAGCCAACTGTGTGTGTGTTACTTGTGTGTGTTTACTCGTACACTTGGAGAGATGTATGTTGGACGAGAGGCAGCATTCAGTGTTATGTGTTCAGTCTACAGAGCTACAGACCGAGAGAACTAACACAGTAACACTATCCTAGCTATCCTAGGTGACTAATTGTATCCGATCCTTCACCGAGCCAACTGTGTGTGTGTTTACTCGTACACTTGGAGAGATGTATACGAGAGGCAGCATTCAGTGTTATGTGTTCAGTCTACAGAGCTACAGACCGAGAGAACTAACACAGTAACACTATCCTAGCTATCCTAGGTGACTAATTGTATCCGATCCTTCACCGAAACCAACTGTGTGTGTGTGTGTTGTGTTTACTCGTACACTTGGAGAGATGTATGTTGGACGAGAGGCAGCATTCAGTGTTATGTGTTCAGCTCACAGAACTACAGACCGAGAGAACTAACACAGTAACACTATCCTAGCTATCTAGGTGACTAATTGTATCCGATCCTTCACCGAGCCAACTGTGTGTCGTGTGTGTGTGTGTGTGTGTTTACTCGTACACTTGGAGAGATGTATGTTGGACGAGAGGCAGCATTCAGTGTTATGTGTTCAGTCTACAGAACTACAGACCGAGAGAACTAACACAGTAACACTATCCTAGCTATCCTAGGTGACTAATTGTATCCGATCCTTCACCGAGCCAACTGTGTGTGTGTGTGTGTGTGTGGGGTGTGTGTGTGTGTGTACTTGTGTGGCAACGCACAACTGGAAACCAAACACTGTACGTTGAGACACCTAACCTAGAAAACTCATAGTATTATATTTTATCCTAAGTTGCCAAATTAATAATTACACTTTTGTTTTAAAGATAGGAAAAATAAAGGAATGGGAATCTAAGTTCTTCCGGTTCACACCACGTCAAAACATCGTTTTAATTAGCTTGAAGTACTTCTGTCTTGCGCTGTGAAGTTCCATCTTCAGATTATGAATTACTGAAACTGAAATACTTGCTGGCTGCTATGCTATTGGACACAGGGCTGCCAACCGTCCATTGGAGCAGGGATCCCAACTGTCGATGTTCTCATTGGCTGTGACACCATCGTAAAGAGAAGTCAGGACTGGTTGTCAGTTTCTTGAAAGTATAATGCTGTCTTCTTTGTTGAAATTATTGTCGTTTTCAATTATTTGAATGGTTTTTCGAAAGACTCTAGAGTAATAATGTGAAAGTCTGCGAAATCCCTGGCAGTTGCGGTTCAGTGTATATCGGTGAGACTAAAAGATAAATTTCAACGAGAATTCAGGAACACATCCGACACACGACACACGAAGATGTTGAAAAGTCGGCCACGGCTACAACACGAAACATGCAGAGGCAGCCAAAGTATTGGTAACATTTCACATTAATACCCGAGAGACATCCAAGAAACCATTGAAATAATTAAAATGACAATAACTCCAAGAAAGAAGACAGCATAAAATTTTCAAGAAGCTGGCAACAAGACCTGAAGAAGTCTTTTCGATAGTGTCACTGGGCACTCCAATGGACGGCAAGTAGGTCAGTTTCAGCCAATCAGTGACTGAAGATGGTACTCCACAGTGAAACCGAAATATTTCAATCAAATTAAGATGATCCTTTGACGCGGTGTGATCTGGAAGAACTACATTATAGTACGACACCGGCCGCGAAAGCCTAAGAGTTGAATAAGGGAAAGTCTAGAAACGTTCACAAACACGTTAGCAAATATATAGGCAGAGGTACCAAAAGAAAGTAATTTATTTAATTTTAAATTTTTATTTTTAATTTACCCTCTGATCCTCTACCTATAAATCCACAACTAACTCTAGCTTCAATCAACTCATAGCATTGTTTTAGCTCCAGATACGTGATACCATACTTTTAATATTCCTTTCACTTTCTGTGTAATACCATGTGATTTGTGTATACTATACAAATTTTGAAGTTGAATCCATCATCATAGTACCAAAGTACCAAGTAGTTGTAGTCTTCTTATTCAGGCGCAACGTTTGAATCAAACACGGTTGTAGCGGTAGCGTTCAAATGAATGAAGAAGAAAAATTCAAACCTTCTCACACATGTCAATAACCTAGCTTTTGCATGAGCATAAACTGTTAACAGTGCAATCAACACTGGGTTATAATATTTACAATAGTCTGAAAACTGAACCCAGACTCGTGCTTTACAAACAAGTAAATCTCCCTTTATCCCTATATACAGGGTGGCCAGTTATTACGGGATCAAACTTCACCAGGTGATTTATCAAGTCAAAATAAACAAAAGAATTCTGTGATAAATAATAACGGAGAAATATAATATGTTTCTGAGCGCACCGCTTTATTTACATTTAGCCTTCCCCAAGTAATTCGGTGAATAAAGCTCTGTCTGTGCCGGTGCTGACAAATAATATGTCTTGTTGATTACCAGATTTTTATTTATCATTTTATATTTTAATATACAGGGTCAGAAAAAATTATGGAACCGCCTTCATGGTTTTCTTACCAGTTTTTTCAGCGCAACCGAACTTGGTACATTTTATTAGAGGACCCAAAAGTACCTTTTAATGCATACTGACCCTTTGCCCCGGTTTTCGAAATGGGGATTGGAGGGGTAGCCCCATAATTTTCACAGGAAAGCCACATCGAGTGACACCTCATTTTGAAGGTCTTAGAAAATGTTGATGAATGCTGAAAACTACACGTCTCCATCTTAATAAAATATCTGTGTAACATATAATAAAAATCTGTGTAACTTAAAATGGACGCTATTTCTTTCTGGAATAAGATATAGACGTCTAGTTTTCAGCATTCATCAACATTTTTAAGCCCTTCAAAATAAGGTGTCACTCGATGGGGCTTCCCTATGAAAATTATGGGACTACCCCCTTCTCAATCCACCATTTTGAAAACTAGGGCAAAGTGTCAGTATGCATTAAAAAGTACTTTTGTTTCCTCTAATAAAATGTACCGCTTTCGGTTACGCTGAAAAAACGGTTAAAAAGTTATAAAAACGTTTCCACACTTTTGCCTGACCCTGTAGATGGATAGTTTAAATCAATTCGTTTTTGACCAATTTAGTTTTAAAGTGAAAGGAACCATGCTGCTTCAGTATGAATGAAACATAACTGGTTTGGATGTCAACAAAGCTATGTTGTAAGTAAAGTTATAAGAAAACAAATACACGATGTACACGACCATTTCTTCAGAATATCAAACATGAAATTGTCTTTTCTCATACCAAAAGAGTAAGAGAGAGATAAAGATCAAGCTATTAAGAGTCTCTTCTGAGCCTCTTAATACTTGTTACTTTTTGATGTTACAGAAAACATTGCAAAAGTATCAGTATTTGAGTCTTGAACGTTTTGAGTTTTCCTGACGATACTGTTTTGTTGTCCAAAGAGAAAAGAGAGATGTTAGTTTTGCGTGCTATGACCGCTAACCAATTTTCATGAATTAGATCTATATACATAAAATAAGACTTTTGTCTGTACACTGCAAAGAATCCATCATTTTTTTGGTTATTTGGTGTTCATATACTTCTCAAAGACCGAAACTGACGTCAAAAAAATTCTGTCTGTCTGTCTGTCGGTCTGTTTATCAGTAACGTTTTTAAGGCATCTTGGACCGCTTATAACTCAGATTTGACTAAAGCTATGGCGTAGAAAATAAATATTTCAAAGACAAAATTTAAAAATATTTCAAACAAATATTTATTAAGAAAACATTTTAGCAAAAAACATTTACAAGTCAGCGCTTTAGATAATGATATTTTAGACAAGAAAACATTAAGAGCTTTTGATACAGTACCCTAAATACCGCTCTTTTCAAGTTCACGTAAGGTTTACATTCTCAATCAATTCATTTGCTATCTCTCATCCAACTGAACCATTTGTTTGTTTGGTTGGTTTTCCACTAAACGGTTAAACCTATTTAACTTTAAGGGAATATTATTATTTGGTGGTGGGTGACTGGTCAGCTTGCGCTGATTACTTTTAGGCTAGCTCATGCACTAATGTTGTGTGTTACGTTTTAGGTTACTTTTCATCTGAAGACGGAATCGGATTCCGGATCCTAAAACGTCATGTTCGTTATGTTCACTAAAAAACTATGGAAAACGTGCGTAATAATATTTCAACCTGAGACAGTGTATTTTCGTCAACAACAAACTTCAAACCAAGAAGCTTTTGATTCAGGGAAAACCCCCAGACATAGTAATATTTCAACACTTACAGTCAGGAATTCAGTAATATCTTGCTGGATTAAATGTACCCTAATTCGCCAACATAGAAGAAACAATTATAAGACGCATTCACATGTCCCTTCGGAAAAGACTTATCGAGACTGGTGTGCTTTACCACGGAACTGAAGAAAAGCAGTCTTGGGAGCCTCACTGACTCCAAGTATAAAGAATACTTGAAAACTGTTGGAGCCGTAGCCCTGGTTAGAGGAGGTCGTAGACGGTCCATGGTGAAGTTATACTACCGAAACCTTGTTATTGAAAGATTGCAACACGTCCTCTGACAGTGTCCATCTGGGGCTCCGCTAGATGACCCCCGGCGTCCTTGTATATTTCCTTCTGAACTATAGGAATCACAGGATAAGGATTCATCGCTATGAATATATTTAAAAGGTAAAAAAAGGTTAAGTTTGTCTTGTTTGACGAGGCTAAGTTAGGACTACAAAGTCTTCTCGACCACTCAACCTCGACCTTTACCTAGCGTCCCCGTATAGTCACATTACAAAATGTAAGTGGTGACTGCGGAGATCGAACCCGCGCCACCGGAGTGATGAGCACCGGAGTCGCGCGCGATACCAATCCACCACGGATCTGCTCATTTAGGATAAATTAATGTATATTTGAAAGTTTATGAAGAAGCAAGCATTTTTTAAATGAAAAATAGATACAGATGATACCCACTGTATGATCAAACGCAACTAATATGCACTCGAAATAATAAGGAATCCAGTACTTCACAAGGCAGATACAGAGATAGGTAATCAGCTAATAAGAGAATGGTGTCAGACGAGCAGTGTCCACCTGTCGTTAGACTGCATGCAGCTCCCGGGTATTTGTTTCAATGTGCATCTTTATTTATCCATTTATATGTTTTTCATCCGTCCCGCGTGTGTATGTAGGGCTTACTGTGATATTTCAGTTAAATGTACTTCAGTGTGACGTGTCACCATGATGATGAAGATAGTTTTATGCCCATGAAGATGAGATTATTCTCGAAATCCGTCGGCAAATAATTTGAATGACTTCGGCAGCATCGCTGTACACATGTAAGTTTACTAGGATTTTTCAAAACAAAAATCGCACTTCTGAGACATTGTTCAATCAAATGTTATTGCTGTTTTAAATTACAAACAAGTTTGAAAAAATACCTTTTTAATTAAATGCAACTTGCCGTTACTTTTCCATTCGGCAAAAACTGTCCACTTCCAGCGTATGTTTCCAGTTGTTTATTTGAACAGTTTTTGAAAATTTAAATGGCAAGTTGCATATCGTTAAACAGGTTTTTTTACCCAAAACAATTATGCATACTTAGTTGTTAATAACGTATTCCATCAAAAGTTATTGCAGGTAAACTTTTAATTTTTGAAACTTTAAACTGCAATCACTTTTGACCAAACAATTTCTCAGGGTGTGGTTTGCGGCACTTGTTGTGTTCTCAGGAGTGTGGTTTGCGGCACTTGTTGTGTTCTCAGGAGTGTGGTTTGCGGCACTTGTTGTGTTCTCAGGAGTGTGGTTTGCGGCACTTGTTGTGTTCTCACGAGTGTGGTTTGCGGCACTTGTTGTGTTCTCAGGAGTGTGGTTTGCGGCACTTGTTGTGTTCTCAGGAGTGTGGTTTGCGGCACTTGTTGTGTTCTCAGGAGTGTGGTTTGCGGCACTTGTTGTGTTCTCAGGAGTGTGGTTTGCGGCACTTGTTGTGTTCTCAGGGTGTGGTTTGCGGCACTTGTTGTGTTCTCACGAGTGTGGTTTGCGGCACTTGTTGTGTTCTCAGGAGTGTGGTTTGCGGCACTTGTTGTGTTCTCAGGAGTGTGGTTTGCGGCACTTGTTGTGTTCTCAGGAGTGTGGTTTGCGGCACTTGTTGTGTTTAAGACCTTTTCAATGATATGTAATGTCCTTTAGCCATATGGAAAATCCCTTCTACTAGCCCACATGCAGTGGGGGCGCACCCCACTAGCGCCATCGGACCAATAACGAAAAGTAGTTCATTGCCCCTAAAAAGATCTGCAAAACTTGGTGAGTTAACTCGCTCCGTTCCATTCAAAAGTTATTAAGCCGTCTCCAGACTTAACTGACACCCTGTAAACAGTTATTGGTCTTCTCATAACAATTCTGTATTCATTTGGACAAGAAAGAAATACAGAAATGTATAATTGTTTTTGAAGCAATGTCCATGTACTTATGCTTTTAACATGTATCTCTATTCTTTTTCAAAGGGTTTGTTCTTAATACAGGGTGACTCTGAAGTTCCTGGGTATAAAACTCTACAAGTAACTATGCAAAAACAACGAAACATAAACGTAGACTAAAAGTGCTTCGTTTACCCACAAGCAAACATTTGAAATTGTTACTGTAAAGAAAGACAAGTAGCTTTCAAGTTCTAAAGTGTATACGAGTATCAACGGTTTTTCAGGGTGAATGGGAATTCCAGACCATCATGGAAAGATCTAGACCCGAGACAACCAAATTAGTACCGATCCAGACCACCAGGACAAGTTTTGTTTGTTGTTTTCTTTTCAAATTGTTTGTACATATGTATATTTGTGTGAGCACTCTGCAAGCCACACATCTTGTGTAATTTTCATACATTTTGGTACCTTTTTTTTAAATCTATCGGTCCAGTTTGTTAGCCAGCGAAAGCAAAATAACGGAAGTTCTTTTTGGGATAGGTTTTCTTAGAAATCGTCTTCTTTTTAACTTTCTAAAAAGTAGACTTCATCCAATAGTGATAAACTTTAAAATAAATACTAAAATGTACTCAACGTACTAAAATGTTATAAACCGTTCCTTCGTTTTAAAATGACGGCCAAACAAGTTACTTTTCTCCAGAACGGTAGAATGAGTAGACAGATATTAATACAATTTGAAATGCATTTTACCTTCATGATATGTATTAAGAACTGCAGTAAACGACCACGTATAGACTTAGGTCAGCGTAGTAAACAACCTCGCTACGCCTATGGTAATAGAGCACAGGTAACGCTACGCCTATGGTAATAGAGCACGAACAACCTCGCTACGCCTATGGTAATAGAGCACGAACAACCTCGCTACGCCTATGGTAATAGAGCACGAACAACCTCGCTACGCCTATGGTAATAGGCACGCTAAGACCGAAAACCGAAGAGAGGCTGTGAGTGGAGGGAATTTGAGTAGCAATTAGCGATTTATTGTAATAGTTCCAATCTTTAATCGATCCAATTTCTAAATCCAATTTGAGTAGAATAATGTTTGAATGCTCTTTGAATCAATGTAAAGTATAAACACATACTTGCCAGCGAAGCTTAAAAGTGTGATATTTAACGGTAGTTAATATAAAGTTAAAGCTAAATAAAGTTTATATCAAAACATTAGAGCTAAATGGTCCACGAACTCTACATAGACCTATTAATAGTTGGATACGTATTACCCTGTTTAAAAATGCTAGAGCTGTGTAAATTGGATTAAAGGATTAAGGTGATGCTGGAAGTTAAGCGTCTGTAGGTTTGTTGCAATTCTCAATCGTCGAACTGCTTTACCACTATTATCTTTTGTTTTAGTTTCATAATACCTTAGCATATAAAACATCTTCTTCAATTTCACTTATATAATAACTTGCAGAAAACGTGAACTGGTGACTACAAGCAAAAAGTAAAACAGTAGCCAACTAACTTAATTCTATGTAGTGAACATTATTTCTTTGAATATTGCTTTGTTTTCAGTTTATATTTTGTAAACTATTTATTGACCCGTTACTATGATACTTGTGAAAAACTCTAAAACTTTACTGGCAATACTAAAAGTTTACTTTAAAGTTTAAAGATCCTAAAAGTTTTACAATACCACCACTCTATTAAAAAATTAAAAAGCCTGTTTGGACAGTGAAAATATGTTATCAAACAGACTGAGTTGATTAAGTAAAGAGTGGCAAATGTGGTGTGGCATGTGACAGATCTTACGAGCGAGCCTGGCGACCGAATGAGGTCGAGTCAGCACTCAGGCTGATAAGAGTGATAAACACGAGCACCAGGGCGAGACAAAGATGTGTTAACTGTTAACGTGCGGTCACCGTATCCGCAGAGATCGGGATCAGGTAGTGTACCTGGGGTCTGAGGAGACGACTCCATGGTGCTAGGCCAGGCATGAGACGAACACCGGGCCCTTGTGACACACCCACTGGCTGACGCTCATAGCACACCCGCTACACTGGCGACATGGCACTCACCACGGCCTCACTGAGTACTGACAACTAAGCCACCTACCTACGGCAGATGCCAGTTCGCCTGTACACCAGTTCGACCGGCGCCGGCGTCGCTGCGGCGTCTAACCCACCCTCATCCTCACCCTCACCCACTTACACCCTGACAACAGAATCCCCCTCTACACCATCCCCCATCCACCATCCAGCGTTCACTTCATAATAAATGTATAGCTACGTTCAGGGGAAAGATACAAAGTAATGTAACCGTAAAAAATCACCTGCGTTTTGGATTTTATTTCCTTTGAAATAAAACTAGGAAGTTATAAACATATTTTTTCCACACACTGCGTTAACTTTAAGTTATAGTATTTCAATTAAAATAAAAACTTTTGGATTAACCACGATGAAAATAGTTTTAGTTAGCACAAAACGTTTCGACTATGCTGTGATAGTTTTGTGCTAATTAAAACTACGAGTATTTTCATTGTGGTTAATCCAAAAGTGTTTATTTTAATTACATGTCAAACCACATAGGTTTAAAATCTAAAATATAGTATTTCAATACTGTTTGACAAATACAGCATAAAATCAAAATTGAACATGGACCGTTTAAATAGCTTGGTCAAGTCAAAATTGTTTTTCCTTAAAACTAATTTGTAGGTCAATTGAAATCACTTGAGTTGGTCGATATTACTAGCGTAGCACCTGAGTTGTATCACGAACAAAATTACTCTCATATTCGTAAAAATAGCTATACGTATTAGTAAGTTAGTAAAACAGTGTGGACAGTTGTCTTAAATATCAATTATTTAGTGTATTTGTTCATGTTCGTAAAATAATAGCGTAAATCTTGGAAAACAAGACTACTCGTTTTCAGACTATTTAAGATTGCTTGTATAAATTATTAGCCTTTTGAATGTCATAAATTATACTTAGATAGTAATTATATTTATGTTAAATTCTAACAATAAGAGATAATCCACTTTCAAAGTTTACATGCATCAAAGATTATATTATTGTAGGTAGATTGCGGATAGATGTCACATGGCTGAGACAGGAAAATCAACATAAGTCGGCAGCCCATCCCAGGTAGCGCTTTGAGGGAATTTTTTGAGAGTCTCAACTAGAGCCACTGACACGCGCAAATTTGTTCGTTCTCAAATCATCAACATTGGACAAACTCGAGCATTTCGAGCAGAGGGAGCAGAAGACGGCAAGAGATGGCAGCGCTCGCAGCGTTATCTGTGCTTTGGCTGCCGCGACTATGTTGATTTTCCTGCCTCAGCCAGGGAGGCTTGAAAAGATACACCGTACAGTCCAGACTTATCACCTTATGATGTCCATGTGTTTGGTCAGATGAAAGAAGTTCTTTTCAAGGAAAGATTTGGAAATGGTGATAAGGGGGAAAATGCAGTGAGCAAATGGTTGGCTGAAGTTGGTCGAGGTTATTTCCACCGAGGCGTTGAAAAACCTGTGTCACGATACGAAATGTCTGAACCGTCTTAGGGACTACGTCAAAAAATGTTTTAAATTGGGTTCCATAGTAAAATTTAAAAAACAAAAATTTCGTTATTGAAATTTCTTTTATATACTTGCAACTAACTGTTTGACTGCCCCTCGTACAACCGTAATGATAAAGAAATGGTTTATTTGTCGTAGTTTCATAGTATGAACTACAAAGGAAAGGAATATTTAAACCTGATTTCATAAAAAACAGACCAAAAATGCCTCCTTCAGAGTGGTTTCACACACAATATGACTAATAGATGATATGAACTTATCACAATACGACATGACTTCTCATTGATTGTACGATAAGTAGTGTTGGCTGTATTGGAAAATATAGATTTATTTTAGTTTGGACATCAATGTTTAGCGAATTTCCATTGGATATAGAGTTCATTGACTCATGACAATTCCTTATTCCAATCATGTACATACAAGGCGAGTTTTAAATGGCTCCCCACCTTAACTTTTGAAAAAGGAAAAGCTTTTTGAAAACCCTTGGGGAATGTTTTTATAGGACTCTGAAGTTTATTTTGACGTACCTTGCGTCACCCATCCCTCACCCAAAACCCGGGGGGAGGGCCCCCCAAAATTTATAAATGACAACCCTCCCTTTGTGGCACCTCAAAAGAGAGGGATTTTCAATACAAATTCAACGACACAACGTAATCTTTTACTAGTGTTTGGTAATACCTGTTTAAAGGTCGTAAGAAATCAGGTTTAAAATGCCACATTTCACATTCAATTTTTTAATGTCAAATTTTTCTTAAAAATGTTTTAAGGGAAACATCAAAATTCCCTATAACATAATCCCATAAGGTATTTTGAAGAACAATTTGTCATAAATTATTTGTTTATGTAATATTTAGCATGTTAAACCTGATTTCTTGTAATCTTTAATCTATTACAAAATAACGAGTAGAGATAACAAAATTTTATTTACGCCGTTGAATTTGTATTAAAATTCCCATATCTGAGGTGCCACGAAAAGAGGAGCAGTCATTTAAAAGCTTTGGGGGCCCTCCCCCCGGTTTTGGGGGGTGACGCAAAGTACGTCAAAACAAACTTCAGAATCCTATTAAAATATTCCCCAAAGGGTTTCAAGAAATGTTTCCGTTTTCATAAATAAATTTTTATTATCCCAATTGCAGTTTCCGTTTTCAAAAATTAAGGTGGGGGGGACATTTAAAACTCACCCTGTAAACGTATACAGAGCGTATAAATATATACATGTTATGGCTCGTCAATGGTAGAGGTCAGAAAAGGAGTCCTGGCCTTTGTACTAAAAAAATCAATAATAATACCAAAATAAATATTTATCCTATGTTAGACCTGAAACTCTCCATTCATGAATATTACACTATAAAATACAAAAATAACTACGTACGGTATTAACATTCAACTTAAAAAAAACTCTTTGACGGAGTAGAGGTTACACGTCGTAGTTTGTACCCGCATCAACTCCCACCATCGTTTAGACATATCAGATTTATACATCG
Organism: Matsumurasca onukii; assembly: GCA_018831715.1. NCBI lineage: Eukaryota > Metazoa > Arthropoda > Insecta > Hemiptera > Cicadellidae > Matsumurasca > Matsumurasca onukii. The sequence goes on from CM032064.1 coordinate 25,054,939, forward strand.
GAAGTCACGTTAAGCCGTTGGTCCTTGTATTTCCATTGTATTGGTCATTGGGCTATTAACTAATGACCCATTCTAAGGAAGAGTCGGCCTTAGTTTGTAACAAGACTACACCTCATAACTCACTACCACTCATCACACTCACCATCACCACATATTTGCCTTAAAATGCCTCATGAGAGTGGTCGGCATCTCAAATAGTGATTTAGTAGAAATGTACTGTTTACAGGTTTTGATCTTCAGTTTTGAACTCTACAGATTGTATCTTCGTTAAATTCGGTATAAATGTCCTTATGTAAATCACCGATTGAAAATTGTCCCTATTCAATATTTATTTCACCTATAAAATTTTAACAGGACCATAAATGAATAACAGTTTACTCAGTATAATAGATCTTTACCTCCATTATCGATTGAAACAACCCCCGTTGCTTTCAAACCAACTGGTTTAAAGTTATTTCAGTTTTATTATTTAGTCAGAATATCTTTACTTTGACATTCAAGACTGGGCAGAAACCAAATGTTGCCAATAATGGTCAAATTATTACTGTGAATTCAATAGAAAAATGCTACATACATCAACTGGTACATAATTTACTAGCCAAGATTTCTTAGGATACAACAAGTAACGAATTTATATTTTACAACAAATAAAATTATTACAGGTGTTTTTTTTTAGATTATAGTAGGCAAATAGATTCCAGTTCAAGCCAAACGACAACTCAAACGGGCAACACTTAAGAATATATAAAAATTACGCATAATGTATAAAAGGGTTTTATGTACTTTAAAGATATGCATGAGCACGTTTTTTTTATTAGAATTCGCTAGGATTCACCATAGCGCTTGAAGCTACGAGTCGGCTATGTGTTGTTATTAGAGTACAGTCAAAACCGTGGTCAAAACAACGTGTGCATCACAATCACAGAGTATTGATTAGATTGTCGTCTGGTCTAACACAAGTTCTCTCTTCCACATGTAGCTCAAAGGTTGTCTGTCGATAACGCAGATTGCTCTTATGAACGGTTTTTGTCAAGTAAGAAAAACTATTAATCATCAATCTATAATTCAGTATGTGGAACTAAACAGTATTTTAGAATGGTTAAAACAAGGCTAACACAAATTAAGATTTTTATAAAAGGTGTAAAGACTATAAAAGACAGTTTGAAAAAGCTGGTTCTCGGTGGTAAGTCTGCGAGTATGTTTTCTTCATATAGCTTTGCAGCAGCTTTGCTCTTAGGTGGACCGATGCTTCTGGGTGTCAAACGCGGCAACGCACTTTAACCTTATGATTTCAAGCCTCGACTCGTCGAGCCAAGTAATGCCAACTAGTGGCCCAGTCAACTAGTGACTGTCTCAACAACCGTGTGACCCGTAGCGGCACACACCCCCTTACACCATAGTAGCGGACTTTGTTCACCTTTTGCCACTCTTATTGACGAACTTGATAAGGGCTTGTCTGTATATTACGTTTTGAGAACTAAGTGGGTTGGAGCATATTTCTATGTGACTAAGAAAAACAAAGCAATTAAATTTATATTATAACTGTCTTAATATTCCAAATTTGATTTAACATTGTAATTTATAATTTTCTTTAATTACTTGAGTTTCATTCACATTGAATTTCTTCGGGTCTAAGGTTTACGTTCACTCGGATGGCTTTCCTGAGAGGGTCTTAGGATGTTCTAGTTTCTAATTCTCTAATAATAAACTTTGTTTAATACTAACACTTTGTTGGAATAACTCATAAATAACAATACTAGATAACATTTTTAATAACTAAAATAATAATTTCCGTAATACTAACTTTTATTTTACTGACTAAACTGCACTGGTGTCAACCAACGCTACGTCCCCAATATAAAGGTTGACACCTGTGTTATAACATATCTATATAAAGTGTTGAAAAAATGTTCAACACGTGTTCTGGGGGTCAGGATATATGCTCATTTCATGGTCCCGGGCCTGAATCTTACCATGCTGAATATCTCATTTTTTTCAATGGATGTCTGATATAAAACCTAACAAAGTTTGAAACTGTGTTTAGTAACTATTATAAACAAATGTATCCCATGGAGGTTCATTGATAATAACAAACACATTGCAGTAAAATGTTGATTTCAGAAAATATCTTTTTGTCACATTTTTTATTTAAAGACAGTTTGTTTGAAACATGTATAAATATAGCTTAGTGGTTAGAGAGAGACACCCAGTTCAAGATTCCTCAAAGCTAGGTTAAAAACTTAAGTTTCAATGTCAAAATATGTTATGTATACAAGATTAAGTGCTCTTTGGATTTTCAAGAAATTTATTTTGAATCCATAGGGTTATATTGAGGAAGAAATCTCCAGTTATGTTTTTGTTTGCTCCAACGTTTCGAGATATCTACATTAAAGTGTTTGTTATCGGGTACCTCATTTAGGGTACTTACCTGAATTTGAAAATATATTAATTGAGCTAATGGCTCGTCACAGTCATATTTTTGTAATGGGAAACTTTAACACTGACCTACTTAATTGGACCGGCCACATATGACCGTACTAACTTGACCTACAAGTTTCAACTGTGACATGTACAAAAACTGTATTCCGACACAAAACATTTTTATAATTTTGCGGAAAATGCTAGTTGGTTGCAGAAAATTTTAGAAAAGTGTGGACACCAAATGAACCTCTCTTGGCCCATCTAGAGATTTTCATCTGTCTAAACCAAAGTTACAACTAAACCAACTGTAAAAGCAAAAAAGTAGGTAAGTTATAATAAATATTATAAAGAAGTAAAAACCTGAATTATCACAGAAATACTTTCTTTTTCAATTTAATATGATCACAAGACAGAAAATTATGTTCTTACAAGTTGGACCAAGGGAGGGTCAAAAATTGTCCACCTACTTATTTGTTGTCCCATTATTTATTATTTACATAACTTGGAGGGTTAAGGGTTAGTAGAACATATAGAACAACTAATTTCTAACACAAAAAAAGTTGCGTATAATAATGCGGAAAAAAATAGATGGTTGCGGAAAATTTTAGAGAGGTGTGGGCACAAAATGACTCTTCCTTGGTCCATCAAGGATTAAAGTAGGGGTATTAAAACCTGATGTAGGAATTCTACTATTTAATTAAAGATCCAATTTTGGTAATACTATTTTGCGCTTTCGAGTAAATAAAAAATCACAGGATACAATTACCTAACTAATTTGAAAGGTTCTTTTCTGAAAATAGTTGAGCAGTTGATGACAATATAAAGGTTAAGGTACTTATTGGAATAAATATGCATTCTACAAACACCAAGTGTAGCTTGGTAGAAGAGTAAGGTTACTCGAGTGGAAAAATAACACTCCAAAGTTCCATCACAAGTTGTATTATTCATCCTTCTTCTCAAACATGCAATGCTCTTTATTGCTTTTATCAATATTTAACTGACAGTTTCATTCAAAGAAAAGGTTTAAAACAGTGTTACAACTTGAGGAATGTAAGGCAGGCGACTAAAGTGCTTCTCATTAGAGTAATCGTCCCAAACCTATGTAATGCAGTACTCTATTGATTACATCTTGTATACTCGTACTTATGTGTTGTCCTCACTGGTTCACTGGTTTCCCTGGTGCGTCTACATAATTATTTAGTGAGTGGACACTTAGTTACAGGATCCCTCCTCGTCGACAAGTAGGATTAAAGGGAAGAGTTCAATTTTTGAGGCAATTATCCAAATACTGCTCAACTCAGATACCGATGATGGCATATTATGGGCTGATCTACTCACACCTTTCCTACGGGTTAGCGTTGTGGTATGTTGCTCTAACACAATTTTTTCCAGAATTTTATTCTTCAAAAACAGGCAGTGCGAACAATCGCAAAACTGCAGAGGAGAGAGTCGTGCAGACCAGCGTTCAAAAGTTTAAAATTGTTGACACTACCCTGTCTCTATATTTTGGAAACCTGTCTTTTTTTATAGGAAAATGCGATCTCGTAAGAGGTATAGATGTACACTCTTACGAAACTAGAGGCAGGGAGAACTACCGAACTGGAAGACACAGAACGGTAGCTCATGAACGTTTGCCTTCGCAGGCAGGAGTTCATTTCGTCAACAAACTTCCAAATTCGATTAAGTGTGCCCCAATGCCGAAGGCATTTAAAGCTCGTCTTAAGCAATTTTTGATCGCAGAAGCATTTTTTAGTTCGGACGAGTTTATGACACACGATTGGGAGACCGTGTGAACATACAGACAGACGGGGCCAGACGGGTGAAATTCGAGTGAATGAGACTGTATGAGTGTAACTTATGTATGTTTGAATGTGATTTAGATGTGTGTGAAACCAAAATGTTAGCTAATATTTATTGACGATTGAGATATATGTGTTGTATCATATTTATACAATAAAACATTTGTATATTCATTTATTTATTGAAACGACTTCAACTTTAAACATCAAACTTGATCGTGTAGTTTGTATTGCTCTCTTGTCAAGGCCTGGTGAAGATCATATGTAGTTATGCGATATTATTTCTCCACGTAAAGGCGTGATTGTTGAAGTTACAAACCAGACGTCCTCAGGCAATCCGCACCACATTTTCCCCAAGAGCGGCGACAAATGTCAGTATAGTTCAACACATCTACTGTTTAAACAAGGTGTCCAAAATTATAGAAAGTCTTTTTACATCTTTTTAAAGTAATTCATTTAAAAATATAATTTCTGTTAGTATATTCTTCTTCTTAAGTAAGTCAACTTGTTCAAGTCCTTAGAAGTTAAAGTAAGTCAACTTCAACCTTGGACTTGAACCTTAGAAGTTACTTGCAGTTTATGTACACGGTAAACAATCTTAAGATTTGTTTTTAAATAGATACTTTGGATAAAAGTCAAAAGTTCGTATTGGCATCCAGTCATTGATAAAAGCTGGATTACTTTTATTGTTATAGACAAATTGTAACTCTATATTTCAGTTATTTAAAACATTCATTCAGGGAAACATGTTTTAAATAGGGTCATATTGTAATAGGTTCGAAACCTCATGTCAACTTAGATAACAAATAAATAATCTTAAACTATTGTTAAATGTTTCAATTATATAGAGTAGGATAGCGGTATGGAATATAAACATCAGCGTTTAAAAGCTATAAATGCTGGTAAACGAAGCGATTTTATATATTGTTGTTCATAATTTCCTCTTACTTTTAAGCCATAGAACCTTTTCCTGAAAATTGATTACCACATTGCATACAAGCTCACCGCTTGAAATGGGAAACGTTAAATTCACAAATCTATTGAATATCAGCAATTTTTTATGTCTTCATTAATATAGCATAATTGACCGAGTAAAGTGAAGGTCACTGATTCATTAGACCTTTTAGACAGTTTGGTATTCTACATATTTATGAGTTTGTGTGTTGGAACATCCGTGTAACGAGTTTCAGTGCTACTTATTATTTCAAGATAGTGCCCATTAAGTCCAAGATTGTGGACGTAGCAGTCGGCTATTTTAAAAATACCGCAATCGGAAAGAACCGTTCCTGTAGTACGTTACATGCTGTTCAAAATAGTCAGACTATATTCATTCTGCTAAATCTCTGAGCTTAAGGCATACAAAACTCGTCTTAAATAATTTATTTTTCAAAGCATTTTATGGCACAGTCGTGGCATTCAATTAGGATACCCTATGATTGCCTGACTAGGGACTAGGTTGGTAACATTCTAATGTATGTGATATAGTGACTGTAGAAAACCGTATGTTTGAATGGGATTTTGATGGAAGAATAAATGGAGCATTTTATATATACAACGACGACTACGATACATTTGCTGTAAATATCCACATAATAAAATGTGTATTTATTTATTTATGACGTAGTGGAGGGAGACGTGGCTCGAATGGCGCCAACACATTGCCTGGATCCATGAGGGGGAGGGGGAAATGTACATCACTGGTAAAGGCAGTTTGATACTGGTGGATAGTGAGAACAAGCTATGTAGGTAGAGCTATAGTGGGTAAACACTATACAGACTTGGAAGTGGAAGCAGAAAAGGTGTCACACCACCGAGTAGGTAGTATTAATAGGGGTGGATTGAGAACAGGATATGTAGTGACTGGGATGTCCTTTGTTTCATGTTAAAAGAACGGTCACTCAAGGAGCTTGAAAAGGGCGCCAGGGCGTGTGAGGTATCTTTGTTCTTTCAAAAGAGGTCGAGAATTCCACTTTCATCAATACTTCGTGCTTTATTGTGAACGGCAACTTTTAACATCATATAGTGTATTCTCATAATAAAACCCATTATAATACTAAAAGCAAACAACGGATTAATCTAAATCATAACTACAATAACCAGAAACCGAAATGCTGAGGAATTTATTGAGGTTAGGCTCTGCAAATGGGAACCGAGTTGTTCAAAGGGCCTCAAGCCAACAGCCACCGATATTCAGATAGAATCCCGACCGTGCTCCCACAGTTGTAACCGACTGCTCTAAACTTCTGGCAAACAACTATTTTTCCTTGTTGGAAATAGTTTTCAACTCTAAACTAGATTATACGTCTCCTGTATGGGAATCATAGTTACTGCATTTGTGCAATTTGATGACACTTCCTTTCGAGAAGAAAAAGTTCAAGAACAAAGTACTTATTTAATTTGTGGAACACAACAGTTGCAAGGCGATCGTCAGGCTGACTTATTACTTGTGCTGTAGTCTCTCAGTTACACCCTACCATTCAATGGGCTTGAAACTAACCACTGTCCATTGGGCATAGTGTAAAAGATTCAATAGCTACTTTAAAAGGAATAGTACTTCAAAACTGTTTCGTGAGTTCTGGAAGAATCAAAATTTTAAATAATAATCATTAAGTTGTATACCAATCATTTGTATCAAAACTTCAATTACAATTTTACGAAATCATGTATTCAACAACAGTCAAAGTTTGTTATAAGTATTCTTTGGTTAGCAACTTACAACGTGTAGGAATACGTAAATTTATTTATTAAATTTTCTTTTTATACGGTATAATAAGAATTGGGATTAGGAAATATGAGTTACTAGGCAACACTTAATAAACAATTTTTTTCAAACTTATATTGGTATTATAAATTTATTGTACAGGCAGTACCTAATTAGTTCAAATTTGATATTGTTTGGCCAAATATCTTTGTGTTACCTTTATAAAAGCTATAGGGTCGGGGGCTAGTGTAACCGGATGGTAGGGTAAAAGGACTCGCAAACCAAATCAAAACTTGAGTTTATTTAATAGACTACAAACTAAAAATGCAAATAGATAATTCAATAAACCGTAACCCACGTGAACGAATATGAAGGATCATCGTCACTGGACTCTATGCTAAGATATGTTCATACTAGCAACTTAAATATGAGCTCAGTCTAATTGTCTAATTAAAATTAAAATGTAACCATGAGAAAAAAGTATTGGAAAATGAAATGAAATAAATTTGAGACAACTAGAATTTTATGAGCTGAGCAAATAACTGTTGGAAGTAAACTAAAAATAAAATAAAATAAAACTTTCGTTAGGACTAAGGTTGGGATTTGGACCTTTCTCCCCAGGGGCAGCATTTAATTGTGAAGGGAGTTCCCCACACGCAAGGATTCTCCTAGGCAACTGAACCACCGAGGAGCTACGTCAATAACCTTGACTATCAAGACAATCTAGCCAACATTGCTTTGATAACAAGGAAGCAGGTCTCCAAGTTGTCAGCACAACATTGTAACACAAGTTTTATGAGATTGGATATTTTAGTAATAAAAACTGAAGGTAAAAAATATAAGTACGCATTTATTTATATATAAAGTTTGTTTCCTAATATACTCTTTTTTCCTTTTATCTCTTTAAGTGAAGGGAGGTATCATAAGTTAGAGGTACAATTTAGCGTATTATAGTATTTATATTGTGTAAAGAATACATGTCCCAAAGTTCACGTGTCTAGGTCTCATGACTTTCAAAACATTAGTGAGTGCATGAAGAAGTCAGTCGTGCTTTAATTTTAGACGTATGGATGGTTAAAAAATTATGATTTACTTTTTACATATCTTAATTTGTATAAACGCTAAATTGATACTTTTATGCTAAAGAAATTTGAAGACAAAAAACCAGGCTGACTCAAGGCTAAGCACTAAGGCACCACTGACATGAGTGAATGGAATTTCCTTTGCAATTTGTTACTCTAAATTGCTTCGCCTTTTTATCGTTAATGGATCCTTGGTGGATTGGGAGATAAGGTATTGGAAAAGCATGCTTACAATTTATCACCAAGCATTTCTTCAGTTTCTTGATGGTTGTGTCATCATAACGTGAACATGTACATACACACTTTGCTTACAGGTGAAATAGATTGAAAGTATTACCTTAATAGATTTCTCCGGTATTACCTTAGTTTTGGAATTATGGCAATCTTATATTGATATTACTTTTCATAACGATAGTTTATTAATTTAGAAGTGCATAGTTAAATGGGACAGTTTTGTATGAATATTGTACTATACTTTTAACTTAAGTATTAGGTTTGAGGGTATTTACTTTGAGCTCAATGCTTCTTGTTTAAAATAATAAAACAGTGTATGAGACTAGTTTACTTTGGTGTGAATATCACCATAAAATATGAATGCAAAGAAATGCTTGACATAATTAAAATATCCTAGTTAGTTTGTTTTCCTACAATAGCTATTTAATGGTTACTTTTTAACAACTCAAAGTTAAAGGGGTGTTTTGAATAATTAATAAGCGATCAAAAACTAAAACATGTTACAGCTATTTTTCTATTAATATGTTCAATCTAAGCGTCGAAACCAGTCACGTTTAAAATTCTACAGAAATGGGTTTACATGTATTTTATAAAATGCGAGTAGAGCTTTTTGGGGTTTTCATCGTTTAAATTGACGATTACGGTTAGTAATATTACGTACTTAAATTAGGATTTATAATTAAAACTGTTACTTTCAAAATAATTTCGTTTTAACTTAGAATACTTGGAATGATCCCAACTCGTACAGTATATATTGGAAATGGGATGTGATATGATTAATGTATTGGCAAGGTATGGGTAACCATTCATTCATATAAAAGCTAAGCCATCTCTTCGACCACCAATATATGCTTTTGTCAGGTCAAAATAAGCTTTTGGTTCAAAAGGTTCAGCTTTGTATTACATTCAACATGAATGCATTTGGAAAGGATTATTACTGTACAAGAGCAAGAAAGTGTCAAGTGATATATGAAAAATTTAATACAATGAAGTATGTAAAACAAATTAGCAATAATTAAAAAAGTACACGTCTTCATCAAAATTAATTTTTCCCCTTGGTTGTCAATTTGACAATGAAATAGGTTTTTAGTTACCTCCATCAATATATAAAAAATTGTGTTGAGGGTTGTTACATAGGCGGGACGTTTCGATGTAAAAACATCATCGTCAGACGTTCAGTCTTGTAGGAAATCCGCTTGTTGGCTTCGTTTTTAAGTTGAACATGAGTCTTCAAGGAAATAAAGGGTCTACAAGGAGCATGCAGAGTAATATTATTTAAGCTATACCGAGTAGAGGATTTGCAATTAAGCAAATAAATAATAAACAAATTAATGCCTCTATTTCAAGCGCTTCTCATTGAACAAAGTTTTCAATCAACAAACAATTGCTTGTGTTTTCATTTTTCTTTATATTTCTAGCTTTCCGAAGTGTTAAGCATAGATCCTTTTTCACAAAAGTTATACTTGCCCTGTTCAAACCCATATGGCTCTATATGTTTCGTATCGATTAAATGCCGTGCAAAACAGCTGGACTTTTGTTGAACACTTCGGCAATCTGGCTGGTTTTCTTAAAAACGTATTGTAAGGTAAAGGTGAGGTTGTGGGTTATCATTGTGAGAGGTACAGTGGTTGAATAAAACGAATTGGTTATTCGTAGTAACAAAATAATATACAGAGTGAGTTTTATGTCATGGCACACCTGAATATAATTTTAACGGCCTGATATATCAATGTGAGACCTTGACCTTAGCTTATATAACACTTTATTTTACTTTTTCAGGTTGTTAAAAATTTTGCCCCCCTTTGCAAAGGGAAGGTAAAGGGGGCAACTAAATATTTTCAAATGTAAACCCCAAAAAAATTACAGCCATTTCAATAGAAGTAAGCTTTAAAAATCCTAATCTTTGCAAACATCTTGGAAATAATGACAAGGTTTATTTGACAGAACAAACTGAGAGAATTTTGCACTTGTCTCAAACCATTCCTAGGGAATCTTTCTTGAACGCTGTCTCAGCTTTTTACACACGGCTAGCACACTGTCAAACCCGAAGGTGAACAGTTTGAACACCTGCTACATTATAACAGGTAACTTTTTTGAAAAATAACTTTATTATTGTAATCTTTGTCCTGTCAAATAAACCTTTTCATTATTTCCAAGATGTTTGCAAAGATTAGGATTTTTAAAGCTTACTATTGAAATAATTTTGTTAGGGGCAACGTAGAGACCTCTAGTTTGTACCATTTGATTTATTTTGTTATTTCCTTGAAAATGAGGGGTCACAAGATAGGGGTTTACATTTGAAAATATTTAGTTGCCCCTTACCCCTCCTTTGCAAAAGGGGGGCAAAACTTTTAACAACCTGAAAAAGTAAAAAGTGTTATATAAGCTAAGGTCAAGGTCTCACATTGATATCTCAGGCCGTTTAGATTATATCCAGGTGTGCCAGGACATAAAACTCACTCTGTATTATGAAAATATTAACAAATTAATTAGCGTTAACCGATCAGCCCAGCACAAATCAAATGCATGGTGGTTTAATTGAAAGGTAATTTGGTAAATTTAAGTAAATAGTGATTCAACAGTAGATAAGTTATTAGCAATATAAATAGTTTAGAATGGTTACTATAATTAGATTATATTAGAAATTTGATTATTTTGGTAGGATGTATACTTAACCTACAGCGCTCAAATAATAATAAAGTGGTAATATTTATTTAGTGTTAATCCTAAAACTGACGCCACCACGCACTCTGGAACCTTTCGCTTCACGCTCACTAGCCCACCGTCGCACTCCGCGCACTTCCCTCGTCGCTACCGCAGAATTCCCAAAACTGCCACCTCATTGGTTGTCCACCGGTCGGTGAACTCCGCTTGACAAAACCCGATGAGCGGCCAAGAGCACCCGTGATGTGCCAGCTGACGATGGAATAATTCGTGGTAGAACTGGTTCCAATATTAGGAATGTGTTACATTCCCCAGGTTGAGAGTCGAACTCACGTCTGACGAGAAGGAAGGACGCAGTCTGGTAGTAAGTAGAGTAGGGGAGGGTAGAGTTAGGTGTTCATGAAGGTCGGCGTGGAGAGTGGGTGCTCTGTGATTAAGTCAGTCGGAGCAGGTCAAGAAGATCTTGAATGGTTTGTATAGAGCTGTGTCGAAGAAGGATTGGGTTCATGAGTCTGTAGTGTTGGTCGTGGTAGAGCTGGTTCCAATATTAGAATGTGTTACATTCCCCAGGTTGAGAGTCGAACTCACGTCTGGCGAAGAAGGACGCAGTCTGGTAGTAAGTAGAGTAGGGAGGTAGAGAGTTAGGTGTTCATGAAGGTCGGCGGGAGAGTGGGTGCTCTGTGATTAAGTCAGTCGGAGCAGGTCAAGAAGATCTTGAATGGTTTGTATAGAGCTGTGTTTCATTGAGTCGTGGTAGATAGAGCTGGTTCCAATATTAGAAGGTGTTACATTCCCCAGGTTGAGAGTCGAACTCACGTCTGGCGAGAAGGAAGGACGCAGTCTGGTAGTAAGTAGAGTAGGAGGTAGAGAGTTAGTGTTCATGAAGGTCGGCGTGAGAGTGGGTGCTCTGTGATTAAGTCAGTCGGTGCAGTTCAAGAAGATCTTGAATGGTTTGTATAGAGCTGTGTTTCATTGAGTCGTGGTAGAGCTGGTTCCAATATTAGGAAGGTGTTACATTCCCCAGGTTGAGAGTCGAACTCACGTCTGGCGAGAAGGAAGGACGCAGTCTGGTAGTAAGTAGAGTAGGGGAGGGTAGAGAGTTAGGTGTTCATGAAGGTCGGCGTGGAGAGTGGGTGCTCTGTGATTAAGTCAGTCGGTGCAGTTCAAGAAGATCTTGAATGGTTTGTATAGAGCTGTGTCGAAGAAGGATTTCATTGAGTCTGTAGTGTTGGTCGTAGAGCTGGTTCCAATATTAGGAAGGTGTTACATTCCCCAGGTTGAGAGTCGAACTCACGTCTGGCGAGAAGGAAGGACGCAGTCTGGTAAGTAGAGTAGGGAGGGTAGAGAGTTAGGTGTTCATGAAGGTCGGCGTGGAGAGTGGGTGCTCTGTGATTAAGCAGTCGGAGCAGTCAAGAAGATCTTGAATGGTTTGTATAGAGCTGTGTCGAAGAAGGATTGGGTTCAATGAGTCTGTAGTGTTGGTCGCAGAACTGGTTCCAATATTAGGAATGTGTTACATTCCCCAGGTTGAGAGTCGAACTCACGTCTGGCGAGAAGGAAGGACGCAGTCTGGTAGTAAGTAGAGTAGGGGAGGGTAGAGTTAGGTGTTCATGAAGGTCGGCGGAGAGTGGGTGCTTGTGATTAAGTCAGTCGGTGCAGTTCAAGAAGATCTTGAATGGTTTGTATAGAGCTGTGTCGAAAAAGGATTGGGTTCAATGAGTCTATAGTGTTGGTCGTGGTAGAGCTGGTTCCAATATTAGAAGGTGTTACATCCCCAGGTTGAGAGTCGAACTCACGTCTGGCGAGAAGGAAGGACGCAGTCTAGTAAGTAGAGTAGGGAGGGTAGAGATAGGTGTTCATGAAGGTCGGCGTGGAGAGTGGGTGCTCTGTGATTAAGTCAGTCGGTGCAGTTCAAGAAGATCTTGAATGGTTTGTATAGAGCTGTGTCGAAGAAGGATTGGGTTCAATGAGTCTGTAGTGTTGGTCGTGGTAGAGCTGGTTCCAATATTAGGAAGGTGTTACATTCCCCAGGTTGAGAGTCGAACTCACGTCTGGCGAGAAGGAAGGACGCAGTCTGGTAGTAAGTAGAGTAGGGAGGGTAGAGAGTTAGGTGTCTGAAGGTCGGCGGGAGAGTGGGTGCTCTGTGATTAAGTCAGTTTGCAGTTCAAGAAGATCTTGAATGGTTTGTATAGAGCTGTGTTTCATTGAGTCGTGGTAGGTAGAGCTGGTTCCAATATTAGAAGGTGTTACATTCCCCAGGTTGAGAGTCGAACTCACGTCTGACGAGAAGGAAGGACGCAGTCTGGTAGTAAGTAGAGTAGGGAGGGTAGAGATGGTGTTCATGAAGGTCGGCGTGGAGAGTGGGTGCTCTGTGATTAAGTCAGTCGGAGCAGGTCAAGAAGATCTTGAATGGTTTGTATAGAGCTGTGTCGAAGAAGGATTGGGTTCAATGAGTCTGTAGTGTTGGTCGTGGTAGAGCTGGTTCCAATATTAGGAATGTGTTACAGTATATTAAAAGAACGACCAGTTTGTCCTATGTAGGACAAACTCCCATAAGGGACGACCAGCGCAGTTAACTAGATCTGCGCAGATAGCGCTGAGAGTTCGTTTGTTCCTTACATGTTAAAAACTACGTGCAATGATTTATTTCGGTGTTTTTGTTATGTGAACTGTAAAATAATGTTAATTTATTTTGGTGTTTCGTCGTAGGTCTAATGTGTAATGTGTCTTCATTTCCAACGTCAACAACGAAGCCAATAAGACACTGGTGGATTTCCAATAAGACTGCTCGACGGAAAATTATGTTTTTTCATTGAAACGTCCGAGGATGTAACGACCCTCACCAAGCCTTTTAGTATATTGACAGAGATAACTAAAACCCTATATCAGTGCCACACGTCCTCGACTCACAGAACTCGGAGTAGCTTAAAGTAAAGGTTAGTGATAGTAAAACTTGATATGTTACTTTAAAGCTTCAAATCAGTAAGGCTACATAAGATTAGTAGCTTCACGACACAAACACCCATAAGCCTTAGGGATAACGTTGAAGAAACTCGTGACGTATTTTGTCTTTTAGAAAATAATGGCATCGGCAAATTAAGTAATTTCATAGTATTGTACAGTAAAATTAAAAATATTCTTCGTCAATATTATAGTTTTCAAATATTTCAACTAAGCTATAGGCCTACTTGGTAGCTGTGGGAAGAAGTAACCTCTTCAATATTGCAAGTTACCTACCTGCATGTGTTAAAGTTCTACTAAACTGTTAAAGGTTGTGCTCTCCGAGTTACATGGTAAACACATTACACTTCATTACAAAACTAAAATAACACCGTCCAAGTACACACTTTTCACTAAACATATTTCACACTAAAGTGTTAGAATTAAACTGTAGTAAGAGATTACAAGGGACGTGATTTGTACTACGAGGACCAGCTTTGCTGTACGCTCCTATTTCTTGTTTTCTTGTATTGGAGATTTTTGCTCCATTTTTCCATTGTTTCCCGCTTCATTGGCACTTTAAAAATGTTTAATTTTGACGACAAGTTTAGTTAGCTTCAGTTCGTTTTGGAAGCCAGGGTTTCAACCGCAAACAATGTTAACATAACAATTTGACTAGAAATGTGAATGAAGTGGCCGGATAGAGTGACCACGAGTCCAACTCTGGGCCCCACTTACAAAGATTCAAAGTTGCAAACTTCGTTTTAAGAAAGTTAATGTGCTTAAACGCAAAACTTCTTTTGGAAGAAGCATTGAACTACCACTAGAGTTACAACCAAGCCGCAAAGTAATTATAGTAATGTTCCTACATTACAAACACGAAAAGCTATGACGTAAGCTGTGTGCAGTATTCTAGTCAAGTCGGTTGTTTTCGGCTATACACATACAACATTCCATCTAGCGTGGCCGGTACTGGACACGTACAAGACTTAATGTGTCAAAGGCGAAAAGAACACAAAGATATTTGTACATATTCGTTGTTGAGAGCCTGGCAACAAATACATGATGAAAGTTAGTACATTTCATCGAGTCGCCCAGGCTATATATAGGTTTGTGTTTATGCTGAAGTGATTACACCCAAAAGTGTGTTACAATAGTACTGTTTAATTGTGTTCAACTTTATCCTAATGTGGAGTTTACCTAACTAAGCACAATTAGTTTATTTGTGTAAAGGAAGTACATTTCTGGTGTAGAAATTGCATCGCTGAGCGCTACTGTTCAATATATCTTTGACCTTTCTAAACCAGCTCTTTTAAGTGCTCGGCAAAGTAGTTCTATAAGTTGATTGCTCAGTACCTAGTATTCGGAATTAAATCCCAAGGCTACGACGGATGAACATCACAGAATAAATACACAGTGCATACGTCAGTTAAACTGCAGTTTAAAATAAAACTGATGACAATACAATCGGTGAATCACTGGTCCGTTAGTCATTTACGGTTCTTTTTTGGTAGCCACTTAAAATTTTCCAGTGCTCCAAAAGTGACTATTTAAAATAATTTACGGTGGTCGGTTAAAGTGTTTGTCTTAATGCAGTAATGCCCTTAATGCAGTTACAAACCTCCAAAATTGACTAGCTATAATTTAACCGTTATTCGTGAAAACAGCCTTCTATGAAGCTTGGTCTCGGCATTCCGTAAGGTTGGGCGAGTTCATTCGCACACCGCAGCGTGGCGGAGTGGTGGAGTGGTGGAGTGAGCCTACGCTTACCTGAGAACCGTGATCATGTGCGTTAATGTGGTGAGTGTGAGCGTAAGCGTAATTTCTAGTCTGCTTCAGCACCTGCAGTCCTGCACACTTGACACTAGCACCTACACAGCACACACACACTCGCACTGCACTGCACTGCACTGCTCACTGCACTGTACGCTGCAACGTACCACTCACTCGCTCACTCGCTCACTCGCCAGTCGTCAGTCGCTACTGCGGGATGGTATAAATATCAGCAGGGTCTGCTCAGAGCGCTCTGCGCTTCTCGCCCGGCCAAAATTAACCCGCTTACTGTCGGTTCCAATACCATCTTATCTCGCTGTGCCTGCCCCGCCTCGCTACGAGCGCGGTACGCTTCATCGCCTCTTGACGAAACATGCTAGGCCTAGTATGCTAAACAATATCGCATTTATCCGTTCAAGTGACTTGATTCATTGTATCGTTAAACTTGACTCATGGTGTTTAGTTCTTGAAAAGACTTATAAAAACTAAAACTCTTTCTTAAGATTGAAATCTTATCCAACTACAGAGGCTTAAGAAAGTTAGACCCATTTAAATATTTATATCTTTAAAAATTATATTTTTCATTTATCAAGTAATATAGGTGAGAGTACCCGCGCTTCGCCTCGGGGCTTTCTTAACATAGCTATGTGTATATGTTAATAAAACTGCAAATTTAAAGTAAACAAAAAAGGTTTCCTATATATCCTTAGAAAAACCATTTAGTTTGCCTGTTAGTTCACCATCTTCTCCTTATACGCTACCTTGTGAGAGTCATAGTTACTTCCAACGTTCTGGCCGTTTTTAGAGCCCACTTTGATTTTTTCAATTTATTTGAGGATGTTATATGGACATTAAATTTAGCTATAGACACACTGCGTGATTAGCTTAATCCTTAAACAAAGTTTCACCGCCATAGTTTCAGCCGATTTTGATTTATAGGAGGTCCTAAATGCCTAAAAGCATTTTCAGAGTACACTTTGGTCCCTTGCCATTTATTTTGAAGATGTTGTATGGATATGAAATATAGCTAAAGACACACTGAGTAATGGGCTAAACCCTTAAACGAAGTTTCATCGCCATATCCTCAACAGATTTTGAGTAATAAGCAGTCCCATATGCCTTAAAAACGTTAGACAGACATACATACAGACAGACAGGAATAATTTTGATGCCAGTTTCGGTCTTTGCAAAGTATATAAACACCAAATAACCAAAACCGATGGATTAATTGCAATGTACAGCCAAAAGTCTTATTATATTTATATAGATTGTACTTTTAGACATATGACCTTGAATTGCTTATTCAGCATATGTCTAAGGGTATTAAAAGTTACTCGTAAAATTACTTTTTACATCTGTGCTGAAAATAATATGTTTTATTTCAGGTGTGTCAAAATATTGAAGTAATCTATAAAATAAAGCTTTTGGGCCGACCACAATCAACAACCATTTTTAATGTATTCTGGTACACCCAAAGGTTTTATTTTAATTTATCATGACAAAACACATAATTTTGAAATCCAAAATAAACTTAGTTTGACAATAGACAATAGACAATATTCTTTATTTACATATTCATGGAGAACAATTTGTTTAGTTGAAAATGGAAAATTACATGGTTATAGTACAACACTCCTATTTGGTTTGCACGCTGCAAAGCATGAATCGTAAGTAATGGAAATGTTCGTGTAATGTCGGTTTGTGTTCGGCGGTGAATCCCGTTGGCCATACAGAGTAGGTGGATAGGAAGAAATCACAATGTTTTGACCTAGCTGCTTTTGAGCATGAGTTTTGAAATACAATAAAATCTTCATCTCTTTATCTTTATTCTTTGACATATAATATGTATAGGAAGAACATAGTAAACGTTGATGAAAGTTAACATTACAAGAAACAAATAACAAATGAAAGTTAAAATAACTTACGACCTCTCGAACCGATGACCAAAGTGGGATTTAATGTCCTTAAGTACGTAATTAAAATTAATTCCTACTTAACGACACATAATTTAACTCTTTAGGCTATGCCAGGGAACATCCTATCGAGGGTATCGTTAAGAGTTGCTGTGAATCGATGTTCCTTGTGGCTCACAATTGTAAAGATCTTAACTCCTCAGTTGACTGCCAAATCGAGACTCAACGATCACTCAATACAGCGTATTATGGGCTCATCTTCCCGTACCTTTATTACGGATTGGTGCTATGGGGAAGTTGTTCAAACAAATGTTTCAAGAGTTTTCATTATATTGTCAACAAACCAAATTCAATTTAAAGTGTTGGACATGCCAAATCAAAAAGTTTTACCACATTAATGTAAAAATTAAAATGAAAGTGGTAAAAGTACAAAATGCTTTCATTATATCAAGTAGGTTTATTCAAACATTATTTGTGTCGCATTATTCAGGGTGAGTTAAAGGTTTGGATACACCTAGTGAACTGTAAAATAGATAAAGAGAAAACATGAAACTCATGGCATCTTTATTGGAAATAAAAGTCACCATCACAACTTTGCCCATTTCCTTAAAATGGGATTTTTGAGGCACAGCTTAAAATTTTTGATAAGACTCATTGAGTGACACCTTATTTTAAAGGTATGGATGAAAGAAAAGTAACAGTGGAAGCAAGGGGTTTTATCTCAACCCAATTCAAAATGGCAGGTCTTTAAAATTAAGTAAAACTTAATAGAGGTGTGTGAGTTAAAAGTATGCATACACCCAGGTAATCAATAAGGATAGAAAAAAGAACCTCAGGACAACTTTATAGGAAATAAAAGTGAACTTTTTAGTCACAATCACAACTTTGGCATTTTCCCAAAATGTATACACCTTGAAAACCGAATAAGAAACAACGTAATTGTAATTTCTGTCTTACCGGCTTATGCCTGTAATGCGTTCCTCAGTCAGCTAACACGACAACAATGGAACTGACTACATTACTTTGATTCATGTTATGTTCACTGAACTAGTTACGATTAATTAATAAATACGGTAAAACGCTAGTAAATATCCGCTAGACTCCCAGCTAAGTTTTATATTTATTGGGAGGGCATCTATGTTTATTTCTATAAAGGATGCCACGTTGCTCAAGTGAATGCCAAGTTCACCCGGTGTGACTGCATGTAGATCAAACTTCAAGATAAGGCACTTTTATGTCTGCGTTATTTTTATCGGGTTCGAGTCTTGGCTCCGTTGTGTCCCTATGATTATGTTCATGATGTGCTATAATTATGTATTTCTTTTTAATCGCAATAGAACTTGTGTACGTATATAAGAAAAAGGCTTAAAAAAAGTTCATATAATCCTGACCATTTTGAACCATTTGAAAACGACTAGCAATGGTCGAAAACGGTAATGTTATTAAAATGCATACCGATTACGAAATCCAGAACTTGTTTTGTATACACACCTTTTATTTCACCAAATTCTTTGCAATTCAATGTACAACAAATATCAACTCAGAGCTTTTGAGCTCGTCATGTTAAATGATAGATAGAGTTTCATTGTAAACAAGGAAAAGGCTTTGAAAAAGGACGTGATCATAATTTTAGTCGCTCACTAAGACTATTTAGCCTGGCTTTGACGTTATCAGCTGTAGGTAGCCTACACTTGATATTAATTTTTATCAACAGTTATTCTTTTTTCATTCAGATACGAGGGTGATTCTCTTCTGAATCCAGACTTCCTTTGATTCTGGTGGTAGCGCAATATGCCCAATAGACGTGGCAGACGTGCATAAGGGTAGCCAGTTCCAAACCACTGTATCCTCTCAAACTAAAATTAAACATTTAAGTTTGAATTATAAGTAAACACTCAACTAGATCTATGTAATTGCGAGCACAGCTTTAAATCTATACATAGGTGTCACTGTCATGTCATATACTGCGATTACTGTATTTATTTACCACTGCTTCGGTTATGTATGGGTACTTTGCAAATAGGCCCTATGTTCATATTTCATTGATAGTTATATCATATTCAGGTATATTAGTTGAAGTAGTAACATAATAACTAGACTAGAACTGCTTAACACAAGTTCACGGATAGAGCTTGTTATATGATTGCTTGTTAAATGTCATTAAAACCTGCAGTTTGTTGAACATCATTACCCTTCTATTGAAAAATCCCACTTGTAATAATGAATACCGAATCTAAACCTGCCAAACATCTGTGGTACATCTGAAACGGTCTTATTGGCACCTGTGCAAGTCACGGATAGTATGGATGTCGGTTAGTCTACGTGGTGAAATAAAATATCCTACGTGTTCAAACTGAAAATCAGCTTGTGTCAATCTTGAATCTGGCACTGGGAAACGTCAACCAATTTGGTGCAAACTCTTTAGGTCAGCATTTCGTTGTAACAAAGAGTGTGAAATCTATATATAATAATTTTAATTGCTTGTACTTGTGTAAATTTATACTGGTTTTTTTTTTTTCAAATGCCAGGTGGCAATGGGGCAAGAAAAATTATTAGATTTTTATATCAATTTAGACATAATCAATTTAAGAAAAGCAAAATACACAAAGCCTAGGTTCATGCAATAAGCAAGTCTCTCGACGTGTCTTGAATCCATGCTGGTTGTATGTTACTTTTTGACGGGAAATACTGTAGGAATACAATGAAACTTGACGTGCCTTCATTTAATAATTCAACAGTATGCGCATTCATTATTGAATCAATCAATCCATTTGTAAGTTTTTGTTGAACAGTTTCAAGTTGTAAAAATAAGTTTAAGTACGAACAGAAAAGTAAGACTCTCATTGTGCTTAAACGGGGTGAATATTCAACCTTATATCACAAGTTGAATTCAATACAAACGGTAAAGATGTATACTTCTTCAGCTGTACGAGAACAAACAAGATACTGTAGGTTCTTAGAGTAAATGCCTCTGTCTGATGAAACCCCTTAGTAAATTTTCCGTGTCAACACACCAAGACGAGCGGCAAGCTTATGCAGTATGCATCCTCCCTTATTGCATACCTGTCAAGTACGAGTATATTCCTTTATGATATCACAGTTCTATTAGCTCTAATTCTTATTGTCGTTTGAGAACCTTCTCGCAGTGTTCTTCAACAGTATGCTCAGTATAGTTACCAACAAGGATAGACTTTTTTCAAAATTTAAACCTTTAACCGGCTTCAGAGAAACGAGGAGGTTATACAAGTTGACCTGCGGCGATTTTTATATTCCAATCAAAATTGCTCAAGTAAATATTTTAAAACAGTAGTGAAAACGATTTGTATACTTCTTTGGTGCCTTTTGTTATTTATTACATTTTCAGTCACTGAACTAGGTAATGTAGGATGAAGGTGGATGAAGGTCCGATGTATTGTAATTGGGTATAAATTGTATTGATAACACACACAAACTTGATAATGGTATGATTTCCTGAAAATAGTATAATGTTATCGGGTTGATTTTTGGTTTTTATTTTACCTTCTAATAATCATATCAAAAAGCAGTTTTAACCATCTGAAAATAGTGCGTTTCATCAGATTTTTATAAAAAAAGAACTCAATACGTTTTTTATGTTACCTATCAATAAACAAAGAATTGTGAAAATCAATTTCAAAATGGTGCCCAGTTACTTTTAACTATAACGGCGGAATGAGTGCTCCGCTTTTAATGAAATTTGCAATGTTTTCTTTTCATGATATCAATTAAAACTTAGGCCTCGTTTACACTAGGCAATCGATCTTCTGCAGAGCAACTAACAATCGATCGTCACTCAATCTTCGGCACAGCAACTTTCTGCCAATTAGTAGCTGCCGATTTATCTTGAGTCAACCCGGTGCAATTATTTGTCAGTATGCACAATGATTTCAGACCAAGAGGTATTACTTTTGGCATTACTTTTAAAGAAACGTAGGCGTAGGCATAAAAAAACGTTACCATATCCATGAGATTTTTCGTGATAGAAACAAAAAAAGTGTGTACTGTACCTTATTCGACAATTTATGTTCTGAAAACGCGAGTGATTACTTTTTTAACTACTTTAGAATGAGTAAAGCATCATTTGATGAGACCGGTTGCTTTTATCTCGCTAGTCACGCACTACAGTACAGGTTTTGAAGGTAATTTATTATGTTTAGAAAGGAAAAGGTAGGGATAGAGGGTGCCCGCGCATATAGACGGTGAGCAACAAGTCGCTCTCATAAGCCGCAATGTTTGTGCAGTCGGCCGGCCCTGCCAGGCGCTGCTGAAAAGACTGACCACGGACTAATTGCTGCATCGCCGACTAGTTGTCCATAGTGTAAATGGCTCCATTGGATAACATTGGTGCCGACTGCATCGATGACTAGTCGCCGACGATCGGTTGCCTTGTGTAGAGGCCTTACAGCCAATGATCATGTAGGTATGACGCAAAAGACCGAAGCAAGGCCGTAAGCGTAGCGAACAGCCTCGTAACGCTTTGGTACATATTCCAATATTTTTTAGTTATTTCGTGATTTATTAATTGTGCTTAACACGAATATACTCGTAAATTATACTTAGTATGTAACTAAATATACAAATGAAGAAATTCACGCCTTAATATTTAACCCCTAACAAATGTCAATATTCTATACAACCAGTATTTTGGTATTAAATGAATTGCATAACATCGTAGACAAGAAAAGAATCAAACGGAACGTGAAGAAAGGCGTTGGAGATTGCTGTCAAGTCGTTTGTTAAACCTACCAACGACTTGTGTCGTCGCTTTGAAACCCTGTCAACCTCCTCCCCTTTACCCACTCCCCCCACCATTGATAGCTTTCTTTATTCCAGTAATCAGATCACCTTCTTTCATTGAAACATTCAGAGTCATATCGATCAGGCAGACCAGCGTTTAACTTTATAATAACAGTATACCTTTCTCGCCAGGTAAATGTTTTGTTTAATACAAATTAAACTAGGTCAGAACGAACCCAGATTTCAGGTGAATGACTTAACTTTTATAGCTGGAAAAGTCCGGCTACTGAGACCATAAATTATCACCATATGATTACGATAAATTATAAATGTCTTGTCCATTTATCCTAAACTGTTGGTGTGGACGTCGGCTGTTTCGGTACTAGAGTATTATCTAGCCCTTTACTTGCTCCTATGCATCAGACTGAAAGCGGTTTCGTTGAGTAAACAAACGGTGAACACACAACACTTTACATGAAGTACATAAATCACATAAACACTGCACACACAACAGAAAACTACGCAATTGCGACACTTGACGGGCATACCTACATCTATACCTATTTATAAAAGGCTTTGTCCTGACTGACTGACTCACTCACTCATCATCGCCGAGCCAAAACTACAAGGCCTTTCACATTGTTAATGAAAAAATTCTGTTTTTTAATCCGTAGCGTAGCACGGGTACTGTCAACTAGTTTTATATATATATAGATAGATAAAGTAGTTTGAAAGAGAAAGATTCACTTAAGAGGGTTATTAATATATTTGATTGGTGAAAAAAATTAACTAAGTGCCCTTGGTTTAACACATTTTTTTATTCCACACATGGTTCGAAGGTAACTTCACCTTCGGGTGTGAGCTCACTAGTAGGCCACAAAAAGTATGTTAACCTTAAAATGTAAAAATAAAGCTAATTCAAATTATAAGTAAACTATTATATCATATGGTCTAGTGGAGACCTATGTTTAAGACTGGTGATACTATATAAGAGAAAAAAACGTGCTAAAAGAAATGTCACCAGACAAAGTCAAAGAAAACGTCGAGAAAGAATTATATGTGCTCCTTTTAACACTAGCATACAAAAGCTCTAAGAAAAACCTTCGAAACTACCAACTTCAAGCTTAGCTTACAAGACTAAAACAACGTACATTTTACTTTTTGATTAATGGATATTCTCAGAAGAACAAACAAACTAGAGACAGTAATATCTACAAAGATCTGGTATCTATAAACTGGAATGTGACGATTGCAATAGAAAGTATTACATCGGGCAAACAGGGAATCTTTCAAGAGCATATCAGGCCCTCAAGGTCCAACAACGACTACCTATGAAATCTTCCTTTGCAGAACATCTTCTATCATCAAATCATTCCTACACACTAACATGGAAAATAATGCTTAGAAAATATTGTAAGACTTTGCAAAAGAAAAGGGAGAAACAATGGACTGCAAGGAAGATCGCTTCATATTTATTTGAACTTAAAGAAGAAATATTCGGATGGACTTTTAAACACGACACATTTCAACAATAGAAATCCGATTTTGGATTATATCATAAAATTAAGAAAATCTAGTTATATAGTATCACCCAGTCTTAAACATAGGTCTTCCACTAGAACATATGATATAATAATTTATACTTATAATTTGAATTAGCTTTGTTTGCATTTTTAAGGTTAACATAATTTTTGTACTAGCAGCTCACACCCGAAGATGAAGATCGAATCAACTAGAATTAATTACGCATTTTAAGAAACATATAAATGCTACTTATAAATGTAACAAAAGTGGGGCAGATGGTCACAAGGGTGTTAAGTTGGTCTTTGTGAGATTTAAATTCTCAAAACTAGTCCTTAAAACCCTTAACAAGGCATCCCTGAACAACGTTTCTAGGTCACCACTAAAGTATGCCAGGGGGCGAGTACAGTGGGTAACACGGGAACGAGTAGATAGATTAACTTATAGCATAGCAGTTGAATCGTGTTGAACGATGACTGCCTGACTAGACTAGATTGCGTACGAGTTTGTTGCAACCGCAGCGGAGGCAAGAGAGGCAGCAAATGTGCAGTTATATGGCCAATTGCTATGATCTGGATTTTCGTTCACTATCGTTTTACTTCAGATGACAACATATTGAAGGGTTATTACTATACAGGGTGAGTTTTAAATGTCCCCTAAATGTTTCTTTGCGTCGTTGAATTTGTATTGATATTCCCTTTCTTTTGGAGTGCCAAGGTTGTATTTAAAATATTTGGGGCCTCCCCAGTTTTTGGATGTGGGGGTGGGTGATGCAAATTACGTCAAAACAAACTTTACAATTAGGCCTATATAAAAACATTCCCTGAAGGGGTTTTAAAATCAATTTTTTCAAAAGTAAAGGTGGGGGACATTTAAAACTCACCCCGTATGTTTATAATGTTTCATCTGTTCCTTTTGATCAGCTTTACCGTCTGATTTAATTGCATTCAGTTCAACTATAATCAAACAAATTACTATCAAAAGTCTATTCTTTGTCGATGTTTAACAGCATTTTGGTGTCCAACAATCGGATGAGTATCTTAATCCGACACGCAACGTGAGCACCGGGGGTACCGGGGGCACGTTGACAACGCGCACACTGTACGCTGTAGTGCAATAGGGGGGTGTTGTAGATCGTTGTTTGCACATCATTACTCTTGTCAAAGCAAGCTGTACATCAAGTGGCTGACTCTGCATATTATGCACCTACAGTCCTACACCTTCCCTTTCCTTCCCATCCCTTTCCAGTCCTTCTTCACCTTCATTCTTCACTCTTCAGTTTGTCAAATACATAACATTGAGAAACTCTGGTATCAAGATAATACGAGTACGTATTTCTTTAGGAAACTAAGCAATCCTACAAACTCTTGTATTTTTTCGTGAAATCAAAGCGGGACTTTCCTGAAAACGCAATAGTAGCACAATTATAGATATCTGATTCAGAAATACTCCGTTGGACTATTTTTCACACCTAATTTGAGTGTGAGTAGACCTTTTTAATATGTCCAAAGTAGTGAAACAAATCTGAAGTTTGAACGCGATAGAACCACTTGGAGTTTTCAAATCCATGCTGAGTTCTCAAAATATATTTTAGTACTAGATATCTAAATATTAGAGACTTATCTAGTCCGAAAACCACTAACATAGTTTTAGAATCTAAATCCAATTATCGAGTTTTAGAGTTATAAGTAACAATCATGACTGGTGTTGTAAATTACTTGGACCGAATCAACAAACAAAAAGTGCTGATAAAGTGTCCGACATGTAATGATGAAATGACACTGCGTATGTACAAAGAACACAAGTGTTTCCCAGCTGGTAAGTCCAAAACATCGTGTGGTAAGGTCCCTTGGTGTGGTAAGGTTCAGTGGTCGTACAATGAAATGAATGAAAGTTTGTCACAACTAGAGGAGTGTATACCAAAACCTATTAAGAACAACATGATCGGGACAGAGCCAAAAACGAAAACCGAGTATGTTGACAGACTGATTAAATGCTTTTAAATCGGTTTCGCGAATGTATACGAGATACCGGTGATGCTTTGATTCTACAACACAAGCTAGAGGTGGATATTATGAGAAATATATCGACCACAGAAATAGATAAATAAAACTAACGTTATTCCAAATTACAGAAGCTTGTTCACGTAACACCCAGGTAAGCAGAACTCCGTTTGCTGGGGACAATTTACCCTCAGAGTTTGAGTTCAATTGGAATGACTCTGCATGATGTCTCTCTATTAATAACACTCTGAAATTTAACCAATCCAATCTGAAAATAATAGCAGCGGTATGACACTAACATATGTTAGTAATGGTGCTATTATATTTTCCATTTCATAACTATATTTTTCTCAACTCTGTTGATGTTAGAGGCCACCAGTCCCAAAGAGAGAATTTAAATTTATTCAATATGTAAACTCACCAACTAGAGTAACAGGCTCTTCTTCCACTTTAATAGATCACGTGATATCCAATATTGATTCTAATATACTTCAGGTGGACGTTATTGGCACTGGTCTATCCGATCATTTTGCACAAATTATCACTTTCGCACTTCACAATTCTCAGGCGGAAAACACATCGTCGTGTCGGAGCACTCGCGCGGTACACAACACTTGCTCGGAAAACTTGAGAATATTAAACTTTCTATTAAATAAAGAACAGTGGAAATCTTTAGAGAAATGCAAAAGTGCTGAACACAAGTTTGACAATTTTATAAATGTTTTTAATTATTATTTTTCAATGACATGTCCATTTTAAAATACATTTAGAGTTAAAAGAAACGCTAAAACTCTATGGATAACTAAAGGCATAATAACCTCATCTAGAAAACTTAGAGAACTCGATTACAAGAGAAAACAAACAAAAACATTGATTTTATAGCATATTACAAACACTATAAGAAAATCTATAGGAAAGTAATAACAGCGGCTAAAGCGGCTCATTTGTACGAGCGTCTAAGCACGACTGATAACGTTGCAAAGGAAGCGTGGTCACTAATAAATCAAGATAGAAACAAAAAACTTGCATTATTGCCCTCGGATATGCCGACACCGGCGGACCTGAATAGCTTCTTTGCAAATGTTGGTAAACAAAAGAGTTCGATGATAACGGAACCCATGCTACAGTCCCAACACGAACTAACATGCGCAAGTTCAATTATGCTCACTCCAACGGACCGGTATGTTTATTTGACGAGATACCAGTATTACCTTGCGATTCAGCTTATTGGCAACAGCAAATAGTTTAAAATTAGTTTTTGTTTTAGGGATTTTTAAAGATTTAATATATTTATTAGGTCTAACCATAGTTTTGTGGAACAATTTGTTTTAAAAATAAACATTTGCGCCCAGCCTACCCTAATCTATACAAATAAAATAAGACTTTTGTCTGTACATTGCAAGGAATCCATCGGTTTTTGGTTATTTGGTGGTTATATACTTTGCAAAGACCGAAACTGGCGTCAACAAAATTCCTGTCTGTCTGTCTGTAACGTTTTAAGGCATCTTGGACGGCTTATAACTCAAAATCGGCTGAAGCTATAAGGGCGAAACTTTGTTTAAGATTTTAGCCCATTACGCAGTGTATCGTTAGCTATATTTTATACCCATACAACGTCCACAAAATAAATGGTTAGGGACCAAAGTGGGCATTTAACACGTTTTTAAGGTATATTGGACCGCTTATAACTGGAAATCGGCTGAAAATATGGTAGTGAAACTTCGTTTAAGGGTTTAACCCATTACGCAGTGTGTTTTAGTTATATTTTGTATCCATACACCGTCTACAAAATAAATGGCGAGGGACCAAAGTGGGCACTGAACACGTTTTACGGCATACTGGACCGCTAATAACTGAAAATCGGCTGAAGCTATGGTAGTGAAACTTGTTTAAGGGTTTAACCCACTACACCCATTTTAACCCATTTCGTGTGTCTTTAGCTATTTACAATATGGGTACCCACAAAGAAAGTTTTTTTAATTGAAAATTTAGGTGAATTTGTGGGGTTTAATTTTGGGAAAACTACCTCAGAATTTCTTCACTTAGACATTCAGAGCACTGGGAAAATTTCCTCACTTCCACATTCAAGGCACTGGGTAAAAATTAAATACTTTTGATCGGTGTGGGATAAACGCACCAAATTTTACAGGCCTGTTTTATTATCTATAAACTACTTTTCTAATTAGTTGTTGGTCTGATGGCGCCAGTGGGTTGCAACCAGTTGGGGGTTAGTAAAACGGATATTGCAGATGGCTATTAGATATGGCATATCGTTGAAAAGCTATTAATTTTTTTACACAAACGTCGCAAACAGCATTTCTGGGAAATTGGCCAAACAAAGGTTATTGCCGTTTAAAATGTCAAACATTTTAAGTTTTAACGGCAATAACTTTTGATGGAATACTCGATACTAGATAGCTCTGACAGTACACAGTGCTAACGGAATTGTTATTGTTGTGTCAAACCTACTGCGCTAATTATGATTGAATAATAAACTCGTAGTTGTAATACAGTAGTATGTTAGCTTTGAAAATTATCTAACCTAGTTCAAAAAGAACTGGTGAGATGTTAATATGTATTTCTGTAGAAACAAATAACCTTAAATCGGCTTCGATTACAACGAAAATAAAGTCTAAAAGTTGTAGCAAAGAAATTAGGCTGTGGATAATCGTCGTATCGGTTTAGTCAACTAGCCCAACAAAAGTCAAACTTTAGGTCTACAGCTGAAAGGCTGCACAACTTACTGTTGTTATTTAACTATAGACAACTAAAAGCCAGCAAGACTTCACGATGAAATATAAATTTAGGTAACGTTCATTGTCCAGTCAACTGCGAATCTTACGAATATCGATTAGCCACTGATAACTTTTAGACCAAGGCTAGAGATAACATTATTATATTACTGGTTACAAACTAATTGAAACACTTACCCAATATCCAAACAAGGGAAGAATTCAAAGCACTAATCGCACAAATCACACGAAATACAAACACTCCCGAACTTGTATACCGTGGGTGACTCCGCTCATACTACGTCTTATCAAGCAAAATATTGATTGAAGGTAACGACAATGAATCATCGGCCAGCTGGTATCGGTTACAAAACAATAACACAGAGTAGTGGCTAGAGACAGACCGCGGACTACGAGTTTTTTTTAACTGTCGATACGAATTGTATTTAATATTATATCTTTTAACTATCAATACGAAGTCTGAGATAATTATTTATTGTTACCTTGCGTTTTAATTATTTTAACCCATGACGCTTATTTGATTGTTTTCATTAAATTTGGATTTTAAAATAAGAAAAAGTATTTATTGATAGGCGCGAAGTTTATTTCTATTTCGTCTTATGGAAATTTCGTGAGCTGTTATTTGACATGTATAAACAATTCAAATTTGCATGAGAGAAATCTTTAATAATAGTGGCAATTTCCAATAATACTTTGGCAAGAAAGTTACATGCAACGTCTTAACTGAGTTTTAATAGTTTTATTTTTACACAAATGAGGACCTCGCTTCGGCGGTAGCGGGGGAAGGGGTAGAATATTATTTTTAGTTCGTTACAACTTCGGTTAATGTTACTAAACAAGACCTACAGTGTTCTGTGACTATTTAACCAAGAACAATCAATATGATATTTAATCAAATACATATTATTTAGTTCTACTTCTCAGAGGTTTAACATGTATTTACAGTTTTACTGAAGAATGACGCAGGCTAAAATTAGAGTGTCCAAAATATGGTAATACTAGCTGACAATACCCGTGCTACGCTACGGGATCTAAATATTGAGTTTTGTAAATATGTATTTTATCCTAAATGTTTCTAAAAAAAATCAATGTTTGTGTTGTTAGGTAAATTGTACTGTTTCCCATGAGTTCACCATTTTATAGGTTTAATACATAACCAGGCCGACACGCAGCTTAGCGCTAAAGCGCCGCTGGAATGAATCAAACAAATTTTCTTTGTAATTTGATATACTAAATCACTAATTTTAATTCTATTTTACTCCGCTTACAACCTCCCTTTACCCATTGGCCTTAGCGTTGTGTGCTCTATTACCGCGGTAGAATTTTAGCTACGCTCACAGCCATGCTTCGGCTTCAGACTTCAGATAGCCAAGTTCAGAGCCCACTATTTTTGGATGTTGTATGTATTGTTAAATATTCTATAGATGAAGACACACTGGGTAATGTGTTGAGCTGAATCCATAAATAAATTTTCAACGCAATCATTTCAGCTGATTTTGAGTTAAACAGTTCAAAGTTCCAAACCATAGAACAATTAGAATTAATAGCTATATGCAACTAACGGAATTATACCAATACTTAAACTGCAATAACTTACACGTAAATCCTGCTAAGACCGAAACTATACACCTTACTAACAGTTTGACCAATAGTTGTGAACCCTTAATCGTTATGGATGAATTCGAGCTACCTTTGGAAACAAACTGTAAATACTTAGGCTTAATTTTTGACAGAAATCTTTCATGGGCCCCTTACGTAAATACACTTTGTTCAAGAGTGTCATCTCAGCTATTCTTATTAAGTAAATATTCTAAATACCAAGATTTCTTGCTTTTACTGTTAATTTATACGTCTTTAATTGCATCAAGACTAAAATACGGAATCGTCCTATGGGGATCTACATCTTGTTCTGAGTTTTTACGAATATTTCGCCTGCAAAAGAGAGCAGTTAGAATTATGGCAGGGGTATTTAGACGAACCTCATGTAAACCATATTTCCGATCATTCCAAATTTTGACTCTTTCTTCATTGTACTTTATGAACTCCTTATGTATTACAAGTTTAAATATGACTCCATCCAAACCGGAAATGAAGTTCATGAATACAATACAAGAGCCCGAGAACAGCACAGGCAGACTCCGCATAGACTACAACTTACTGCCGCGCTACCCCAAAACCTAGGACCAAAATTATTCAATAAATTACCAAGAAATATTATACCTGAAAATAGGCCAAACAAGTTCAAAATTTTAATGAAAGAACATCTTTTAGAAATAGCGTGTTACTCTGTTGATGAGTTTTTCACAAGAGTTAACAACGTACAACATTGTAAATAACGTACAATTATATATAATTTATAATAAAAAGAAGAACTTTAGGCAGAAACAAACTTTTTGTAATATTATGTTTTTAGTTAAATCGTTTTATTTAGCTGTAAATCACAATGTCAAACAAAATATGTAAAATTGTATATCTAGGTTATGTGACATATGTAATACAATTATTGTAAATTGTCAATTTACAAAATAAATAATTTGAATTTGAGATTACATAGCGAATTAAGTGAATAATTTTGTGCTTGAAAAATACGAACGAAAATCTTAATGTAAAAATTATTATTATGTCCCCAAATATTTAATTAATTGGTAGTTATCATTCAATTCCTACTGAATATTTGGTGGGTAGGCCTACACAATCGTAATACATTCCATTGAATAAGTAAATAACAATATTTCAAATCAATAATTTACTCTTATGAACCTCTTTACACACATAGATTTTATCAACGAGAATAGGGTTTTGTTGGAAATATTTGCTGGACGCAGTGATGAAAGGTTAATTTGGAAATGCTTTGGTCCGACACCGACGAAGTGGAGGTGTACAGAGAAAGAAGAGTATTATAAATGGGTTTTACATGTCAAGTTAGCTGTGTTTTCTTTACACAGAGAGTATAAAAAGTATACTTACTTGTAAACTTGAAAAGATTACTAGTAAGGAAGTCGTACCTTTGTAATAGCAGTTTATTTGTTTTCAAAGAAAACATACACTTTTAATTGTTAAAATTGTTAAGAATATCAATTTATTATGGAATTCAAAGCCTCATTTTGGACAAATTCGTGTGGAGTTTCCGGCTTTTGGTGTAAAGATTAGAGCCTGTGCCTGGTTTCAGAAAACAACTAGTTGTAATTTAAAAGTACGTCTTGTGATCGAACTAAAAGGACTTTTTATGAAAGTCACGCAACAGGTTTCCGTAGAAGCTTATTAGGAAGGTTATTAGAAACCTCTGGGAGAATATTTCTGTTTATTTAAATTCCAATCTTCAATCTACATCGTATTAAAGGAAAGGGATTCGTATACTTTGTACGTTCTGTGTTATTTTACCTGTGTTTTAAAGAAACTGGGCAAGGGTATACACGTACATTTCAATTATTTCTCTTTCTTTCATTACAAAGGTGTTCCTGCTAAATAGATCCTATCTATTTAAATGTGTTGGTATTTGTTGGTTAAACACGTTTTTACTAATAGATATGGATGCGATACGATTTCTACGTTTTTACTAAAAGTGTGTCTGTATCGTACAAGATTTTATAAGATGGAGAAAACGTGAGTGGATTCAGGTCAATTTCAACTGACTTCGTCACCTCGTTCCAAGGATTTTAAAGCCAGATCAGGATGACCTGCTGCCTGCTGCAGTGTTGGCTGACCTTTAAATGTAGGACGGGTTTTTTTAGCCGGTCAGATTCAAGAACGATAATTTCGAAACAGAATTATGTTACTTTACGCTTTTTGAAGACATAAAACTGTTTAAAGATTGCTTTTGGTATACTTCAATGTCGTTGTTAGCAAATAATCAACCCCTAAAGAATTGGTCAATGATACCTTTTCCAGAATCAAACAATATGCAATATACTTGATTTGATGATATAATCTTAGTGAAATTTCACTGTGTGGGTTATGTGTTCCTTTGCCACAGAAAGCCATTAACAGAAGAACAAAATAGAGAAATAATTATTTCTCAATTTGAATATTACGTATTGGTATATTAAAGTGTTTGGTTAAAAATAATATATGATCTGGGCTCAATCTGGGGTCAACTTTTACCAATTTTAACGGAATAGAATAATATTATTTGTCGACGATATTATGATAACTATTTAATAGTTGCAGCTTTTTTGTTATTGTCTTTAATCCGTAGTGTAATGCAAACAATGCTCATAGTAAAATGATTGAAACTATCAATATGTTTAAAAAATACTACGTACTAGCTAATCTTATACATAAATGTAAATCTTTATAGCACAGAATTTTTTTAATGACCTAGCCTTGACTTGAAGTATGCTAACGAGTGGTTGATAACATGCATTTCTTTAGAATATTGGAAGAAAAAGCAGAGGGCTGATCGAGTCAATAAAATAATACACTTTAATAACTTTACTTTCTATCTTGGACTTAACTCCATCTTGGTCATGCCTTTGGACCAGAACACTGTCTGCACAATAGCCCCGAAATCCTTGCTGCGGTTCTGCCTATCTTTAGTTTTTTAAAGTCAAATGGACCAGCAACAAAAATTATTATGCAGGTTTTAGAAGATTCAAATGAAGCTAAAATACGTTTTCCAGGGGCTCAAACTTCAAAATCTTTCATACTCCCCAAGCCCCCTGGTAGTTCATCCCCCCACCCAAAGGACCTAATCCTAGTTACGCCACTGACTCCTTAGTCCTTCTATACCATTTAAAAATCAATTTTTGAAATACATCACAATTCATTCAAGTTGTACAGTGGGTTTTAAGAGCCAAATTGATGTTTGTTATAAATTTATTTTTGTTATATTTATTGTTAAATGGTTAAAACATAGTATACAGGGTGTCCAGTAATTACGGAATCAAACTTCATCAGGTGGTTTGTCAGGTCATAATAAACAAAAAATGCTCGTAACACATAGGCCTATCTCGCTTAATTTTCCGTCTGTCTGTCTGTCTGTGTTTTTCACTAAATAACTTTTATCTCCGAAGTCAATTAAGTTACAAACTTCAAACTTTGCACATTTGTTAATATAATAATTATTACCAACATTTAAAAAATAAATTTGGCTAATTTTCACTTCCGGTTTTCCGGAAAACCGGAAAAGTTTTAAAATGGAGGCCATATTAAATTTTCTAAGCTTAATAACTCAAAACCCTTAAACTTTATGGTAAAACACAAGACTAACAACGTGGAAAACGATTTCATACACATTTTAAGACCATGTTTATTGTGCTGCAGTAAGTAACAACGGAGTAATTAAAGTTTTCCTGAACACACTCCTCTATTTGAGAAACATATGTAAATAAAGGTTTGTCCTCAATAAAACTGTAATTACTCCGTTGTTATTTATTGCAGCACAATAAACTGGGTCTTAAAATGTTTATAAAAACATTTTACACGTATTGTTTGTCTTTTGTAATACCATAAAATTTAGGAGTTTTGAGTTACTAAGCTTAGAAAATTTAATATGACCACCATTTTAAAACCGGAAATGAAAATAAGTCAAATTAATTTTAAATATTGGTATTAATTATACTAACAAATGTGCAAAGTTTGAAGTTTCTACCTTAATTGACCACAGACAGACGGAAAACTAAGCGAGACAGGCCTATGTGTTGTAGGAATTTTTGTTTATGTTGACCTAACAATTCAGCTAGTGAAGTTGGATCCCGTAACTTATAGTTTTGATTTCGTAACTTAACTAGACCATTTTATAATATGGGTGAGTTCATTGGTAGTTCAAATTGAATATTCACTATCAAGATGAGGCTTCACTACTTTACTTTTAAGACAACTTAAACTAGATTAAAAATATAATTTTTACAACTATAATTTGGCCAAACCCGGTACCGGGGATTTTATCATTTTAAAATTTAGTATGTGTCAAAATTAGCTATATATATTATGAAGTGTCAACACAATCCATTGTACAATGACCTCAATAAATATTAAAATGTTAATTACTGCACACTCTGTATATCATTTATTGATATGCAAATTGGGAGTTTTGCTTGTGCGGTGAAATTATATTAAAACTGTGTTTTTATTTCGTGTATTGTAATTGAGTATGTTGTTTTTTGTACTAAAAATCCAGGTTTATTTAGTCTTTAAACAATCGTCAATGAACAGATTTATTACTCAACAAAAATTGGCCTACAATGCCTGTTACAGTCAGAGGTTGTCGTAGCTCTTAGTTTTTTTAAGAGTTAATATTTTATCAATTTGTGAGCAATTCCACCACATAGTTAATCTATACCTTAAAACAGAATTGAAGTAAGCAAAATAAGCTGCCCTTACGTACATTTTTGGGACATAGTTACAAAGTCTCCTTACTCGAGATACTCTTGAACTGATGTTATCTAAATGGGAGTTCCAATTTAATTGAGTATTAACACAAACACCAAAGAATTTAGTACATTGTGATATCTCATTCAATGGTATAACCGGGAGAGGCCGGGTATTAAATAACTAACACATTACACACTAAAGACACACACTTCCTTATATTTTATTGTAACATATTCCCTTCTTACACATACTTTGCGAATAATTAAATAATCAGTCACTTAATTCAAAATCTTGTCTCCACTCATATGTTTATCTCTCTAGACTCTCTCTCTCTAAAGTATGC
This sequence comes from Matsumurasca onukii, assembly GCA_018831715.1. Classification (NCBI taxonomy): domain Eukaryota; kingdom Metazoa; phylum Arthropoda; class Insecta; order Hemiptera; family Cicadellidae; genus Matsumurasca; species Matsumurasca onukii. The sequence continues at coordinate 25,090,153 of CM032064.1, forward strand.
AATATATGCTATGGCATGTGCAGTGTGCTGTATCGCGGTAATGGGGACACCTTCAAAGGAATGCAGTGCCGTTCTAGCATCAAAACAACTATATGGTAGAGTAATATTAATTTATACCTTCGCGATGGTTTACTACTGTAGGCCTATGCGGTACATTTGAATTTTATTAATGAATAAATGAAGTTTATTTCTCACAATATTTACATTTGTATACATACATGGTAATAAAGAGAAATTGACTGACCACGATTTCTAGTAGTGTCGTCAGTTCAACAAAAAAAATCACTTAAAATAACACTTTAAATCGAGCTCTCTGCAGCGCTTATAACTAATCAAGTATGTACATGAGGATACATCTAATGAAACTAAATTGAGCTAGTAAATTTATATACAGTTATTCTACAACAAATAAACGGAACTTAGTTTCTGAACAAAAAATACCATTTCCTAGATAATAAAAAACACAGTATAATTATAGAGACATGATCTTACTAACTATTAGACCTTAATAACTAACAAAATTTAAATTACAACATTATTTAAAGCAAGAACATTTTCTTGTATAAGTAACCATTTCGAAATCATTATACAAAACCTATTTACACTTCTACAGTTTTTAATCTCTGGGGCAATTTGTTAAAATATTTTGGGCCTAAGTAAAAGTTTGACCTTCTAATTATTGACTTGTTAACTTTTGGTAGTCTAAATTTGTTTCTGACTCATAATTATTATCGGTGCGTCTGAACAGCAGCTAGGCGCTCTTAGTGACAGCTAAAATTCACATACGCGAAGTTTCAAAAGTCCCTTATATGGAACGACTGTTGACGATTTCCTGAGTGGCGTATTAATCGATATAAGTGAAATATAACTGACTAGCTTTGTACCCGTGCTTCGCCACGGATAAATTATTATAGTGTCATGACTTGAGAGTCTATTTGTCTAAATGCAGGCTGTTGCTCGGGTACTGCCATCAAACTATTGATCCATTTGAACGTACCTCTTCCTCGCGCGGTTGTCTTTAAGTAGTCGCGCGCGATTCCAGTCCGCCACGAGTCCGCAATATATCATCGATTTGAGATACACGTTGGCCTTCGCTAGGCTACCCTTTTGCAGGGTTAAACTTATTATTGATATGGTCACACTCAAGTTTAACAAGGTGTATCCAACCCTGCATCACATACTCGAGAATCAACTCAAATATTTAATTAATTTAAATTTAATTTAAATTAATTGAATTATAACGCAGTGTATGTTGGTGATATAAACATTAATGTATGTACTTGGAAAAATATTGTCTGTGGATTAACATAATGAAATTAACAGGGATGAAATTAGGTCAGTAGTAAACTAAACAACTAAACTAGAGCCGTAACAACTTTGCATCTGGTCATTCAAGGTATAAATGAAAACGGCAACAGTTTTGTACCTCTAGAATGAATAAAATATCAGAACGAGATAAGAACAAAGACAGAAAATACATTCAAAATTGTTGAATTTCAACTTCAATTCGCCAAATTATTAGAAGGTCGATTAAAATAATTCTTTTGGTAGGGACACTGAAGAAAATCGCTAACTCTTTAAATCTGTCCGTATCACCCAGTAGGCCTACTCTACATGGAACCATGGTTCACGCTATGTCGTTTTCCAATGTCCAGTGTACTGTTTCCATAGTGACTCACTTGTCCAGCTATTAGTATAAAATTATTTAATTTTATTTTGAAACATAGATCTGGACCGAAACCTCAATTCGTAGGGGTGGTCCAATTATTCGTTTCAAAGCGGTTACCTTTGATGCATTCCATATTGAAACCATGTGGCTTCATAAAGTTAACTAACTTCGTTTGTTTTAATTGATTCATTTCAGGGAACTCAATCACAAGTATTATTATATTTGACCTTTCATGAAGCTATAGCGGTTGTCTAGACTGCTAGGCAAATATATATTCCTTTGATAACTGAGTTTACATTTTCATTAGTGCCTTCATTCACGATAGGTGTGACAGTGAAGAATCACCTGAACTGAGAGACTAACGCTGTCGAATCGCTGAGAAATTCACATTGAAGCCCTTTGAAGTAAAACCCTGAACATCTTCACACTGAACACCTTAGCACCTCTGTTAGGTCTGGTGTTCTAGATTCAAATATTTTGCGCGAAGATGTTGCACACACGGGTAAAATGTGTCACAAATACAGGGTGTTTTTTATAAAACGCAACCCAACTTTCAAACTTTAGTAAGTCATTCTTTACGAGCGCTATAAGGTCGTAAATTGTATCATTGGTTTATTCACTTCAATATCTATCAGATGGTATGTATTGTTGCAGTAATATAGTGGTTTTAATTTGCTAATTTGATGTTATTGTAAAATAAACGCAATCATGGTTTTTAGCAAATATCAAAGAATGCTCATTGTTGAAGACTATTAAGAGCAGGATAATATTTTTGTCAATATGCGTTTAAGAGCAAGTATCCAGGCGTAAGTAGGCTATCCGCTTTTGTTGTTTCAAAATTCTGAAAGATTTTTCAGGAGAATTATCTAATCCAATCCTAACATTGTCCGTCACTTCTTTATTTAGTACAGTCCGCCTTCTGTTATGTTTTCTGTTCCCTACAGAATTTCAGATTTGTTTGGTATTAACACTTGTAAACTTGACCCCAAGTTCCTCTTGACAAAAGAAATTATCTTCTTCTTAAGTGTTTTTCAACAATAAGCACTCTTTGATCTTTGCTAAAAACCATGATTGCGTTTATTTTACAATAACATCAAATTAGCAAATTAAAGCCACTATATTACTGCAACAATACATACCATCTGATAGATATTGAAGTGAACAAACCAATGATACAATTTACGACCTTATAGCGCTCGTAAAGAAGGACTTACTAAAGTTTGAAAGTTGGGTTGCGTTTAAAAAACAGCCTATATAACGTTTATTGCTGACATTTAAATTTGAACTGTGTTTTCTACTGTATGTTCAATTTATTGTTCATGCAAGGAAAGTACTGTGGTAATGCAAACAAGTGTGAATACACCTATAGTAAATACGTCGGGCCAGTTCAAACACCACATTCAAACCCTCTTTATATTTTACATTACTTTTAATGTGAAAATCTGAAGGTTTGGTCGGTTATAATGAACAGTATTGAGGAATAGTCGGTTGCTTTCTAGTGTTCTAAGCCGAAGCTCGAGCCTCCATCGAAACCTGAGCTAGATCATGGTGGAATTAAATATTGAATTCATTTAATTTAATTAATGAATATTTAATTCCACTATGAGCTAGACTAGCAATTTGACCTTTATTTCTTAACAAAACACACAAAACCATAAAATATGCAGTTTAAACATTTCATAAAATCTGAAGATATGTTTTGTCAATTTGTGTAGTAACTGTTCGTGTAGTGACTGTGTTATTTATTTATTTTAATTTAAACATGACGACCACATGAAGATGGGAAGTAAATTATTTATTAAAAATTGTGACAACAACCAACATGGTATTATTATATAGAAGATAAGAAGAAAAGGCAGCAGAAGATGGGTTGTGATTGACCCGAAACCGGTCCTGCCTAACGAAATTTTATATTGACACCTACAGGCAAGTAATAAGTACTAACTACTGTAATAATGAAAATATTTCTTGTTATGTCGTTGACTTGTCCATGGTTTTAGCACTTTCCTTTGGAAAATAAGATGTTCATGCCATTGGCTTGGTAAGACCCAGAACCAAGACCATGAAATGAGCACCGATCCTGACCCTTAAAATGTTTTGAGCATTTTCCCCAAAACTGCATGTACATAGGCCTACGTAATGTATTTGTGTTATTTATGTGTGCAAAATTGCATAATTCAAAACGAAACAAACGACAACAACAACTAAACAAACAACTTCAACAGTTTTAGATGAAAAGGGCGAAGGGGTGTAACAGGCACCCTCTTTTGTGTTTACCTAATATATTGGACAATGAGGCCTAACAAATGACGAAAATAACTGAACAAACCGGCTTTTAGCTCAAACCAACAAATTTGGGCTTCTGGTGTGAAGCTAGGCCATTTTGTTGAATTTTAGAAAACTATGTTAAGGCCAACACACACTGGAAATAGCTAAGTAAACCTAAACAAACAGTTTAAATGGTTTTTATGTCAACTTCCATAACTAAGTATGTGCTGCTAGCTTCACATACTCGCATATGATGCCTTCTGATAGTCAACTGCAGTAACGCAGACATGCCTGTGCAGTCGCTGCGGCCGCTGCCAGTAGGGCTTCTGTCCGATATCGTATTATGATAGTGAGATTGAAATGTTGCTGTAACCAGGCATTAAAACTGAACAAGTTCAGAACGCTAGCCATATAGTGGGTTTACTTTCAACTAATATTTGTCTCAACACATTTAAACTGTGGTTTTACAATCATGTGTCAAAATGGACAGTCCACGTTGGTTTCCTCTTTGTTTCCTTACCCGTAACAGTTGTGCTTTTGTTATAGGTTGTATTGAGATCCACACTTTTTAGGAAACGCTTTGACAGTTTGTCACGGAACTCGGCATAAATGTATCGTCATCCAACCTAAGTTTTAGTGGGATTTTAAACATTATTTTAATAAAAGGGACTGAAAACTTAAGGGCTGGACTTTTTATATACGACTAGGTGGGCATCACAAGAAAGGTGGTTACAGAAATGTATTGTATACGGTTAGGTGATTCGCCCTACTGCAAGTGTATAGTTTTGGATCATTGCCAAAGATTTTCCTCCCCCTAAGCTTCGAAGAGGGGAAGACTAAAAATCTGGGAATTTATTAACGTGTAGAAGAGAGCAATAAAATATTCATAGTACTAAGGTTCTTAGAATATATTTAAAGAATTACCTAATATTAGGGTTCCAACTGAAATGTAGTGAAAAGGGTCCGTGTTATCACAATAATCCGTCCAAATATACGAATAAAAAATATTTTTGCCAAAATATGCTGAATCTGTACACTACTTTAGTTTGGAAATCTGAGTTATTAAAATACGCGTATACGTTTTCAGAAGCGTGATAGGGCTGACATTTTATACAACGGTATAGGCCAGTTAGTGTGCTGTTTACAGATTCTAGGGGAAGTGAGACTTTTATTGCATAGGCATCTTTCACGACTGGAGGCACACATCATTTGGGAAACCTACCGCTCAGTCACGTGACGTTCTAGACGCTCCTGACGTTTACTATGGGCGTACCTCGTATAAACCCCTCCTTAGGAGCCCAGTCAGACGTACCTAAGAAACTGTTCATAACCAAATAGTTTGTAGCCATTGACTGAATAATAATTTCTTGTGTTCAACATTCGTATAACTATGTTAAGATTACAAATAAATCGTAAATTAGCAAATACTGAACCCTTATTATTTATAACCCGTGAGAAATTAGTACAGTATTTCTTATTTCAATGACTAGACGTTTTAAACCAGTGCCAGTTACAAAGAATTAATAAATTTAATAAGTAATAAACCAACGAGAGACGAAATTACTCGATCAAAATCCGCTATCACTCTTTGTATTTCGTTGGTTCGCAAGTGTGGGAAGACGTATAGGACTCTTTTATTAGTTGGTACTTAGTAATTGCCTGTTGATGTCAATATAAAATTTTGTGTTTTGAGCAGTATGTAGACTGTAGAGGACAAAGTGTTTGAGTGATTAGAACGACATTCCAGTAGCTGATAGTGTTCAGACGTCTAGCACGTCTAGCAAGTCTAGCTCACAGACCACAGACCCTTTGTTGACAAAAACTAGACAAGGCCACAGAGTACAGACCCAAACCTGACCTTTCATCCCACACTATTCCATTCTACCTATCTCCAGTTTGAATGGCTGTTCAAATGTACCCCTCTCCTTTAATTTAACCTTTGAATAGTGATGAATTTGCTGTTGCACATATTGTTGGACTAATCAACAAGAATCTTTGGTATGGTGACCTTTAGGGTGAGCAGAAGTGGCCTTGACCTTGAACAGAAAAATATCTTGTTTTATTTTTAAACTAATGAGATTTTCAAAACGGTAGCCACAGGAGTCAAAGCAGTACATTATCATAATAAAAAACAACATATTTTTAAAAAATCTGAAGAAAATAGGAAGCGTCAGGTGTTTAATGAAATAATTATTTTACTCTTTTTAACTAGGTACTGGGCACTCATATTGAGGCTTTAAATAACAGGTTCTTAAACATCTTACAAAAGTCTCTTTGTGTAACCTCTCATCCTAATGCTTACAAATACCAAACTACTAATACACTATATCGCCTGTTCGTCGCTCAGCTCCCAAACTTCGTCCAAAATTGTGTACGAACCTTTAATTTTGCAATATATCAAACACGTACGTTCAAGGGCCAGAAAGCGATGAACTGCTCAGAAAACCGACCCCTGGACCTATTGTAAGCATACAAATATCCAAACCCCAATGCAACAAAATTACAACATGGTTTCATTTAATAGCTCTAGATTAGGGCCTAGAAAAGTCTTCGACTAGAATACAGGGGTTCAATAACTAAAATCACTCGAAGAGTTCCCGACAGTGAAATGTTTATTAAACTGAAATCATGAGGTGCTTTACAGGGTCAGGCAAAAGTGTGGAAACCCCTTTATAACTTTTTAACCAGTTTTTCAGCGCAACCAAAATTAGTTCCATTTTATTAGAGGAAATAAAAGTACCTTTTAATGCATACTGCCACTTTGCCCCAGTTTTCAAAATGGGGGATGGGGGGTAGTCCCATAATTTTCATAGGGGAGCCCCATCGATTGACACCTCATTTTAAAGGTCTTAGAAAATGTTGATGAGTGCTGAAAACTAGACGTCTCTATCATAACCAAAAAGGAAATGGCGTCCATTTTAAGTTACACTGATTTGCATTATGCGAAAGTGTGAAAACACCTTTATAACTTTTGACCAGTTTTTTCAGCGCCACCGAACTCGGTACAATTTATTAGAGGAATCAAAAGTACCTTTTAATGCCTACTGACCCTTTGCCCCGGTTTTCGAAATAGGGGATTGGAGGGGTAGCTTCATAATTTTCACAGAAAAGCCACTCGAGTGACACCTCATTTTGAAGGTCTTAGAAAATGTTGATGAATGCTGAAAACTAGACGTCTCTATCTAAACCCAGAAAGAAACGGCGTCCATTTTAAGTCACACAGATTTTTATTACGCAAAAGTGTGGAAACGCCTTTATAACTTTTGAGCTGGTTTTCAGCGTAACCAAACTTTGGTAAGATAAAAGTTATCATTGTATATTTTAATGTATACTTCACTTTTGCTCTGCCATTATTTTCTAGACTTTCAAAATGAGGTGTCTTTCGATGGGGTTTTCAACATGAAAATTATGGGCACCCCTGCCTCAACCCATTTGATACCCGGGGCAAAGTGTCAGTATGCATTAAAAGGTACTTTTGGTTCCTCTATATAATGTACCGAGCCGTTTAACTGAAAAATTACAAAGTTATAGGTTCCGACACTTTTAAGTTTGACCTGTATACAAAAGCAATGTCATTTTCATATATATAAAAATTGAAAATGAGTGACAGACAAATCCTGTGATGGAGTGCAGCCAGCAAAATATAATTGCGTTGTGACAACAGGTCCGGATAAACGTGACTTGTTGACAAACCGACACTCTGATTTTGTCAATATTCTTTCTTTTGTCAACATGTGACGTGATTCCGTCGAACAGAGACGAGCATGCGAACATACACCTCTATAAACATGCACCAATATGTTCTTTATTCGTTACTATTTATTGAGTTTTGTATTTTGTATTTACTTGCTTACAGCATTTTGGTTGAATGGACTCGTTCCAGCAAGTAAATTGAGAAAGAAGTAATAGATGTGGTATGACTTAGTTCAAATCATTTTATCGAATTTCTTTTGGACAAACGAGATATTCATGCAGTCAGCACGGTAAGACCCAGGCCCAATCAAGTTTTTGAAGTAGACAATCAAGTTTTTTTTATAGTCTGATACAGTTGGTCAGTATGATACCCGTCTGTAATCGGTCGTGAGAAAAAAAATAAAATAAAAGGAAGGACAACTTGTGTTGTTCGGTGGTGGGTTAACTGGTCAGCTTATACTAATTGCTTTTAGACAAGGTCTTTGTCTAAGGTGTTATGTTATGTTTAAGGTTACTTTTCTCCGGAAGATGGGATCAGATTCCTGATCCCGAAACGTCGTGTTCATATTCTTCACTATGGAAAACGTCCGCATTGATATTTTTAACCAATAAATCACACATTTATCTCGAAAACTGTTTTTCATACGTTGGTGGAATAAAAAGATAAAAGTTTTTAACGAATCAAAGAGTAAAGGGAAATTATTGTGAATTCCAAGTAAACAGAGCGTTCCAAAAACCGAGGATCAAGCGTTAGAATCTCGGTACTTCCAAGGCGTAAAGAAGGGCCATGTAGGACATAATTTCAAAACACTTTCAATAGTAAAAATCAGTTAAAATATTAGAAATAGTCAACAGTTTCTAAATGGTAGCTGAAGTTACGTAAAGTAACGGAACGCCCTGTAAGTCCTTTACAAATGCGTTAAAGCTAATTCAAGATTCTTGTTTGAGACTAGATAAGGTTTCCAACGATGTGTCACACCATCATATTGTCTTACCTGTTCCTTAAGCCAAATATTTTCCGGTATTTTTACTTGATGCTCAATGTTTGCTTTCGGAGCCTAAAAATATGTTTTCGTTTGAATTAATGCACACTGTAACACTTTTAGACGTCCAAGAACAAACTAGAATTAATATCTGGGAGAACCACCTACCAAGAAAATACATTAATTTATTTATTTAAACTTTTTTTAGATTTTCATCGATAATGAAACGGTGAGCTTAAGGAACCCACCAGTGTTTGTGGCATTTAAGTTAATTTTAATTTTGTACCTTTTCCGAATTGATTTTATTTTGGCCAAACAAACTTATTATATACCTATTTTAGTAGTTCAGAATGGCTTTTCATTGGCCTCACAGGACATGGTAAATTACAAACATACACAAAAGTAAATTCAACAGTGTAAGGATAGCAACAAATGAGATATATAAATTTTACGACCAGCACAGACCCCGCTCAATTTAACGAGAAGCCACATCTCGGTGAAGATAACGGCAAAGTGTGAAATGTGGAAGCAGTCGAAGGGCTTTAAGAGGATCAAAACTAAATAGAAAAGTTGGTTCTGGGCAGACTCTATACGGTTACTTAATTAAGGGTTGATAATGATACTATTTCAGATTTAACAATTCAATGTCATACCGAGCAAAGGTCGGAGCTCCCACCTTTGTAATACTTTGAGTGGACCCAAGGTCGATTAAATTATCATTTCAAGTTTACAGGAAGAAAACAAAGCTCGGTATCCTCAATGAGCCTCAGAGCCGAGTGTTGGCGGGGCGCAGGGCGCGGACAGGCGGACCAACGTCGGCGTCAAGGTCTGACCATGTAAATGTTGGCCGAATCCATGATACACTCACACTGTCACAGCCGGCCAGCCCAGTGTCCTGTTCGTCTACTCTGTAATGCTTATTGTGTTCATATTTTACACGCCCGAGTCCTGACCGCTTTGCTCGCTGCAAAGCGTGGGAGTTAAAGCTGGGTTTACACAAGTAGTAGGAGCGCTCTCTCCAGTACGAAACCAAAACATGAGCCGATCCAGTGGCATATTTAGTGGTGGTGGGTGGGGAGGAATTGCAGGGCTGGACCCTCAAAATAAAAGTTTTGACGAATCAAAGAGTAAAGGGAAATTATTGTGAATTCCAAGTAAACAGAGCGTTCCAAAAACCGAGGATCAAGCGTTAGAATCTCGGTACTTCCAAGGCGTAAAGAAGGGCCATGTAGGACATAATTTCAAAACACTTTCAATAGTAAAAATCAGTTAAAATATTAGAAATAGTCAACAGTTTCTAAATGGTAGCTGAAGTTACGTAAGAGTAACGGAACGCCCTGTAAGTCCTTTTACAAATGCGTTAAAGCTAATTCAAGATTCTTGTTTGAGACTAGATAAGGTTTCCAACGATGTGTCACACGATCATATTGTCTTACCTGTTCCTTAAGCCAAATATTTTCCGGTATTTTTACTTGATGCTCAATGTTTGCTTTCGGAGCCTAAAAATATGTTTTCGTTTGAATTAATGCACACTGTAACACTTTTAGACGTCCAAGAACAAACTAGAATTAATATCTGGGAGAACCACCTACCAAGAAAATACATTAATTTATTTATTATAATTTAATTTACATTATTTAAACTTTTAGATTTTCATCGATAATGAAACGGTGAGCTTAAGGAACCCACCAGTGTTTGTGGCATTTAAGTTAATTTTAATTTTGTACCTTTTCCGAATTGATTTTTATTTTGGCCAAGCAAACTTATTATATACCTATTTTAGTAGTTCAGAATGGCTTTTCATTGGCCTCACAGGACATGGTAAATTACAACATACAATAAATAACACACTAAACAGTAAGGATAGCAACAAATGAGATATATAAATTTTACGACCAGCACAGACCCCGCTCGATTTAACGAGAAGCCACATCTCGGTGAAGATAACGGCAAAGTGTGAAATGTGGAAGCAGTCGAAGGGCTTTAAGAGGATCAAAACTAAATTAGAAAAGTTGGTTCTGGGCAGACTCTATACGGTTACTTAATTAAGGGTTGATAATGATACTATTTCAGATTTAACAATTCAATGTCATACCGAGCAAAGGTCGGAGCTCCCACCTTTGTAATACTTTGAGTGGACCCAAGGTCGATTAAATTATCATTTCAAGTTTACAGGAAGAAAACAAAGCTCGGTATCCTCAATGAGCCTCAGAGCCGAGTGTTGGCGGCGCAGGGCGCGGACAGGCGGACCAACGTCGGCGTCAAGGTCTGACCATGTAAATGTTGGCCGAATCCATGATACACTCACACTGTCACAGCCCAGCCCAGTGTCCTGTTCGTCTACTCTGTAATGCTTATTGTGTTCATATTTTACACGCCCGAGTCCTGACCGCTTTGCTCGCTGCAAAGCGTGGAGAAAGCTGGGTTTACGAGTAGTAGGGAGCGCTCTCTCCAGTACGAAACCAAAACATGAGCCGATCCAGTGGCATATTTAGCGGTGGTGGGTGGGGAGGAATTCAGAGGGCTGGACCCTCAAAATAAAAGTTTTGAGACTACAAAATTTATGAGTCTATAAATAAATTACTACATGTATCGTTAGCACGAGTAGAAAAGTATGTTTCAATACCATTTGAAACCATGTTTTAATTTGCTAAGTTTTCAATCGAATTGTCTACATACATGACTGTTGCTACACCAGACTACTAAATTCAATCAAAAATGCCACAATGCCCAAAGCGTTTAAAACTCGTCCAGCATCCGCGTTAGTTTCAGGGGCGTTATACAGTTCAGACAAGCTTATAGCCCACAAATGGGAGACCATAAACTCCCTTACCTAGTAGTAACTGAATGACTAAAGGTCAATGGTGGAATGATTCGAAATGACTGGGAATTTTCAAAATTAATGAATGTAACCTTGTCTGTTTGAACGAGATCTTAATGTAGTGGATTGATGCAAAATTTGAGCTTTTTCTTCTTCATGTTTATGTTTCAACGTAATAAATGGTTTTAGTTGTTGGTGAGTGCCCAAGGTCTGAAATAGCTCTATTGTAAATAGTACCCATGACAAATAAGTACCCTTCACTGGTAGAAACTCTGCTGAGTACCTATGACAACAGTACCTTCACTGGTAGAAACTTCTGCTGAGTAAATCTATGACAACAGTACCTTCACTGGTAGAAACCTCTGCTGAGTACCTATGACAACAGTACCTTCACTGGTAGAAACCTCTGCTGAGTACCTATGAGACAACAGTAATACCTTCACTGGTAGAAACCTCTGCTGAGTACCTATGACAACAGTACCTTCACTGGTAGAAACCTCTGCTGAGTACCTATGACAACAGTACCTTCACTGGTAGAAACCTCTGCTGAGTACCTATGACAACTCAATAAATATCACGAACAGAATAGACGATGAGATAACTCAAGTTGTCTGTGATTTCTACCTATATAACCCACGCTTCCGAACTCTGAGCATTCAAAAATTAAATTCTTTACTTTTTATTCACAAATAATTAGACTGAAGCATAGGTGAGAGCGACCCAATGTCACACATTAACTCTGCTGCATCTGATCTGGGCTCAAGAAATTCTTGTTTGTTCTTTACAACATATTCTAGAACAAGTCTGGGTTACCACTCGCCTCTAAATAGCATGTGTTGACTATACTATTCATATTGTCGTCAAGTTTATATTTTCGATGGTTCTATAAACACTAAACTATTAAATAATATTTATGATTTTTGAATTGTCTGGCTAAAATGTGCTCTTGCTGGTTTCATGATCTGATTGCTGAGTTTAATTTTTTATACCTCCGTGCATGTATGTTCTTTTAGGTATATTTATTTTCAAGCCAAAGGTTATACTTGTTATTAGCAATTGTTGTATGCTGAGATGTAATAGCATGTAATATAATTCTTGTAACATTCAGGACTTTGTAAAAAAATAGTCAAATTGTACTGAACTCCGACAATTATACAGGGTACTCAATGTTTCTTTTTTACATTTTATTTATATATATAGTATCCCTCGCAAGTGAATCCAAACTCAAACGTTCAAACTCAAATTCAGGTAACGTACAACGCTATTATATTTGAAAGAGCGATACATTTTATTAAATCTTTGCTAATGTTAACTAAACAAATTTTATCAATATTAACCTTTTATAATATTTATTGGCTTACGACTTAAACATTAAATAAAAAATGTTTGGTATAATTTCAACTAACTGACTGACCGTATGCAATATAATGGTTGGATGCAGAAGAATCTATCGGCCTGATTGCGTCAACTTTCAGGACTGGCGACATTGTACTCGTATTTGCTAGTTGAACAAAATAAAGGTTGATTTAGCTGAAAATACAACCGTATGATACAGCAGTTTCAAGCGGTCAGAGGCCATAGACTGTCAACAATATTTTACACGCCCGAGTCCTGACCGCTTTGCTCGCTGCAAAGCGTGGGAGTTAAAGCTGGGTTTACACGAGTAGTAGGGAGCGCTCTCCAGTACGAAACCAAAACATGAGCCGATCCAGTGGCATATTTAGTGGCGGTGGGTGGGGAGGAATTGCAGAGGGCTGGACCCTCAAAATAAAAGTTTTGAGACTACAAAATTTATGAGTCTATAAATAAATTACTACATGTATCGTTAGCACGAGTAGAAAAGTACGTTTCAATACCATTTGAAACCAAGTTTTAATTTGCTAAGTTTTCAATCGAATTGTCTACATACATGACTGTTGCTACACCAGACTACCAAATTCAATCAAAATGCCACAATGCCCAAAGCGTTTAAAACTCGTCCAGCATCCGCGTTAGTTTCAGGGGCGTTATACAGTTATAAGTGAAAAATTGGCTGAAACTATGACAGTGAAACTTTGTTAAGCTCATCACGCAGTATGTCTTTAGAAGTACAATTTCATATCCATACAACACCACACAAAAATAAATGGAAGGGACCAAATTGACTCTGAAAAATGATATTTATAGGCATTTTGGACCGTCATGAGAAATCGGTTGAATAATGGTAATGAAACTTTGTTTTGGGGTTAAGCTAATCACACAGTGTGTCTTTAGCTGCCAAGCATTTAAAGTCCATAATATCCTCAAATGAATTGAAAACCCCAAAGGAGCCTCTAAAACGGCCGGTGGAAGTAACTATGACTCTCACAAAACAAACAATTAGCCAACACGTGTCATATAAGATGGTAACTAACAGGCAAACATAGTTTTTCTGAAAATATATAGGAAACTATTTGCTGTTTATTTTAATTTGTAACTGTCTTAAAATAAATATACACACAGCTATGTTAACAAAGCCCCGAGGCGAAGCGCGGGTACCAATTAGTTATAATTTTCCGGCCTAACCCCTCTCTTGCAGATGGCATCCCATACTCCTGACCCCCCACCAACCCTACCAGCCCTGATTTGACTCCTAGACCCCTCTAAAAGGAGTACTTATCTACGCTACTGAGCAGATAGTAAACCGAGTGTCCAAACTGTGTGCCTGCATCTGAGTCGAACTCATGACCCTGCGCACCCGAGGGCGCCACTCACACTGACCTACACAAAGTGCACATTGAAAATGAATCTACTGTAGTTATGAGACGAAATAAGAGGATGCAAGGTTGTGAGCAACGATCATGAAGGGTTATTCTGGAACTGATTGTTATCGGAGCTTGCCATTGTGTTGCTGGAAAAAGCTAACTTTGTTAATTTTGAAGGATTATACCTCGTATCACGGGATTTAGATAAGCAATGTAGAAGTAGTAGTGTTATGAGTGTTTCACAAGTTTCTGATCATTAAAATATAAACACTGGTACAGTATATTGTGTAGACTCTGCTGTAGTCTCAAGATTCAATTTTAGACTCGATGGTATTAATATTTGTAAATATGACGTTTAGGACTGAAAAACATGGTCAAATTGTACTGAACCTGATTATGTAAACCTACTAACTGTAAACAGTTTATAGAATGTGAATTGCTGGTAGAAATAAAGAAAGTTAACAATTCAAGGAAACATTTATACACAATTCTTCATCTGACATACAACAATTTATATGCACACTCTCATATTCATTTGATTTGACATCAGTCTTAATACAATAGTAATACAAGTTGAAAACTATTGAGAATGATTCTCAAACATAAAAAAACTGTTTAAAGTTTGGTACAAACCGTTTGGGTATATAACCTAGATGAGTACACGATTTTTCCGCTCTGAGCATTCAAAAATTAAATTCTTTACTTTTATTCACAAATAATTAGACTGAAGCATAGGTGAGAGCGACCCAATGTCACACATTAACTCTGCTGCATCTGATCTGGGCTCAAGAAATTCTTGTTTGTTCTTTACAACATATTCTAGAACAAGTCTGGGTTACCACTCGCCTCTAAATAGCATGTGTTGACTATACTATTCATATTGTCGTCAAGTTTATATTTTCGATGGTTCTATAAACACTAAACTATTAAATAATATTTATGATTTTTGAATTGTCTGGCTAAAATGTGCTCTTGCTGGTTTCATGATCTGATTGCTGAGTTTAATTTTTTATACCTCCGTGCATGTATGTTCTTTTAGGTATATTTACACTTAAACGCGTTTCGTATTTGATGTAATAATCGTTATCGATATTCAGGCGGAAGTGTATAAAACGCATGTTAGTAAATAGTGGTTCCGTTAAACAATGACAACGCATATCAAAAATAATATAGTTGATGTATCAAACTCAACTGTAATATCAAAACTAGTCTCTCATAGGCTTCTCTAGATTTTTAAACGTGCCTAGTTTCTATCATTTACAATTTGTAATAACTTTTATTATACGAGTAATAACCTTTATTGATGTAAAGAAAGAGCGACACATTTGTCAAATAATAAAAGTTCACAATGAAAACAATAGTAGAAAATGAAATGCTCTACCATAAAGCTGATGAAGTCAGTATGCATTCATGTTTTCCTCATACGAGTAGAGAGTATTACACACATCAAAGCCTAGCCCACAACTCTGTCGTGCTTTGTAGTGGTAATTCATAACTAGCAAATACAGTTTACTCTTTCCCAAGGTACTCAACTACCAGTTCCAGGCCATGTTTACACTTAAGTGGCGGCCGGAAAGGGCATGGATTGCAAACGAATTTAAGGTAGGGTAATGAACTAAAACGCAGAATGTTTTTTCTGGAAGCATAGACTCATTAGTGCTGCTGCATATAAAACACAAATTTGAGTTTAGTTATAAAGTATAATTGTAATTACCGAATAACGACTACTATGTTCTGATGGAAAACTCGAGTTAAGAAATACAAAATTAATTTGATGTCAAAAGTAAAAGTTTTAGTGTTTATATGGAGCAGCATCAATAGATCTACGCTTCCAGAGAAAAAGCTTCTACATTTAAGTAATTTAACTTGCTCAAAACGGCGTTTGTAGTTTTTAACCCATGTTATAAGCGGTACTCAGAGTTTGACCTGCGGCCGCTCTATCCGGCCCCTCTTAACTGAGCGCCTTTGGCAACTTGACGATGTACATGGTCTGTAAGTTTGTTCAACATCGTCCCTTATGTTGATATTACTTTATCTCTTGCTAAATCGTATCCTATTATACGTTATAATCAATTACCTTGACATGCTACAAACAAATATTGTAGTTTCCCTGGAAAAACAAAACCAACTGTTATTCAATCGGTTGGATCCAACACACGAGTCTTCGGCAGACTATGCAAGTTCTCGATGTGTTATTGACTTATTCACGTGACAATGTTGTTCCTGAAATAAAATGTGCGATTCAGCTACTAATAATTCTAGTTATCAAACCGTTCATTTTCACCAGAGTTGACGAATGTGTTCCAAATGCAATCGAACCGAAAATTATCAAGCGATTATCTTCCAAACCAGAATTCCAATGTTTTGGAGGAAATTCTACGGAAGAAATAAAATGCTTTGCTCGGAAGGAAACAATTGGTCGCTGTCTGCTGCAAGACTAGCACAAATCATAAATATCGGGCAATATTGTTCAATCCCACTCCTGGCTTCCAGTTAATCACATGAAGTAGCTTATAGAGAAGTCTTACTCTGTGGGAGTATATACGAGTAGACTAATGACTGTATTTGATTTCACTTGCTATTTAACACACGGGTTTTGCCTCCTACAAGGAAAAAATGAAATAAAGAACACACATAAGTGTTCCAAAGTAGTTGTAAACGATTGAAAATACTGTAGTCCATAATATCATCCATTACGTATGGCTAACTCTTGTTCCGATGTCAGCATAGGCCTATTACGAAGTTTTTTTTATCAATTCCTATCCTATGGAGGGTGCTCTGAGGCGAACTATTCCAGCATTCTTCAAAAACGAGAAATTCTAATAATTGCAAACTTGCAACGAAAAAGTCGTGCTTTAATAATACCAGCTTTAAAATTAAAAATTTGACCTATTTCAAACATATGGAATGTATATGGGCTTAATGATAACTTTCAACGCAATTTACTCAGAAACTGTACTCAGAATCTTCAAATGCAGTAAATGATTGATTTCACACTAATCACTTTCCATTCGAATAACACTGGATCACTCGTTCACATTGTATAAATCAAAACGTCGAACCGGTCAAATTAAAGACCCAACTATAGTCTTTAGAGCATCAGAATGGTTATCTCGTACATTACAGGTCGTAGGCACTTCGGAAATCACCTAGCCAAAATGGGTCTCCACCTAGGAGGACTAGTTGTAGGTTATCTGAGCGTACTCCTGAGTCCGCAAAACACGTCCTAATCGAATGCGAGTCCCTCGTGGCCAGGAGAAGGGGGTCTTCTGGGGGCTCGTGAGTGGCAGGAGTTACATCCATCCGAACTGGGTAGTGTGATTCTCGAGCTTCGTAGGCAAGCGTGGGTGGGGTTGCCTAAATAGGAGAACAGGGGTCAGCCCAATAAACCAAAGGGTTAACGTTCGCGTGATCTAGAACCATATTCCTAATGAAACTAATCTAACCAAGTCTTAAGTTGTCATTTTGTACGGGGATTTTTTGTTTGCGAGGAAAACAGGAACTAAACTAAATGGAAACAGTCTTTGTTTTGTAGCACGTGAAATGGAATATAAAATCTTCTCTTCCACTTAACCACCACTAGAGTAAGAAAGATGTATTGCTTACCATATTTTCAATTTCTACACGTCCATTTTAAGTACTTCATTCCGGTACGGTTCAAATAAGTGCCTACGACCAGTTAAGCGTGAGACTCTTGGTATACATTTTGTAAATTACAGGTTCGTTAGCAAAATTAGCTTATTTTGATAAGTTCATAACAATCGTATTGTTCCATTGTTTTCGATTTATCTAAAGTTATTATCATTTAAGGCAATTCTTTTCTGAATAATTTTGGTTTGGTCGTCATCGACAGTGCAATGATGTAAGAGAAATTCTATTCTTACGAAAAAACAGTTTGTTTTAATAATATAAAATGTAGGCTACAACGGGAAGCACATTGATAATTGAATTCAGTGCTCAGCGATGCTTTACAAAGCAAGTGTCACGGAATGAAACTACTACACAGATGTTGAATAATTTAAAACATTGGAATGTTTTTCATCAAGACTTGGAATATTTACCAATCTAACCTTTCATTACCTTGATAAATAATGAAATCAATGTCCGTCAATTAATATCACTGGCTTTGTTGTATCACATCAAAGCTCGTTGCGTAAGATCTAATATTGGTTGATTATCTGTTAACATGTCTTGTTTTGATTTCCCGCCAAAAGTGATGGGTTTTCCGAAATATAAATAGCTGAATCTGAGATGTGTTGAAATTTGTTCCTTAAGATAAATAATGTTTACAGACCTGGTGGATCAGCAATTCATTTTCATAAATCCATACTACATTTAGTTGAAAGTCTAATAGTACAATAGTTACTTTTGCTGTTGTATTCTGCTATTCGCTGTAACGTATTCTTTTTGGGGTTTATAGACTACATTTCCAAATAGCTAATACGTTTAACGAAGAATTAGAGATTTAGATAGTCTTGAAGAAAATTTGTATAAAGAATAATTATAAGTCTATATATTTGCTGAAAATGGAATTACTAAAATATTAAAACTAGTTTTGATCACATTGGATTGATAATGAAAAATAAATCTAAATTAAATCAAGGACATGAAAAAGTTATAGAAAATAATATTAACATAATTTTGTCACCATTAGAAACAGCATCGTGAATTTCTTTGTGCACTTTGAAAAGGACGTCTGTTATGCCCCTATCTTCACTGTACCCGTACTGATGCTGTGATAATATATTGTTAGCTTGCAAATAAGCAACAAGTTGATCTTTGACTACCCTCTCAAGCACCTTAGACTTTAGAGAACATACTAAGTAGAGAGAGGGGTCTGAAATTATTATCGTATATTTCTTTGGTACATAGTAGGCTGGAATATGGCATAGTAACTTAGGGCGCAACATAATATACTAACCACTTAAAACCTACAATAGTATCATAGACAAAGTTTGTTACACAATTATTTAAAAGTCTAGTTACGGTCAGCCTTCATTCTCTCTATTTCAACACATTTGCATTTTCCAGTACGGTTTATTTTTGTTTGTAAAGTTTTCAAACTGTTTGTATCACATGCAGAAACTCAGGCCAGTTATATAATATAAAATAATCCTGACAATGTAAATCATGTTTAGTGCATAAACCGAATTTCACATACTTTACCAAAACAATCTGTTACATGGATTTTTTTTTACAAACTGCCTGACTATTATGAGAATGAGGTTAGGTTGTACTTTGTAGAATTATCAAACGATTCATATTCAGGATTGAAGATATTGAACATTATTCTTTTGATTTGTTAAGTATCAATTTATAAGTTAGATAGAATATTTTAGATTTTAGATGAAGTAAGTATTTAAATCAAACTCACCATGTTACAACGACAGAAAATGTTCAAGCTGTAATTTCAAAACAAACAAATGGTAAAAGAAATACCTAAACGTACTTCACAATAGCCACCTGAAACTTACTACACGTTATAGAACACAAACACCTAGCAAAAACTATACAACAGTACTAAACTAGTTTAATTCAGTGTAGTAACTTTACATGCGATTGTCGAACTTGGTTAACTGTTATTGATTTTGAAGTCTACTGAAGTTACAAAGTTGTCAGTGCTTCTCGCTGGTTTGCTGACAACAAACTTGAACTCAATGAGTCTAAAACTCAAAGAATAAGAGTGGGTGGTTCTTAGGTTTTACACTCAGAGGCCTGACCAGATGGGCTGAAAGGCTTGAAACAGAGTCAAGACCGTTTACTATGCTTTTTCTCTATGCCACCTAAGTTATGGGGCCAGAATCTGGGGTCATTCTTCAAGAGAACACACAGTTCTGAAGCTGCAGAAAAGGGCAGTAAGAATATTGTCGAATGCAGGGTATTTGGATAGTTGCAAGTCCTTGTTTGTTGAAACTGAAATTTTAACTGCAGGTAGTATTTATGTTTTTTAGTGTCATTTAGCTATTAGGAATCAACAATCTATTTATCTTTAGAATTTAAAAGTGCATGACCATAACAGAACATCTCACAACTTATTTGTACCAAGATCAAGGTCTATAAGTCAGCTAAATGTTGTCCTGTTTTAGGTATCAAATTGTTCAATCAAATCCCGTTCAATGTTAGAATGATGACAAGAAGAAATTTGAATAGCCTATGTTTTGAAAACAGCTCATCCAAAACCCATTGTACGGTCTGCATGAATTTCATCAAGCAAACCTGACAGAAATGGATGGAAAATTCGATGCTAAAGTAAGTACAAATGCACTGACTAACATAAACGGGTCTGTAACAAACCCAACATTCCTTTAAATATTGACTGTTCTTTCGTAGTTTTAACCCTTGACACACCTATTACAATTGTTATATTGTTGAACGGAATAAGTTTTTGAATTTGTGAAGTATAATCTGTTCCCCTCCCTTCCCTTCTCGAGAAGTATTGTTTGGCTCGTCTGAGTAGATTGAATCATCTGTTTCGCTACGTAGATGAGAAGGAAGCTGTGGTCTAAGGAATTGAGGAAGAAAGCAGTCAACTGCACGTGTCCACACAGCAATAAAACTTCTTGGTACAAAAAATTAATGTATTACAAATTTACCCTATTTTTTGTTGTAAAGAAGCTAAAACGTTTAGTTAAATTTGAAACAAGATTGTAACCACAAAATAAACTGTTTTGTTTTTATTTGTGTTCAAAATGTGAAGCCATCAAGAAACGTTACTTCACACAGGCTTTGCCTAGGTTTCCTTCATTTGCATATCATTCTAGATTAAGTATTATAACACCTGTAATAAATGTGTTGTATTATGTATTGTTTTCAATATAAGTCTGACAATTAGTTGATATTTGATAAATTGTTTGTGACAAAATGTATTGGACTGTATATTTCTTCTTTCAAACGAAATAGAAAAAGATAAAATAAGGTTTGGCGAAATATAGTATGTACATTTTAAGTCCACAATAGAAATAAGTTCAGCTAGTTTATAATTTGACAAACTTTATTTTCTTTAAAATGAAAATTATATTGTCTATAAAAAATAAAATAAAACCATATACATTAGAATTAACGAAATAAAGACAATTTATTTCTTTATCTAACAGAAAATAAAGTTTGGCAGAACTGATTATAAACTAGCTGAACTTATTTCGATTGTGGATTGGGGACTTAGATCGATTCGTGTAAGGGAAGAGTAATAATCAAATCTAATCTACTTTGACATCGCCTCCTTTGAAGCCTTTCAGTCTTACCACGGGATTGAACCTTATTACGAGTATATTCCTATGTGTTGTACTGTATATTAGAACCAACACATAGCTCGTGAATTCCAGCCAGGAAACTTGACTCTGAGGTTTAGGCAACTTTGACAGCAACTTCTGAACTTCTGAACCGTGTTGCTGAATCTACCTTTACCTTCGAGCAGTCACTAACTGTTTGTCGGCATAACTCGCCGAGGAATTGTTCTCTTTGCCAAGGTCCGTCGTGTCGTATAAGCTACTTTCAGATCATTTATATTTCCTATAGTTTATTTTCTTTGTTTGCTGTTAAATTAAATGTTAGATTAGATAAGTAGATTACTGGGGAACCCCTTTTAAATCGATTGCACTACAATTAAAAGACAGGCACGACAGATGTATAATGTAACTTAGGGAATAAATCATTCTAAAACTTGAGATGTTCCATCAAAACCCGAGTTAAAATATTTTTATTCGCAAATTTGGACGGCTCTTGTAACTCACCTACTCTGTTATTATCATCTACTTACCCATTTGATATGTGATATGTTCATGACGAAATGTTGAAACGGTTAAACACCTCCTTAAGCATACCATTACTTTGTTAGGCTACAGTAGGCCTAAGCGAGAGAGAGTTAAGTTCACAACGGATGGGAAATTCTCAAAAACCCGGTAAATCGATCTGACAGTTTTTAACATCTCAAAATAAGTTAGGAACGGTCATTGCCAATCCACTGGGCTTGACTTGTTATTATAGTCATAATCATAGTCAACCTAGTGTTATATTGTATTGAAGTTCCAAAATAAATAAGTAGTTTAATAGGGCTTACAAATTATCGCTAGGCTGTTATCATACCTTCAATGTGCCGTGGCTTTCTGTAAAGTTAGCATGGGCATTTCCTCATTGTATAGACAATGACACTTCGGTTAATTAGGGGAATTGAAGGCCAAGAAATTCCAATGAATGTTGATTTGAATCAGTGTATCCTTCTTTTACTCGTCCAGTTTTATCCGTGAACAGGGAATTAGAGAAAGTTTCCAGTTGGTAGAATATCAATGATATCTTGACTAGATATAACAACAACAGAGACCCAGCTTACTGAAGATACATGGCACGTGGCACATGGCTATCTCAGTGTGTTCTCGGTGCAGCTAGAGCGTGGGGGATCACCTCATCTCACGGCATAGGCTCCGTGAAGGTGTTGGTGTAGGCGTTGTTGAAGTTGTTGCATGTATTACCTACCGAGTTTTGAAACACTGGCCTTAACCTTTAAGTTAAGATTCAAATCTGAAATGACGTTGATTCATTGTGTGTTTAAACCATTATCATTCCCATTGTTGCTATCCAACGTATTGTTTAAAAAGAACCTTTGTTGTTGTCTCGGAAGTTGAAGTATCTTTAAACTATGAATAACTTTGAAATTAAATGTTCTGTGTCATGTAGCCTGGAATAATTTAACGGATTTGTAATTTTTTATAAGTGTTCCCAACGACCACTTGTCCATCCATTTGCCTTATGTTAAACTGATCATAATAAAACTCAGGTGAAAAGGTTAAAAATGCCTAAGTAGATATTCCAAATCCAGTTATGAGATTCTACAACGTAGTACAGTGTTAAGCGGATCCGTGGCGGATTAGTATCGCGCGCGACTCTGGAGCTCATCGCTCTGGTGGCGCGGGTTCGATCCCCGCCGCAGTCACCACTTAAAATTTGTAATGTGCCCATACGGTGACGCTAGGTAAAGGTCGAGGTTGAGTGATAGAGAGGACTTTCTAATCATAACTTCGCCTCGTAAACAAGACAAACTTTACCTACCTGTAAAATAATAATAATATATATATTTACATGTTAATCCGTTTACAAATAATCGAAATGAATGTCAAGCAACGTGAAAATTTCCCAAGGAAATGAACTTGTTCGCTTGGGGTTTAATCAGTTTCTCCAGCTGGGTGTGATTTTGTTAAGCAGTTGTGTTAAGCAGTAGACTTATTTGCTTGTTATGTGATACGTACAAAGGTAGGCCTACTGCAAGGTAGGTGCTAGAAATCTTTAATAC
Source organism: Matsumurasca onukii (assembly GCA_018831715.1). Classification (NCBI taxonomy): domain Eukaryota; kingdom Metazoa; phylum Arthropoda; class Insecta; order Hemiptera; family Cicadellidae; genus Matsumurasca; species Matsumurasca onukii. The sequence goes on from CM032064.1 coordinate 25,113,593, forward strand.
TGAACGTGTTTATATGACCGACTTAACTGTGGCAGTTTAAAAACTGTTGAACTATTTTACGAAGTATGAAATTTGGACATTAAAAACTCATTGGATCCTATACAATTTGTTTGACTAAACCAGAGGTTATCTAGTTATATTACATTTACCTGTCGAGCGCACTCAGGGCGTTCCTCATTGCGCGGGCCTCTACTAGCTCATTAGTAGATACATTAATAGGTAGAAGAGTTCAGTAGATTAGCACGGATAGTTTAAATCTAGTTATTTAACAATCGATTTGGTTTTTGAATTTCGCCATTTAAATATGCATTGCAAGGTGTACTATTAATGGTTCTGCTAGTGGCCTACATAGCGTGTGCAAAGATCGACAGTTATTTGATACACATGATCCTGACTAAACCCAACTGAAATAAGTCGAAGAAATTCGTTAATAAAATCTAAAAAGTTACCCTAGAGGTAACTACACGACTATATCGACATGATTGCGCAAGTACATACTACTCCAGTAGTCGGTGGGCCGGTACGCAGCTGGCATGAGTGTCCCTGGGCTCCCACTAGCTCTGTGCGCACTGCAGCGCTCTGTGCCGACCCTGTGCTCGGCTGTATTTGGCTTTGAAGACGGACACGCCCGCCGCCCGCCGCTCTTCACTCTTCACTTACCATTCAAATTGCACAATTATGCCCCACGCATTTACTCGCTTCACCGTGAACATTGATAAAGACTAGTGCATCTAAAGATCGTCACCTCACACCTGACACGCCCTGGTTTTGTAGGAGTGGTTCAACGATTATTATAAAGGCTGCAGCAACTCATCTAAGCAAGCAGCTAACTACGACTGATAATTTGGCAAGGGACGCGTGGAGGATAATAGATAAGGATGGGAAAAAGAAACCTGTTCTGTTGCCTGCTGACATGAGCCCTGATGTTTTCAACAAATATTTGTGAACATTGGGGAACAAAAGCGTTCACTGATAACAGTTCGGTACTGTCGTCTCACTCGGAACAAATATGCCCCAGTACACTAGCTTTGTGTCCAACTGATTCTCGTGAAGTGTATCAATAATAAATGAAGCAAAGAATTCTAACTCAGCCGGCTATGATGGACTAAGTCACAAAACTATTCGGCATTGCGCGAGCTACATTTGCGAACCCTTAGCAGACGCAATAAATGCGTCATTGTCTCAAGGTGTATTTCCAAGCAAATTAAACAAACCATAATTCGTCCTATATTTAAAGACGGGCTCCTAACTTACCGGAAAACTGGCGCAAATAATATTTCAACCATTTCAAAGTTTACGAATATGTATTTGCAAATAGGCTATTAGATTTTTTGTTTCAAAATAATTTGATATGTATGAGCAATACGGGTTTGTAAGAGGGAGGAATACAACTGATGCTATGGTCGATTTTGTCACAAAAAGCGATCATTGCATTAGACGATAAATGTAAAACTATAGGGTATTTTGGATTTGCAGAAAGCATTTGATTGTTATCATAACATATTATTTGAACGTTTGTATCACTTGAATTCGGGCGTATCCTTAGATTGGATAAAGTCGTATTTATATTTAGAACACAAAGTGTTCAAGTTAATAATAAGTTGAAATCCGAAATATGGCAATAAAATTGGAATCCCTCAGGGTTCAGTTTTAGGGCCAATTTTGTATATTCTCACAAATAATATTACTCAAACGCTTGGTAACTTACAAATAACAATGTACGCGGATGACATATCAATAATTTTAAAAAATAAATCACTTCCCAATTTAGAATTAGATGGTTATTTACAATTGTCAAATCTCTTTCAATACCTAAATAATAACAATTTACATGTAAATCCAAATAAAACAAAATGTATAAATTTCACTAAGAGCAATTGCTTGAAATGGACCCCTGATTTTCATGGATGATATAGAGCTACCGTTTGATAAAGAAATTAAATATTTAGGGTTAGTATTTGATGACTCATTTTCATGGACATCTCACATTAATATTCTCAGCTCAAAAATTTCTTCTTATTTGTTTCTTTTAACCAGGTTTTGGATTATCAAAATTTCTTTCTTATGAAATGATTTATACTTCGCTATTGAGTCACGGTTGAGATATGGCATTGTACTGTGGGGTCTACACGTAAACTTTTGAGGCTATTTTACAAAAAAGAGCCATTCATAATGGCAAAATTAAATGGGAGAGCATCTTGTAGAAATTATTTCAAAGCATTTAATATTTTAACTCTCAATTTATATATTTATGAATTGTTGTTATTTTATAAGTTTAGATCTTCAACCTGTAACTGGAGCATCTGGCACAACTACCCAACCAGGCACAGATTTCAGCATAGGCAACTTCATAGGTTGGAACTTACCTCCACGCCCACAAAATATTGGTCCAAAATTGTATAATAAGTTACGCAAAACATTCATGAGTCCAATACTTTAAGTAAATTTAAACGTGCTCTAAATAAGTTTTTAATAGATAAAGCTTGTTACCTGTTAATGAATTTCTTGAACTGTAATAAAAGTAGTGTTATTAGATTACTTTAATTTGATAAACATGATCCTGACTAAACCCAACTGAAATAAGTCGAAGAAATTCGTTAATAAAATCTAAAACGTTACCCTAGAGGTAACTACACGACTATATCGACATGATTGCGCAAGTACATACTACTCCAGTAGTCGGTGGGCCGGTACGCGTTAAGCTGGCATGAGTGTCCCTGGGCTCCCACCTAGCTCTGTGCGCACTGCGCGCTCTGTGCCGACCCTGTGCTCGGCTGTATTTGGCTTTGAAGACGGACACGCCCGCCGCCCGCCGCTCTTCACTCTTCACTTACCATTCAAATTGCACAATTATGCCCCACGCATTTACTCGCTTCACCGTGAACATTGATAAAGACTAGTGCATCTAAAGATCGTCACCTCACACCTGACACGCCCTGGTTTTGTAGGAGTGGTTCAACGATGCAAATTGCAAGGCACTGTCTTGTCTTATAAAAAAAATATATATTTTTAAAATATATATTTTGTATTTTTTTAAATAAAACAAAACTGTACGAACCTTATATTTTGGCTTTAAATTTGCCATCTGCGGAACTGCACACACAAATAACACAAATTTTAAAAATATGTACACAATCATATTATGTGACCTCCCTACACGTCCATTTTCATTAAATTGAGTACAAACGGTGTTTTTGTAAATATCTTAGGAACCGTCGTTAGTAAGCAAAATCGGCATACCGGAAGTTTGATTTCGGGGGAGGTTTCCCGATAAATAGGCTTAATCATCTAAATTAAGTAAATGCCAACCGTATTATGATGTCACCCATCACTCTATCCAAAAATTATGAACAGCCTTTAAGGCGTTCCAAAATGGTGACCGAAGACGAGTCAAAAAACCCCTCAAGTAACGAGATCGCCAAGACACTCTGTTGGAGGTAGGGGTTCTGTTATCATTTATAAATGTTATGGTAGTGAGAGGTCCAACTTCAGAACTCAAAGTACGAGTACACTGTACACACTGTATTGTATTGCATGTAACATTTTGATGTGAATTATTATCGTCGGTTTAGATCAAGTTAAGAATTCATTCTAACATCGAAAACTCTTTCAGACAAACACCATAACACCATTCAACCAACCAAGGCCAGTGCGACCGTATAGGTGAACTAGGCAGCTGCCTAGGGCGCCGTGATTTTGGAGCGCCGAGCAGATGAAACAAAAATCAAAAAGTTATTTTGGAAACATATAGTTAACCAAAAGAAATAATGCTAACCAAACTCTGTGTCTTATATCGTAAACTCGTATTATATAAAAATTTAATTATTCAATGACATTGAAAAAAGGCCATATTCGTAATCAACGTTCGTCGACCGCACGAAATAAATACTCTGTAGCACGGCTTGCTTCCCGCTCGATTTAATAGAAGATCGAGCAGTGTCACCATTTACTTTAAATGTTTAGGTATACATAACGATGGTATATAATTATAAAGTCAATGGTGACACTGATAGATATTCTGTCTGCTGGGGTTTATTAGCTAACAGAACACAAGTTCTACGCCAATCTCCATTAGGCCTACATTGATTTGGTTAGAAAAGTGAAAAGTAGAAACTATTTAAGGGATTTTTCTCATTAACTGTTGTTTCTCACTTTTGTAGTGTGGTACTGTGTACTATTGTGATGTGATTGTGGTCGGATTCAACGTTTTATTGTCTACTCTACCATATACAACATTCATGATTCACAAGTAAACAAACTGATAATCGTGGATTAAATTTATAGTTATTGAAGTCTTCCTTTTGAAGTCCGACTTAAAACAAATTGTTCCAAACTTACTTGTGGCTCTCCATATTGTGCTTTAGTATAAAGATGGGCCGATCACCGATGAGATATATTTTAAATCAAATTTTACAAGTAGGCTTTGCAGTTTGTGGATATGTTATAAAGCGTAGTGAAACTTGGAGGTAATTAAAGGCGGATAGGCTATAGCCAAGTGTGATGAATTATTTGGTTTAATGTTTTTATGTTTTAATTAACAACTTGAAAATTAACGAACAAAATAAAACTCGATAAAGGCTTTGAGAAGATATTGGTAGATTCGAGAGAAATTACAGAAGATCTTGCCATTCCAGCAACATTTCAATCTGAAAATGCACCTAAACGGCAAAACAACTAGACAGCTTTCATATGAAGCTGAAGATGAGCCAGTTAGAGACCCAAAACAAAGTTTTAAAGTACATTTTTATTTTGCTATTCTAAATACAGCAGTGATTTCCTTGATGAACGGTTCACCCAACTCCAAGAAATTGATGACAAGTTCGTAATGTTGTACCATATTGGTAAACTTTGAAGAATCCACCAAGTTTGTCCTAGAAAAGTGCAAAAAGTTGGAATATGAACTTAGACGCAATGGAGTGAAATGCATTGTAGCTGAACTGTGTGGAGAGCTACACTATAAGCCATTTCAAGACGGGTTTCAGAAGTATCAACACCAAAATATGTAAAAATAAGAAGAAAAACTTGTTCGTGTAAATAAATAAAAAAAACACTATAGCAGTCCTGTAAATAGTCTTTTACCTAAATTAAGTCTTAGGCATAAGCGACCGGCGTCATTACTAACTAAAGCTTCCGGTGTAGACCGCGTCAATTGGCTACATTTAACTTCATAGTCTTTACCTAGTCATTGATTTTTCTGAAGCCCTACCGTTCAGAGTACACCCTATTGAAACAATAATTTTGTGTTGTTTATTTCACAACCAACCCCTCCTGGGCATGTAAAAATAAACGTGTGACTAAAAGTAAAATTTGTTTGAATCAATAAACAAGAGGGTAATATACTAACTAATCATTGTAAACAATTTACTAGTTCACTCTGGTTATGGGGGACTCACAGTCAAAGGTTGGTTTTGCCTAAGGCGCTGAAAACTCTTGCACCGGCCCTGAACCAACAACTACTCGAATTACCCCTCTTTAGCCCTACGGTGTTGGTCAGTCAATAATTACCCGCTCTTTCCTTTGTGCGCCACAAATACGTCTACGACTTAAAATGCTTCCGCGATCAAAGCTGTGTTTAGGAGCTTCTCGTTCATGAACTATTGTAAGGTGTCTCCCAGTTCGGTAGCACTATCTACCCTGTCGTAAGAGTGTATGTCGCACCCTGTAAAAGTGAGATCGCATTTTGACTGGATAAAAGGCATGTTCACAAAATATAGAGAAAAGGTAGCGTTAACAATTTCAGCATTTTGAATGATAGTCCACACGACTCTCTCTCACAATTTTCTTATTGTTTTTTTGAAGATCGAAAACGCTCGAGAACTTGCATTTGGGCACCTACTCCACAGAGCTAGTCAATAAGACTGATGCGGGTGGATTAGGCCTACTCCAAAATACGTCGTAATCAGAACCTGAGTTTAGCAGAATTTTGCTAGTTCACTCAAAACAACGATTCCTTAGGCTACCTCAGGGCAGACACTGTATATGCAGCAATCTCATGACAACCCTCGAGAAAAGTGAATCCCAATATATTTTGTTGAGTACACCTAAAATTGTCATAGTACAAGGTAAAGGTAAGGTTTGTCTAGTTTAAACAAGGCGAAATTAGGACTACAAGGTCTTCTCAACCTCGACCTTTATTTAGCGTAACCGTAAAGTCACTTAACAAATTGTTAGTGGTGACGGCGGGGATCGAACCCAAGCCACCGTAGTGTTGAGCTCCGGAGTCGCGCGTGATACTCCGCTAAGGTGGCCAGGTCAGGGAGCGTGAGGAGTGGCATGAAGTGGTGTTGTTGATGCGGCCTAGGAGGAGGACCCAGGAAAGGAAGGATGGAGGCCTAGTGGCGAGAGCCGTGAGCGCTGGGAAGTGTAGGAAGTAGTGACAACTGCCCGGTTTGGTCTAGACCTTGATTCTTGATAGTGCCCGAGCCCTGCCTCGACGTCAGCTACCGCAGTGAGATCTTCTCATCTCTCAGTGCGACTGGAGCAGCCGACTCAGACGCGCACGTCATGGCTGCCTGCTCAACGGTGAGTCCCCTAAACACCCTTTGCCTCACTTAAGCACTGTAGTTATTTTTATTTTCTTTCAGAACCATCGTTGAGTTGATCCCTGAGTTCTTTCGTTAGTGAAGTGTTCGTTACTGTCTGGAATAACAATTTGATTTGGTAACTAGATTAATTCGGGTTTCTTTTATAGTCGAGATGTCAACTTCTTATTTCGCATTTGCCCTCGGAACAACCACCGGGAACCTTTCCCTTCTAATTAAATACAATAAAACCCGTTATTGAAGGGGTCCATTGCGAGCTCAAATATATTTTTACTAGTAAAGTGAATCGCGGTAAAACCACCTTTAAAGTTGAAAGTTTTCAAAACAGTTTCTCGGTGGGTGGTTCGGGCTATCAGAAATAGGTGTGCACTGTGCAAAGTTGCAAATTTGTAGGTCTAGTAGTTTGGGCTTAATCTATATAGTTTCCTAAGTGTGTATCCTATGTGTTTCATCCAACTTTAAAAGTATAATTCTTACATTTCTTGGGAAACCAGGATAACTGACCGAAGAGCATTCCTTAGATTTTATAAGAAGGAAATACAAAGAAGGACCTGAATGTGCTAAGCTTAGACATTTGTCTCAATATCAAGTCTCTAGGTGGCTTTTATCACATGACGAAACGTTCTTCACTCGATCTCGGAACATGAGTCAAGAGTATCTGTATGAATAAAATACCAGTCGTCTGTATAGTGCTTGGATCTACTTAGACTACTTATTCAGCTGTTTCCATATTATTTGGTTTATTGATGACTATCATCAAAAAAACATATTTACAGTATGTCATATGTTATCAAAATCGAATGAAATTTACTGGTTTTAACCGACTTCCTACGCAAGAGGAGGTAACCCTATCCGACCTGATACTGCTTTTTCTTTTAATGTTTGTTCACGTATAACCTTTGAACGCGGCTATACCTGTTGCAATTTTTGCGTCGTAAAAGCTCTATTTTGAAGCAACTAAAGAGACTATTTTGATGTAAAACTAAATTTCCAACAACATGGTAGCCTTAAATCATTGAAATTGTAGATTTTACCATAGATAAACATATTTTAGTCCAAACAAGTGAGAGTCAAATTTAACTGTCTTAAAGAGAATATCATTGGTTAAAGCTCATATTTACGAAGCTGTGGCCTCCTTCTCGACAAAAACGCACTTTTTTGCATTTCTCGTAATTTTGAAAGTCTTAGATTCTCTTTTTTTGTCAAAATATTAAACATGGTAATGATACTATTCTGTGCATAGCTAAAGTGTCTAAAAAAGCATCGTATATGCTTTGAAAGCATAGCGAATCACCCTCAAGTCATGAGGATTAATTCCGAAACATTACTGTAAACTATTGTATAGTCAAAAGCCTTGTGAATTGGCAATAAGGAAAACGAACGGCCCTTAAACGAGCAAATGCAAAGCTTCACCACTAGTGAAGTGAACAACCTAGTCCCGAGGAGCTTGACCAAGCATCAATACTACATCGACGGAAAGGAACAGTGTAGAGCTCAAGGTCAGAAGCTAAACTGTCACCCTAATTCAAACTCCTACGGCGAAAAATCACCGTGAGCGAAGCAAATCTCCCGTTGGTTTGTTGTTGCCATGTTCAATGCTTACTGTCATTGTTCTGCGAGCTTGTCATAAGCAAAGCCCTCGTGGCCAAAGAACTTAGCGCCACCCTTCCCCGACTCGTGTGGTAGAACCGTTACTTTAAGCGCAGCGATCGGATTTTCTTCATAGAAACGGAAGCTTATCAAGAACGCAGGAAATCATGCAGCACCAGCGGTACCGAAGATGAGGGTGATAAGGCGAATTGTCCTAAAACTGACTAAACGCTTCATTTGTTCAAGATCATATGATGTGATTATTAAATTCAAGATTGTATGATTAAATTAACACGTTCAAGATCACTCATGAAGTTCAAGTGACGAGATACATTTATCTCTTTTACCTTATTCCATTTCATTTAACTAACGTATTAATACATTCATCTGTTTGAAAACTAAAAATTGTAAAATAAAAACATTTAATAAAATAAACGAACCGACTTCAAAAAAGGTTTGAATGAAAACTCAAAAGGGGAAAAATTCAGTTACTAAATATGAAGTGTCTAATCTACCAAGTGTCTAATGTACCTTCTATGTGCAAACAACTGCAATTACCAAATGCAATTACAATTACAACTTCACAAGCAGTTTAAATGTTTAAAATATTTTACCGTGCCTTGAATGTTTTATATCGTTGGGTGAAGTATTAGTCAAATAAAAGGGTTTACACCTGATAAATACCACTAGTCTAGCCATCGTTGATCCAATCATTTCAGAGAAAATGTCCTGTCAATTTGAACTCAGCGCTGCTAATTTTTCCAGAACAATTTCTGAGACAGTGCCGATTCATTTCATAATCTCGGGTCTGGGTCTTACCATGCTGACAGCATGAATATCTCATTTTTCCAAAAGAAATTCGGTCAAAATAAGGGGTTTTAAATAAAAAGACGTAAGTGAACCCAAAACGTATGGACTAAATTATTGACCGATGTTGGTCCAATTGTGAGCAGCTGAGTTAAATTCTATTTAGTTTTACTGAACATGCTAAAACTGTCCTAGGGTGAGACTAACCCGTTAATATTAGAAACCTTTATACAAAAATAATTGTATTTCTTAAACGTAAAGATTATATTAATTACCTTGTATTAGGCCTGTAGATCCTACCGTTGCTGTAAATGTGCTACAGGCCTAATACAAGGTAATTAATAATTGAACTTTGGTCCTACACTGGGTTTCACTTCTAGTAAAGATTATATTTTTCATTTGCATACATAGCTACACAATCCGTAGCACTGTGATGATTTGCACATGATAACTTTTATTAAATGGGGAGACAAAGAACTAGTATTTCCCGTCCTCATTAAACAACAATGTTATTTGAAATTCAAGACAACTCTAACAAGTTAAGTTCAACAGTTGAGATCTGCCTTTAGCAAAGAGAAAAGTATAAATTATTCAGCTGATGAAACAGCTCGGTTAAAAATGTAACGTCTGGAAGAGTGTCAATAAAGATAAGCTGGAAACGCTTTATTTGTAAAAATCTTAGAAAGGAACTGTATAAACTCAGATAACTTTTCTTTATTCAAAGGAAAGAAACTGAAATAGCTTTTTAACTAATTGAACGCCTTCATCACGAGTAATGTTGCCTGCAATATGCACACTAACCGATGTAGATAAATGTTCATATTCGTGTTTGTATGTTTAATACCGTTGAATGTTTGTTAACAATTTCTCAGTACGCAGGTTTTCAAACTTCCACCCTATGTTTCATTATAATAACGCTTTTAGTTTTGAAACAAATAATGTCAAATATTGAAACACTTCTACAAGCTATTTTACTGTAGCATTTCACCAAAGCAAACCTAATAATTATGCACTTATAGCTGCTTATAGTATGTTGATCTGTATGACTTCAGCTCGAGCAAACCAGACCTCGAGAGATAGCCAAGATATCTACCAAACGGCTAATAAATTGTACGTCAGTCCTGAATATGAGTTCCCCTCTTTTTGCAGATAACGGTAAATGGCAACGGTAGGCAATACAAACCACAATACAATTTACTAAACGATTAAACGTTCATTTGCTGTACTAAACCAGTCCTGATGTGTTTGCATTTTCTTGCTCCTGTTTCGTTCGCTGACTATCGAAAAATAATGTATCAAATTACATCTATTGAGTTAACATTAGCAAACTTTGAATATCGCCTCACTATAAATCATGTGTGGTGTTTTCAAACATCAAAATAACATTTGAACGTATTTAAACATTCGAAATTTGTGCATTTGGTTTTAAATTTTCCAAAATCCCTTTTAAAAATATCAAGCACTGAGAACTGAGTTGTGTAAACCTGTAGAGTGTAGGGGGAACACAAGTGTGCACTACGCATGTGAGCAGCGTCAAGTTGCCCCTGATATATTATTCAACAATACAATGCTGGGCAGAGTTTGTGTTCGGATTGCAATGTTTTGATCAGAGAGATGCGAGCCAAGGTATAGAGGTACATATAGAGTATTATAGATGAGGCAACCATACCAACCAACACACTCCAGCCCAAGCATCAAGCGCCAAGCGCCAAGCGCCCACTTTTCCAGTTGCGAAACCAAGGTCGGAAAACACTCCACTGCCCACTCCACTCCACTCCACTCTACTCCACTGCCCACTCCACTCCACTCCATTCCAACCTCTCAAAATGATCGTGCTAAAGCTATTTAATAATCCTAATTTGACGAAGAAAGCAATAAAGCGTCCTCTCAACGTTCGTTTTTGTACACACCTAAGGCATTTCGACTGTCAATCTAGGTTTTGAAGGATCACAAACACTTTTAGGGAAAGCTGTCCAAACTCATGTACCTGCGCCGGGAATTGAACCCGTGATGCTCCGCGGTGGAAGCCGCATCTCCTTTACTGAGCTACGGGCACAGGCAAGTTTTCACAGGATACTTTAAACTCAGCACTGCAAAGCAAAGCGAAGCGAGATTCGTATCCGGGTCCTCATTGGTCTGGCTAGCGCGCTAACTTTGTGCGTTAAGTAATGATTTTGTAAGCAACAAAGTCCAACTGCTCCGGCTTTTCAAACATAGATTGTCATTGCTATCCTGAACAGTAAATATTCGAACCCTTGCTTGTTTCGAGTTCGTACATGATTGGGTCGGGGGTCGTACACGTGATAGTGCAGAACAAGTCAGCTAGTTTCTCGTTCAGCTGACAACAGACTGGCAACGTTCTGATACTTTCAGTCTTTAAACTCTCTTTCTTTACTTACCTACGCCGTAAGCCGTGTCTTACACGCACTGTCTATCTGAAAGAAGAGATTATAAATAAAATAAGCTGTTATACATCGATAGTATTTTTATCTTTCATTAATATACGTTTGCAACAAACCATACTTTAAATATCAAGACAATGCTAGTCTGAACTTAAAACCAGGCCGATACGCTTGTCATAGTTTCAGCCAATTTTGACTTATAAGCAGTCCAAAATGCCCAAAGAAAACTTTCAGAGTCCATTTTGGACCCTAGCCATTTATTTTTTGAATGTTGTATGGGTATTAAATATAGCTAAAGACACACTGCGTAATGGGCTTAACCCTTAAACGAAGTTTCACTGCCATAGCTTCAGTCAGTTCTGAGTTATAAGCGGTCCAAGATGCCTTAAAAACGTAACAGACAGGTATTTTTTGACGCCAGTTTCGGTTTATGCAAAGTATATGAACACTAAATAACCAAAAATTGATTCTTTGCAATGTACAGACTAAAGTCTTATTTTATTTACGAGTATATAGATTTAAAGCGATAACGAATTTCAAATTTCATTGAAATAGGACTATTCATTCCGTTGTGATAGGGAAAACCTTTTTGGCCGAAATTTTGAAACTCTCCCTCAAAAAGGGGATAACGCTGGTCCGACTTTTCTTACTAACAAACTTGACCGAGATATTTACAAAAGGAACATTTGTACTATATTTCATGAAAATCGGACAAAGAATGCGACCTGTAGAGAGTACACACCTATTAGTGAAAATTGATTTCTAAAGTTACAATATTGTAAACAATGTGATCAAACGTTATAATCTGCATTAAGAGAAGAAATAGCGTACAATTATACAACATTATTTGTAGTTAATCAACAGGCTTTATTGCTCTGTGGACACATGATTGCTTATGTTAAGGTCTCCTCCCGCCTCCACTTAACGTAACAGCTGATACAATCTAGGTCAAGCCAGACAAAAAGAATTCTTTCTAATTTGACATAGACAATAAGTCGTAATGTAATCGTAATCAATCGAATGCAACTATACATTCTCTAAATATTTACTAAAAGTGTGTTAACTATGCAGTATTTCATTCTGTAATGCTAGCTAAGAATTTATTAATTATGCAAGGTTTAAGAAGATTAAAAGGACTAAGCACCTAATGGTGAAATGGAGTCATCATATTCTTTGCATGAACAATTAGCATTTGAACGAGCAAGAGAGAAATACTGTACAGGCATGGTTATAATATTTAGTTTGTTCAATATAGTTTAACAGCAATGAAGTATAGTTTAGACGTTTATTTAAGCTTTTAACATGTGTTCTACTCATTCTTTGTTCCGTGGCCGTTTATTCGGATTTGTTTTCATAATCTATAACTTGCATTTAGAGATTCGGGTACGGTGAAATGACATACAACTTACTGATATTACACATTTATTTTTTAATTTAAAACTTATGTGGTTTGTCATATTGAAATAAAAGTTTTGGACTAACCACAAAACAAAATTTAATAACGTTTCGATATTCTATGATAGTCTTTACCAGTTGTATTAAGAATGAAGAAGAGAAAAATAAATAATTATACACATAAAAGAAAAATGATTTGAAACAAATAATAATTTTGAAATTATTATTGGTTTCAAAATTTCAATTTTAAGTTGTTCAATAATAATTTTAAAATTATTATTTGTTTCAATTCACTTTTCTTTTATGTATATAATTATTTTATTCTTATCTTCTTTATTCTTTATACAACAGATGATGACTATCATAGAATAGTCGAAACATTTTGTGTTTATTAAATTTTGATTTGAGGTTAATCAAAAGTTTTATTCCATTTTACACATTCGTTTGTTTCAAAGGTTACTATATCGGTCGATTTAATTATTTTGGCCTTAACAAGTGTGAGATATACTGTTCGCATCACAGCTACTAGTGCAGACAGGTTAAATGTAACAAAGTAGTTTGAAGTGGTAGAAATGACGGGTTCACGTGAAAGAGCAACTGTTTCACAACAATGGCTTTCAAAGACGAGTGAAAGGATAAGACAGACGTGTTGTGTTGTTGTCTGTTCGTATTCAGTGACGGGACATGTCAATGACGGTGTATGATGTGCAATGTGGTTGGGGAGAGGTTTGGGGAAGGGTTAGGGGTGCGGGGAAGGATAGACGATGTCGACATGAACTCGTAAACACATAGTGCTAATAAAACATCCCCAATGTTCCGAACCACAGATTGGAAAATTCCACATATTTACAGCGGATACGTTCCAATCTTTACATTGACGAATCCTGATTTCTGACAAAATATACGTCTCTACATACAGTACATACATAGGTTTTTCTTACAGCAAATAAAATAAATTAACAACTCCTTTATTGTTGAATTAAATTAAGGAAGTGATGAATCAGTAAGAATATCTTCATTCGGTATTGGAGAGTAAGTGACTAATTAAATCTGTGTTCACTGTTTACCATCAAACTTAAGTAGTCTTTACAGAAGAGATCGTTTCATCAAACTGTAGAAATGGGCGATTTTCAGATTCAATGTATTGAATGAAAAATATCCATCATTGTATTTCAATAATCAAAGCAAGAAATTTCGTTTAACATGTCTATATAAATGCAGTCGATATAAATGCATTACTTACGAGTTACGAGCTGGCACAAATGGAATACAAATAGATTAAAGAGCTGGCTCTTTGGTAAATTATCGTCTCTCATTCTACATTTATTTGAACACTTACACTTAAACTAACAGGAGCCATTTCCTTCGGATTGTTTATCTTTTGTGTTTTGGAAATATTATACCAGACCAAATCACAAAATGCATGCAATGTTATTAGATTCAATCAGGGTTACATGTAAGTTTTCTTGTCAACACATTATCGTACAAATTCCCACTCACAACGAAATTTCTTGCTGTCGATCATTATCAATAGTAAGTGGATTAAGTAAGTTAAAGTGTAGTTATGGATAAAACTTTACATGGCTGCTTCAAAAGTACAAGGTACAATATCAGTTCTGCTGATATGAGTGCATGTGCATTGGATTATACTGGTATCTCTATGTGTTATAATGCAAAACGTCAACGGTTTACTAAACTTAGTTTACTGAACCTTTTTTGCAGAAAACAAGTGTTTTGTACACACCCTGAAAATCCGAAGTTGAACTATTATTGCGTACATTTTCCATCGTTAGTGAACAAAAAAGGATCACGACCTTTCACTAACGATGGAAAATGTCCGCAATAATAGTTCAACTTCTGAGATCCTCCCATCGTCAACAACAAACTTCAAACAAAGGACCCTGAAAATGTTTGCATAGTGCATGAACTACCGTGGACGAAAGTTAAAATCCGTTTTATTTTCAAGTCGTCAACGGTGTAAGCGAACTAAAGAGTACAAGTGCATTAAAAGATGTTGTAGCCAAAGAAGGCGTTTTTATGGCCAATTTACTTTGCCGACATGTCTTGAGAAAGGGACGTAAACTCGGAACTTGGAGTGAAGTTGAGATTTTACGATAACATTAAGGTCTCACTATTCATTCTTTTATCGTTTTAAAAGTGTTTAGTTGTTTTAAAGTGTTCAAAGTACTAAGTACGTATAACGAATTGTTTTTAATAAGTTCATTATAGATTTCTTAGTTTATATTTTGGATATTTGCGATTGTTTATTCAATATCAATCCACGTGTATATCAAGGCAAGGTTAATAGAAGTACATAATAAGTTTATCAGAATTTCAAAAAACAAAACGGCTTAATTGACTTACAGATTTTAAAAAGTATGGCACTCTTAAAGGGCTTTAAAGTGGCGATAATGCGATACAGAGGACTGAGGAGTGAAGAGGGGTTGGCGATAGTGCGATACAGAGGACTGAGGAGTGAAGAGGGGTTGGTGATAGTGCGATACAGAGGACTGAGGAGTGAAGAGGGGTTGGCGATAGTGCGATACAGAGGACTGAGGAGTGAAGAGGGGTTGGTGATAGTGCGATACAGAGGAGAACTCAAGAGTGAGGAAGAGAGGTACAGGAGTGAAGAGTGAGAGAGTATGAGGTGGAGAGGGGTGGCACTGCGACAAACAGCCCTCAGCCCCTGACTTGGTCCAAATATTGTAAATAAGTTACACGTTACTGCGTAAATCTTGAGTCTCGACTCTCGACTCCTCCATTATCCTACTTTATTTGACTTTGCCATTTACACCGAACTCCGCTAACTTAACCTAACTTAACCGAATTTTGCTGCTTAGGGTTTCCGTCACTGTACCAATGTTAATAGGTCAAAACAACTACGTATGCGATGATTAATTTAAACATACAGGGTGAGTTTTATTACTGTTAAAGGTTTTGGTTGAAGCTACTAACCATTTGCAGCCACTGAAAATTCAACTTTACCAAAACAGCTAGATAAATGGTCCTTAAACTTATAAATAAAGCTTTTGAACGCGCTTTGGCATAAGTATTAAGGGTCAGCTGAAAAATCGTTAGCATAGTCATAATCATAGTCATTTGTTGTCATCATTTCATATTTTGGGATTTCCCCTCACCCAAAAAAAAGGGAGTGGGGGTGACCCTTAGAAACATTTAGTTTACCCCATCAAGTGAACACACAAATTCATTGTTACCATTTCTTTTTAAATTGTACGCTGCCCCTTTAGAAAATGGCGGCCCAAAACGTGTTCCATTTTTCAACGAGCAAATGATTTCTCACCATCGTCATTGTTTTCCAAATTTTGGGCGATCAAAGTTTTAAAATAATATGCGATTTTGAACATAAAGTAGCAGTTTTTCATGGGTGTAAAACATACCTTGTGGCAAATTACTTTGATGACCACAAAGTTTTAATGACCACAGAAATGATTTTTTTTCAATTTTGAAACCTGTAGTAACGGGCTTTGTTTATTTGATTAAACAATAAAGCAAGACAAGTTTTTTTAAGTTTTAAACAAGTTTTTGGCCGCCATTTCGAACCGCATCGTAAATATTTTAACGGTATCAATTATTTCGTGCTCTTTTTCCTTTTAAATGAGGGTCACAAAATGAGATGAATTAAATATGTCTATATTTCCACCACCTCCCATTATGAGGGTGAAGGTAAACTCCCAAAATATGCCAAAAGTACTTCAGTTGATACTCAGTACATATGCCAAAGTACGTTCAAAAATTTGCATTCATTCAAATGTTAAGGCGGGAGTCGGTCATTTTTGACGCCCGGTACCAATACTTCATAGGTATTTCTTTATTTTTATTTTATGGTTTATATCCATGTTTTCATTCAAAGAACACTAGCTACGTATGCATTTATGTAACTTGCAATAGCAATTTCCAGAATATTAAATATTAAACATTAAATATTATTGACTAAATTAATTTTTTGTAAAAAAATGAAAATATAAAACACTGATACACTCTTTACATTAAAGTCTTCAGAGAGACTAACGTACCGTTTCTCTAATATGAGCACGTGAGTACGTACTATATAAGGTATAAAACGACGTTTTTTTAATTTAATATAAATTGATTTTTATTTCAACATAAAAACACATATAGTTCTCGACTTTGTTAAAATGCACTGATCTACAGTATGTTTCACCGGCAATACGAGACAGAAAACTAAATTTCTACACATATGTTAAACGAGTTCAAATTGCTTTCACCTTAGGTCGAACGAAGTAAGGTAGGATGTTTCCATGTTATTTCCTAGATCATCAAATACTGTAGAGCCCTACCCCGAAGTTTAAAATTTAAACACAAACTCTACTGTTCTCAAAACAACTGTGTCTGATGTATCCCTTCATGTAGCCCATAATTGGTTGTCAAAGTTGTTAAATTAAACAAATAAATAAATAACATATCACTCAAACACTATTGTTTATTCGTTCGTTTAATTTGAAACCTTTGACAACCAATTAGTGGGTTGGCTACATGATGGGATACTCGTATATCACAAGAGCAGATACACATGTGCTGTGTGTTACATGCACGAAACCGGTCCTGTAAAATAAAGAATACATTTGACACCTCAGACAAGTCTAACACTTACTTTAATCTATTTAGTTTCAATTACAATAATTAGTCAATGGCAAAAGTAACACCCAAATTATTTGACAGCGTTGCAAATGTGAGTGATGATTATTTACTTTTGTGTTATAACCGAGTCTAGAGGGTCTAGATACTCGAACAGTGCGAGTGATATGATATCGTTGTTGCGGATCACAAAGACTGGCAACGGCAAAGGGACAGGAATTGATCAATTACTGATACAAAAGCTTGATTGAGTTGAGTGGATGGGAATGAGAAAGCTGATAGACAATGATCCACCGACTTTCTGCACACTCTGCTATCTTGTTTTATTTTACACCTTTTAGTTAATTCATTGCATATATTTTATTGCACGTTCAACTTAAACGTTATTTGCTATATTTGATTGATTAATTACGTAGTGTGAAAATAAAGCTGAAGTTTTGCACGAAATGTTGTTTGATCACTCGCATGAAAGGACTAGCGTACATATGTACAATTGCTCTTTGTCACGTTAAACAGAAAATATGTACAGTATAAAGTTTTGACATATGACTCAGGAGGTGCTTGGAACCGCACTGTTTACGTCGTGTCCTTCTCTTTGACGAGAGAAATTCTTTATTGTTTTGTAAAGACAAATAAAATAAAAATTAATAACTCTATGACCTGTGGGAGTTTGCTAACAGCTTACATAAAGCACCAGATGGCATGTCTGGCCATTCCTCAGGCCATGCAACTACGGCATGGCCAAGTAAGTTTATGAAATACGAGTATGTGCATATTACTTTCCTTTTACAAATCTCCATAGAAATACCCAGAGATTGTCAACCAAACCATTTAGCTAAGTTATCTGCTGTTAAATTATAGTGATAATGAAAATCAGGCTAAATAATATGGTTTGAAAATTCAACATTCAGCACAACATTTAAATAAAGACTGGATCAGTATGACCTGAATTCGGAAGCAATAGGCTTGAATGAGTTGAACATTTAAATAACTGCCTTCAACAAACGTGTTCGATAGAGCTGAGCCGTGAAGATAGAATGTGTTTAATGTGGGATTTATTCAAAAGGTTTTACAAGAGGTTTAAATGTTTAGGATAGCAAAACATTTAACTGGCCTAGATGGATATTTTATTTCATCGGTTAAGTATAAGGTTAGTTGTTAAAGTATCATCTTTTCTCAGTACGAGTAAATCACCTGTTCAAGTGAAGACATGTGGCAATTAAATATTAATTTTAAAGTTGTATCTTCCATTTGATCAATGCAATTCAGTTCAAGTTAAGTATTTTGTGACTGTGATGCATTTCTCCCGTGGGGTTTAAAACGCTTCAAGACGTCTCAAAGGCCTGATTTACTAGCGTAACCTACTATCCGTGAGTTCTCCATCCAAACAAGAGATATTATGAGTAGTATAACGGATTTCTTTTTTAACTTTCTTGCCCAAAAATAAATACATGAGTCAAGAAACTTGTATTTTATAGGTAAGTCGCATCACTTGTTTAAACTTTAGATAATGAATGGGCATTTCAGCTTGTAAATGTAAATTGCTAAAGTGGGTTACTTTATTTATCCTTATAAACTGCATCCATCGATTTGAGTTTCAGATTCGAGATAATGTACGTACCTCGGCAAAAGTTAACGCAAATTGTGTGTAGTAAATCTTAATCAACGATGTAATCCATCCTAAAATTTTAGTCGACCCAGGGAACAAGTATCCAACGTAAAATGTGATTGACCCTACGCAAATGAAAATTAGGGACAGACTGTTTAAACTACAATCAAAACACAGTAGCTCCCAAGATACGATAGGCCTACTCACCTCGAATCTTATACTTTGAATGATTCAATCACAGCCAGGGTGAACACTCGAACATCCATCACTCCCAATCCGACACAAAGTATCGTATCGCAAACCTTTAAAACACACACACGCACACACGCTTTCAAATAATCACTATTTCGACGGCTCGTAGCCCGCAACGGACTGTATAGAGTCCTGAGCAGTGAGCAGTGAGGTTAGGTTAGGTTAGGTTCTACAGACCTGTCATGAGACTAGTGCACATTTCGTTTCAACATGAACAGTTCAACATATCTCCATCTACATCTTCTACGCCTTTACTTGTCCACACGTCTTAATGTACAGGTTCGTGTACTTTCCGTCGTAAAACAGGCCTTATTCTGAATATTTTACAGGCTCTAAATATTACGTCAAAATCCCGATGTCGTCAATATTTTATTCCAGTGGTTATTAACGTGATTGCAATATAAACAAACTGTAAAAGATTAACAAATCATAACTCTGTATTTTTAGTAATATAACCTTGGTCATTTTGTGCTTAATTTGTTGAATAATTAATATACTATAAAGCCGTGTGGGTGACTGACGGGTGAACGAGAGAAATTTTAAAGGTCTTGATGTGAAACCGCCAGGAAAAATCTGAAAACTCGACTTATTTAACCCCCGGCGCGGCAGCGGCCGTTTATGGCGTCGGCCGAAAATGGGGTTGTGCAGTGGTTTACTATTTTGACTGTAGCGGCTGACTAGTGATCGGATCTTTGATTTGACGAAAAATTGATTCATGAAAATGATTTGTGGAATGAAGTTGTCTACAACTTTTGTATTTGACATTTCATCCTATCTCCAATAGGTAATTTGCTATTTCGCTTTAAAGACAAACTGATCAAAATTTACTTTTTTCGTGTGTTTGGGCTAATTTAACGGGTACTTATATACCTTTTAGAACCACGAAACTCAACTTAAGTTAGAAAAACTAAAGAACGCTATGCAGAAAAATGTAAAATAATTAAATTCTTGCCATAAAACATCTTATATACGTACCCAAATGCGTACTTTCGTTAGATTTTGATGTTTTTACAACGGCGACACCACCCGCGGTATAGGTCTTACATCGGCCAAAGTCATACTAAATGATTCGTAAATTTATGTTCTCAAATAATATAACTAATGAAAGTTGATTAAATGTTTAGAAGTACTTAAATATAAAAATAAATGATGTCGTGTTATGGCGTTTTAAGATAATGATTAACATTTAAATTGTCATAAATATAAACTATTAACGCCAACTTATTTGAAGCACCTAGCGAGGCCGCAGGCCGAGCAACGCCATGAGCGCAACGAATGGAGCTTTTCAACAAGCTACCGTGAGCGAAGCGAACGGCCCTCCTGCGAGGCCGCAGGCCGAGCAGAGTCTTGAGCGCAGCGAATGGCGCCTCCTATCAAGCCCTCCAGCGAGGCCGTAGGCCGAGCAATGTCATGAGCACAGCGAATGGCCTGTTTTTATCAAGCGAGGCTATAGGCCGAAGCGGGGGTCTGGGGGGCGTAGTCCCCCAGCGAGCCCGAAGTGCAAGTTAGTACAATCATTAATAATGATTTTTGTAACATGACGCGCTGGCCTTCAGTTATGGATTTCATAATATGAAAGAGAATATTTTGCAATTGTTAAAAACCACAATTTTCCATTTAGAATATAGAATAAACACACAGTTTAACAAAATCCCTTAAAAAATAAACCGGTCCAAAGATTTGATAAGTTTTATTTGTCAAATTAGGTTTTCAAATTTGTTGAAAACTATGGAGAGAAATGTTTTATCCCTGGGATTTTCATAGTGGATTATTCATAATGCTACGAGACAGCTGGCTGTCAGAAACCGTGAATACAATTTTTGATTAACATTGTAACAATTTATATTTACTATACTGTACATATACATTACATCTACTTCAAAGGTGTTTAGGGAACTACCGTTAGAATTTAAATTTACAGTTTGTTCATAGACACAACTTTTCCAGGCAGATTTGTATCGGCCCAAGGAGTTTATACAGATTCTACGCGTGTGAAACAATGTTAAGTACGAATTGTCTTGCTCTCAATTTATACCTGTAATTGAATACTAATTACTGTACATTGATATGTAAAAGCTCGATGTGTCTGTGAATGTGGATGTGGATAGAACTTGACTTGTGAATGCTGATTACTGATTACTGATTACTGAATAGTCGTTATTAGAGTGAGAGAGTTTTATAGAGTAGTGTCGGTGAGTATTGAGTAGGCCTACTGTACATGAAGAGCGCATTAATTAACTGCTTCGTCTCCGCGAGGCGAGTGTTCTGCGCTAGTAGATGGTACAAACTTTGTTGTTACTCTGTCTGTAATACGAGTATTTCACTAAACACCGGCAATATCTTGTTTTCAACTCAACGGATGGGAACTTACTGCCCATCTCAATCTGCTTGACATTGTGCATTGTATTTATCATTGTCTTGTAATGTAGTACATAGTCGTGCACGATTCCAACCCGCCACGGGTCTGCTAAATAGTACACACCTACCAGAGTACCCTGCACAATGGCTCAACGAAACTTGAACAGATTTTCGGAATAATTTTCCATTACAATGGACAGTACCAATTGGACTTAATAGCTATGAAAAGCGTTTAGTTAGAACTTTAACCAACAAAATCACTATATCTAAATATTTGATTCCTTGACGTTTCGTTATTAAATCCTTGGTTGACGTGGAGATATCACTTTTACCACGTGAACCAACGAGTCGTATCACTGAGCGTAAAGTTTGATGGTTTTTAAACGCGTTTAATGTAATACTCCAAAAAGTATCAAATTTTGAAAGTTTCACACGAAACACGCTTTCTCGTCAGAAAATGTTTACATTGAAAATGTTCCCTCAACATATGAAGTTTCCGCACTCTCCCGCATGGAAACAGTCTTGGCCTAGCAAAGGATTGTGAACTCTATAAACTCCAGCTTACACGGTGAATTTACTCACGGTTTCTGTATTTCTTTTCAGATGTTTACGTTCCTGGTTGCGTCCATCCTTCTCCTAGGTTTTGGACCGGTCAAAGGTATGTTCAAAACTAACTAAAGCATGAAACTAGTTATGTGTATAGTTGGGAAAATTGTCAAGTACCTGAGACTAAAGTTTGCGTATTCTGTCTATTCTAACCAGAAAAGTAAGCTACATATTACACCGCACTTACAATGATTTTTTTTTTTGCTCAGCGGATAAAAGATAGTAAACTTCATTTCATAGACTTTAAAAGTAGGTAATGTCTGTTGTCCATAATGGTAGTGCTAACTTTTAGTATGCAATAGCTTCCTTTGGCAATAATGAGCCCTATTTAAAAAAAGAAAAGAAAATGGTGCTAAGGCTACAGTTGGATGGTTTCATGATCATGCTGAACACTAGTTTCAATGACAACTCCTTAACCCGGCAAATGTTTATTTCTAAGAATGGTGCAACTGTGCATGTTGTTAGGTACTCTATGCGATTCGTTCGAAAGGGACGAAGGGAACTCCCAGGAAATATCATCTCACCTTCTGGAGACATCCCATGGCTCCCTAAATCACCTGTCTAGAGCCCTTTTGGTTTTATTTTATTTGGGGACGATTCATTTGACGTGAAAAGACAATTTTTAGTCTTAAGTTTCATATTTTGATAAGCCGCGTGTTAACGAATTTACTCGCAGCAAAAATAGTATTAGTGACTTTTTTGTACTAGTGAGTGTCCAAATTATAGATTATAATATAGTTAAGACTTAAACCCTACAATATAAAGACTTTTATAACATTTAAGGCAGATTCTGTGGGTTAATTATAAAAAATCATTCTTGGTGTACGTTACAATCTTTAATATTAGATATACACATTTTGACATTTAATACGTTTTCATTTAACTTAGGAAAACACTTGCCACACGAGGGTCTAAAAAAGATGTGTGGAATGAAAGGCAGACACGCGTCTGTCTACTTCTTGTGCTCGGCGCCGTTGTTTGTTTATAAGTTGCAGGTGCATTCCTCCCCCCACACACCCCAAGTGTCTCCAGCTGTGTCAACATAACCCAGCCCCTTACGGTCCACATCGCCAAATATTTTAGTTTAGTGGGAGGACTGTTCAGAGACGTGTCGGCTTTTTCAAATCGTAATTCCTTAATATTCTAATAGTTCCTTTTGTTTAAGATTTATTTTTTACCTTTAAGTTTTGTATATTTATTGTATCGCACATATAAGTCTTGATAACAAATCAGTGTTTTTTTAGTGTTTAGTGAAGTGTTTACAGTTTAGTGGTTATTTAGTTTTCAGTGAATAGTGTGTAATATAAAGTAAATATTAGTGTAAGTGGACGCGTAGTGTGAACATATACGGATTATGGCGGCTAGACGGCCAGGGAAACCTATTAAAAGTGCTGATCGTAAAACGGTGCTGAGTGTGTTTAAATACTTTCAAAAATCTTTCCCCGAGAACAACGTTACGTTTTGGGCTAAACAAACCAGTGAAGCTACATCAACAAGTGTGAGGTCAGTCCATAGGTTTCGCAAAGAAGAAAGACTAGGAAATATTGTCACGCCAAGAAAAACTCCTCGTAAAATTGAATACAGGACGAGTAGAAAAAGAAAATATGATGGGTTTGTGGTAGGTGCGATTAGGAAAATTGTTCATTCTTTCTTTGCCACAAACACTCCACCAACTCTCTCGGCCGTTTTACAAAAAATCAATGACGATGAAGATCTTCCCATGTTTAGCAAAACTACACTGTGGCTAGTTTTGCTAAACTGTCAAGTCAAGGACAGAGATGTCGCAGACCCTTCTTTTGTAATGGTGGAGGCCCTTAACGGGACCTCTAACGGTACCGCCTTTGTCACCAACACCCCCGCCCTTGGCAGGGGCGGCATCTGCGACACCTCTGGCCCTTGGACAGCCAGTAGTTCACCAATTCACAAACAGTTCGGACGTCGGGAGCCAAGTCTCCCACGTATTTCATTTAGTTCATTTATAGTTTTCAATTCGATAGTCAGTATTTTATAACTCTAGTTCAAATTCACTCAGTGTCAACATTCATCATTTAATATACAGTCCACTCATTTTCAAATTGCAATAAACTACAAATTAGACTTCAAATTGTCAGTGCGTTATTTTCGACTTCCATTACATCGCGCACCAGCACCCGTTAAGCATACCCTGAGAAACGCATTAGTAAACATCCTTTTAGCTAAAAAGTAAAAAAATGGTTTCACAATATAAATTGTTTTGACAGCTTACACAGTAACACAGTATTGAAATGTGTGTAAATAAATTTGAAGGACATAAAAAGTATAAATTACAGAGCAGGAATCGGGCCGGTCTTGGGCAGGTAAACCGCTGCCGCGAGTCAATGTTTTACGGTGACTAGCACAGTGTCTCTCATATGATTTGCATGGCTTACGGCGCTACCGTACTACTGCCAGGTGAACATGAAACCCACAAAACGTCCGTGGCAATAAAATGGCCGAACGCCAACGGCTGTGAACGGAGCGAATAAGAGTAACAAATTGCAAAGGAAATTCGATTCATTCACACAGCTTTAGCGCTTAGCTGCGTGTCAGCCTAGTTATGTTCTTAAAATTTTAATTTATTTCCAAAGATTCTTTGCTCAGCTCTTGCAGTTCTAGTTGTCTCACATTTCATTAAACTCACTCTTCTTTTAGCTCAAATTGCAAATGCAATTGTTCCAGATAATTAGGTTCAGATCATGATATTTAATATTCCGAAATGTTGAAGTTGCTAGTATGAACACATCTTAACACAGAGTCAGTAACGAGGATCCTTCATAGTAGTTCACTAGGTTTACTATTCAATTTTCATTTATCTATTTGCATTCTTAGTTTGTTATTCTTTAAAGAAACACACGTTTTGATTTGGTTTGCAAGTGCTTTTACCTTCAGGCTACACTATGCCCCGATTCCTTAGGCCTAGCGGGGAACGTAACAATCATAATAAACTATCGAATCACCCAGGTTTAGGAGAGAATTCGGTTGCAAGGATGGGTGGCGTCGAGAACATGAACATGAACATGTGCCACGTACTTGGGTGCTTAACAGGCCTCAACCCTGACCTTGGCCCGTGCCGACGGTGCCGTGCTTGCGGGCCCTTAGAGCACCCGGTTATTATTTTAAGTAAACAATAGAATGATTATGCCTCTCGCCTACCACGATCAGTTTGAATGTGTTGTTACTTTTGACGATCACGTATTATTCTACCATAGTTGAGTGTATTTTACTTTATTTTGATTGACGGAATTGCATAAGTTTAACAGCAGAGAGCTCAAAGAATGTTTAAAGGGCTATACACATGCTAAATACTTAATCTGATATTAGAGCTTATTGAATTGTTTAAGATTCGCCTTAAGGAAATACTTACCGTTTTTAACTTCCATGCTAAGGTGAATATTAACTAAGTTAAGTTGTCAAATGTTTTTGTCAATAATTGAATTTTCTTTTCAATAACTCAATCAAGTTATCATTAGAATTGCTATTTAAATGCATAATTAAGAGTGAAAATATAATTTACTAACAACTCTTGGAGTTGGTTCATTAACATCCCAAAGTTTTTAAGATTACAATTGCAAATTGACTAGTGGAAGACATGTAAATGTGTAAGTTTTTTGTTTTAACTTCTTAAATTTAATTTAAAGTTCACACGATATCAACGGGTGATTTTATTATAAAACTTTAACTTTAAACCTCTGCAGCACAAAACTAGCCTGACTGGACTGGGTCCCCTTGCATTCTGAACCATCTAATTAACACTCATTAATATGGCTAACACAATGATAGACACATTTTATACGAAAATACAAAATCAAACAGACAAAGCAAAACTTAACATATAAATATTTCCAGTGTTTCTATTTGTTAATTTTTGGAAAACCCTTAACCTCAAATTAAGAAGAATACATAGATAAACGGTCCTAATTATCGAATTACGTTTGGAAAATGGGATATTCATTTCCGGTGTTTCTATGTATTAATTGTTGAGTATTCCTTAACCTCAAAATAATAGAGGTGATATGAAAACGGTCTAATTATCGAATTACGTTTGGATATTCATTTCCGGTGTTTCTATGTATTAAAGTGTTGAGTATTCCTTAATCTCAAAATAATGAGAATGAATGTAGAAAAACGGTCCTAATTATCGAATACGTTTGGATATTCATTTCCGGTGTTTCTATGTATTAATTGTTGAGTATTCCTTAACCTCAAAATAATGAGAATGAATGCATAGAAAACCGGTCCTAATTATCGAATTACGTTTGGATATTCATTTCCGGTGTTTCTATGTATTAATTGTTGAGTATTCCTTAACCTCAAAATAATTGAGAATGAATGCATAGAAAAACGGTCCTAATTATCGAATTTCGTTTGGAAAAATGGGTTATTCATGCCGTCAGCATGGTCAAGACTCAGGCCATGGAATGATCACTGATTCCAACTTCCAGAACACACTTTGAACATTTCTTTACACGTCAGTATACTCGTATCTGTGTATCATCTCTACAAATCGAATTTCTCGTTCGAGTTTCGCCAAGTTTGGTACAAATGTTTCTTTTGTAAATCATTAACCGGTCAAATTCATTAACCGGCAAAATTGGACTACCGGGACCCCTTTTGGGGGTAGCTATCACCAAAAAAGGGGTTTAACTATCTAAAAACAGTAAATTTCGAAAGATTTTCATGAAATTTAAAATAAATATGTATTTTATCATTAAACATCAATATACCAAAACTTTTTAACAAAGAAATTGAACCGACTTCAAAAACAAACCTACAGTAAAATGCTCTAAAAAAATTGAAATAATTTGGTAATGCGATTCCTTATTGCTTTACATGCTACATTAATAAAAAATAAGTTTCTGGTGTTTTATGCAAACATACAATAATGTATACATTACACTACAGTAGTACATTACAGCAGTACTCATTTCATGGTAACCAATATAGTAAATATTAATTTGCTAATACATATTAGAATACCACCATAGGCGCAGACTATTTGAAATATTGTGGACTAAAAATTAGGAGTTGTTACAATCTTTTTTCACTTAAAAAAATATTGGAGTCGGTGCTGCTTCTTCTTTGATAATATTGCTTCAGCAGCACCGACTAAGCAATATACAGTAAATTTCAACACATAGTTGGGACCAATACTGTACAATACTGTAACTCAATATAGTATTAGTTAGAACAAAGTGGGGTCAATACCGTAACTCAATAAAGACACATTTATATCAAAGGGTTGTCAATACTGTAACTCAATATAGTATTAGTTAGAACAAAGTGGGGTCAATACCGTAACTCAATAAAGACACATTTATATCAAAGGGTTGTCAATACCGTAACTCAATAAAGACACATTTATAAGTAAGGGTTGTCAATACTGTAACTCAATACAGTATTAGTTAGAACGAAGCGGTGTCAATACCCTAACTGAATAAAGTATGATTGATAACAGTTACTGATGAAGAGACATAGAGACAGAGATGGACTGGTGGAGAATGAGTGGGAGAAGCAGGTTTCAGAAGCAGCACAATGTCCGAAGTTGAACATTATAAGACGCTACTAGTTCTGTAATACAGCACTGTAGTTTCTCAAGTCCCAACTCTCAAGTCTCTATTGTGCCGGCCAACCCCATCCCACAACGTTTCTACTCTATACTGTCTTGTTACTGTTTCAGTAGTCTACATTACTTCAGCTCGCAAATATTTACTGCCTTGGTCATATTTTATCGACTAGTTTGTAGTTCTCTAAGTTTGCATGTTTATTATTAATGTTTACGTTAATGTGAACAGATGCACGTAATCTGATCGAAGTTTTTTTTCATTTTGCAAAACAGTCTTTCAATGAAGAATACATTAACCGTCGGAACACTCATGAGAGTTGTACTCTCTAAGATTAAAAGCTAAATAGATTTGTTGCTAGAAATAAACTTCACCAAATTCACAAATATGTCAGGTACTAGTGTGTCATCAGTTTTAGTTTTCTACGCCAGAAAATTATGTTTTAGGGGTGAGTTTCAACTACTCCACCAAAAAGTGAAAGTGATAGGGCATTCCAACTCCTCCACCGTTGAGAGAGAGAGAGAGTGAGAGAGAGAGGAGATAGATGATTAAGAACGCTTGGGCACACCAGTTGACACGCATCCCTCAAAGCTATCGCAAAGGGTGGGAGGAGGGGTGAGTGCATCGGCCGTAGTTTTGAACAATTAACATAAAACTATTAAAGTAAATACTTCCACCATGTCTTGATATTTGTATGGTTTTTAACCCCTATGTATAAACATAGGAAATTGAAACAACAAACTTAATAGTTTACAGTAATTTATTTACATACCATCAAATCTTGTAAAACATTAATTCATCGGCCCTAATTATTTCAAAAACCGTTTGCTGACTCTTTCTACATATTCGTTTCGAGTAACTGTTCCAGACATGTAATCGCTTTTTGCGGCACTGAGTTCGTTAAGAGCTTGTTTTCGAGCTTTTCCTCCGGGTTTTCTTGGGGGTTCGTTGATTGAGTTTATTTTTACATACACAAATGTTTGAGTATTCAAAAGTTCTCCTGAAAAAGTGTACACATCAGGATGCGCGTGGTAAAATTTCTTAGCGAAGTGAGCGTGGAAGGACTCACATGGGTTTGTTATAGTTACACAGTCCTTTTCAAACAATGGCCAAAGTTCCACTGGGAATAAGGCATCACTTTTCAAATAGTTCTCAACCAGATGATTACTAAATTTCACACTCTTGGTACTGTTAGGAGGCTCTGCCATAAAATACTCCGAATAGGCGTCATGAACATCTTCCGGCTTCAGATACGGCAGTCCGAAGATTCGGCGTAACCAACTGCTTTGGAGCTATTCTTCTTCACGTAGGTACTTCCCTTCTTGACTTTTTATTTTATAAACGCTTGTCAAACCAAGATTTTGAGTTTCCTGTACCTGCAACAAATATAAATTTATTATGTCGCGAACCAAAAAGTACAGCGCTTAACTAGGCTTTATGTGTAGGTGTGACGTTCTTCTCTCGGTGCATACAAAATTAAAACAAACCTGAAAAATAGGCCAGCTCCTTAAAACTCATTCATGACTTTCACGGTTTATAAATTATATATTACTACAGGGGCTTTTAGTCTACCAGCTATCTGAAGTTTGTGATCAGGTAGGCTACAGATTGCATTTAATACGTAAACCCTGTAGAACTTGTATTTAGCTGGACAAACCATTTTTTATAACATTTTGTAATTATAAACCGTTTTTATAAACGTATCAGAAACATTTCCAGAATATATTCAATTTTGGTGCGATTTGAGTTGAATAAACCTAGCTAAATGTACACATTTGCGGAATAAGTTGAAATGGAGAGCTGGCAATCAAAAGTTGGACGGGATACTTTCAGACAGTGTAGGAGTAACAGGGGGATGAGAAACTCAGAAATACTCGTTGTTGCGATTGTAACCCTGTGAACCCTGACATTTAGCCAAGACATCCTTCTTAATTAATACAGAACAGTTATTTAATTAATAGCTGTGTTCAGTCGGATACAAATAAACCTTACACACCTTTTTAAACTACTGTTGAGAAACATAGTTTCAAAGTACAAAACGCTTACAAACGCCAAATGAAGAGGTAAACGTTCAACATCTAAAGTAGTTCAACAGTGTCCCTCTCATCTCTCTATCACGTTTGACCTTTTTATCGGTTTGAGTTTTAAATTGTTACGGTATTGAAATAAAACAGCTAGGCCTATTTTCATACTGTTTGTATGAAAATAGAAATTCAACTATACGCGTATACAGCGCTGTTTAAGGAAATTGTGCGTTTCAAATGCACGCATGTCAAATGTATCTGAAGTGATTACTGAGGCGTACCCTTAACAGAGTGTTGTGCATTGTATTGATTTTACAGAACCAAACCTCACTTTTTTCTCTTGGTGCACCCCGTGATGCGTCAAACATTGGAGCTCAGATGGCAACTGATATCAGAGAGGCAGAGGTAAGCAAGATACGCTGTGACGCCACAAGTGACGCTATGGGTGACGCTGTAGCTGTGACGTCACAAGTGACGATGTAGCTGTGACGTCACAGTGACGATGTAGCTGTGACGTCACAAGTACGCTGTAGCTGTGACGTCTGTGACGCTGTGCGACGTCACTACCCCACCCACCGGACCGCCCACTGTGCCTCTGTCTCACTTCTGTGATCCATACAATTCAGTGCTCTCAGCCACGTTTGTTCTATGTCACCTTTTTTAATAACTGTGTTATATAATAAAGTTATACACTTTCTTCATAACTACGATTTCCTTTGTTTTATTTGTTTTTGTTTTCGCCCATAGGCGTCATTATGGGCCTGATGGCAAGGACTATCGGTATGATAGGGGGTATGTGAAAGTTAGAGCTAAGCCCGAGGCCTCTTCCCCCGGAAAATATATCACAAATATTTATAACAATTAGACAACTAATTTTAGTTATTGCGCTATTTTGAGAGCTGCATTTGAAGCGTTTCCTCCGAGTGTGTTTTTTAATTACTAATTTAAGCTATTACAGTTCTAAACAAACTTGTACTCGCTGTAGTAATGTTAGTAATGTTCACCAGTTGTGAACTGCAACTGGCAGACTGAGAGTGGCAATGTGGCATGAACAATGAACACCATGCAACAAAAACACAACGGACGCTCCCTAGTGGTAGGCCTACGTTCCCACGAGAATCGAGACCAATGCACACTTAGCCGATAACCGCTAGTTTTGTGGCAAAATCTGCCGTGTCTATAAAACCCATGGAAACCCCCAATTTATGAATTGCCAAGTTTCAACAAAACCTGTCCACAATTGCGTCCGAAACTGCGTTGACATTAGACAGACACACAGACACAAAAACCAAGTTGAAAGAGAGACCGTCAAATACGCTCGGTCAAAATGCAATAACACTGCATACGCCCACTTATTCCCAACAGTTGTGCAATTTCAGTATAATCTCGTTTTGGTTTTATGGTGGACATTTTTATACCGTATGTTTATGTTACACACATGAAAATGTATTGTTATAAAGAGTTGTTACTGTATTATAATATGCAAAAGTATGCTTTGTCTCTTTTGATTTTCTCCAATGTGTAAACATGCTACGGTACCGCAGAAAACCTAGAGCTGTTTATCTCTGTTAGTTTATCTCTGATACTATTAAAATTATTGTATAGAACATTAATGTACTTTTTCCGAGTGAAGTACCGTGAAATTTTTTCTGCGTTAAGGTAAAAATTTACGTCCCTACAACTGACTTCCATCAGTAACTTCTGCGTCTCTTGACTCAATATACGCGGATAGTACACGATATCGCACGAACCGTTGTAGTTTAAGTGGTGGCTCGCATTCCGCACTGTTTCCCACACCTGATGCCCGATCCAGTTGTAGTTATAAATCAACGCTGAGATGCACCCAGCGGACCTCGGCTGGCAAGCAAGTGTATTAGCGAGCAGAAGTTGGCAAAGACTCTGCGGTAACTAAAGTTCAAGGCTCACGTTTGAGGCGATCTCATCAAGCTATGAGCTATGATCTCAACTACTCGTAGATCCAATCAATAAACTTACCACCCACCGGACCACCCACTTTGTCTCTGTTGAACCTCTGTGATCCTGATCCTTTGGTTTCCCATTTGAGCTGTCTGTCTGTGAGCCTCGTGTATACTACGTACGCCACGTTTACACTATGCTCTGGAAAGCTACCGTACACGACTAATCGCCTAATCGGTCAAATTGACTCATGTCGTAGTATCGAGAGGGTATTACATGACAGATCGTTTGTTTTGGTTAGTTAATAATTTAGAAATCACCTAGGGCCTAGGGGTCGTCCGTATATTACGTAGCGTGTCAAGGAGGGGGTTCAGTCTAGCGTTACTGACACTGACGTTCCTAATTTTTTAAACCAATGGTTACCGTACGCAATGCAAGGGGGTGTTCCAAAGTCGTTTCGTAACACCTTTAGAACACACACAATACATCATCTGCGTGTTTTAAGTTAAATTATTTCGCGTTACGTTACGTTGAAGAGGTTGGTTTGCAAAGCGTTACGCCGCGCTACACTTAGGGGGTCAAATTGCCAAAGATCGCGTAGCGTATTATATTATGAATGTTATAACAAGTATTTCAACAAAACAACAGTAGAAAGTATAAAACGCCTACCTTTCCTTTGTCTGTTGAACAGAGGTTTTGATCAGCGTGGTGGCTGAGCTGCAGGTTTAATTCATTCGCTACCAGCATAGGCTCGGGAAAGCTGTACACGACCAATCGGTAAAATCGACTTGTGTCGCAGTATCGAGAGAATGTCACATGTCAGATTGTTTGTTCGGTTAGTTAATCATTTTGAAATCGCCTAGGGGCTGTCCATTTATAACGTAGCGTGTCAAGGGGGAGGGTTAAGTCTAGCGTTAATGACATTGACGCTCCTAATTTTAAAACCAATAGTTAATGTGCATAATTAG
The DNA here is from genome assembly GCA_018831715.1 of Matsumurasca onukii. Classification (NCBI taxonomy): domain Eukaryota; kingdom Metazoa; phylum Arthropoda; class Insecta; order Hemiptera; family Cicadellidae; genus Matsumurasca; species Matsumurasca onukii. The sequence goes on from CM032064.1 coordinate 25,146,259, forward strand.
AAACACCACAAAATTTACCTGCATAGGTCCAATTATTAGATTATATTTTTCCTTTGTCAGATCCAAATTAGAATATTGTTCCATAATCTGGAACCCGCGTAGACTGATTACCACACGAGTCAGGTAAAATACCACACGTGAAATTGTCCAGAATAAACACCACCGATGATTACCACCGTGCAATCACCCCTCGTGTTACTCGCCACTGTGCACCGCCTCCGTGCTACTCGCCACCGTGCTACTCGCCCCCGTGCTACTGCCACCGTGCAACTCGCAACCGTGTTATTCGCCACCGTGCTACTCGCCCCCGTGTTACTCTCGCCACCGTGCTGCTCGCCCTCGTGCTACTCTTTCGCCAATCGTGCTACTCGCCCTGCCATTTGCCCCTGTGCTACTTTCGCCCTGTACTGCCACTGTGTTATTCGCCTCCGTGCTACTGCGCCACCGTGCTACTGCCCCTCGTGTTACTACACTGTGTAACTCGCAACCGTGTTATTCGCTCCGTGCTACTTCGCCCCTCAGCATTTCTCCATCAGTCTCGTTATTTCCTTCCCTCAGTGCATTTTCGCTACTGTGTTATTTCGTCTTCAGGGCATTTTCACACTGTGTGAACTTCAGGAATCAGCATTTGCTCTCAGGGCATTGCCCTCAGGCATTTCCTTTCCACTGTGCATTTCGTCTCTCAGGCATTTCGCCATCAGGCATTTCCGTTCTCAGCATTTCGCCCTGTGTTATTTGTTAATTGTAAGAGCCTTGCTCAGTGCATTTCGCCACTGTAGCATTACACTGGTGCCATTGCCCTCAGGGCATTTGCCACTGCATCTGTAATCAGGCATTCTTGCCTCCAGCATTGCTGTCTCTCAGGAAACATACTTTCCACCTGTTTGCTGTGCTTCGCCACTGTGTTACCTGCCTCAGGTTACTTGCCCCAGGTGCTATTTCCACTGTGGGTCTGCTCAGGTGCCATTTGCCACTGTGTTTGCATTCGTCTCCCTCAGGCATTTCGCCACCGTAGGCAACTTTGCAATCAGGTTATTCGCCTCCGTGCTACTCGCCCCGTGCATTTCCACCGTGCTATTTCGCCCTCCGTTACTTCGCCACTGTGTTACTCGTTCCAGGCATTTCGCCACCGTGTTATTCCGTCTGTGCTACTTCGCTGCCACCGTTACTGCCACCGTAACTTCAGAACTGTGTTATTTGCCACCGTAAGCATTTCGCCACCGTGCATTTCGCCCCTGTGTTATTCGTTCAGCATTTCGCTCCTGTGCTATTTCGCCACTGTGTTACTACACCGTGTACCTCGCCACTGTGCAACTCGCCACTGTGCTACTGCCACTGTGTTGTTCTATGCTCCGGTGGATATCGCTGTTCTTTGTGTTATTTCGTTCTGTGCTGTTTTGCCACCGTGCGATCTCCGCCACTTCGCGCCCCGTGCCATTGTAAACTTGCCACTGTGTTATTTCACACTGTGGCATTTCGCCACCGTGTTATTCGCCTCTTGTGCTACTCTCGCTCCGTGCTACTTGCCATCAGCTATTTCGCCACTGTGTAACTTCGCAACTGTAAGCATTGCCACTGTGTTATTACTGCCACGTAACTCTCTGCCACTGTGGCATTGCCAATCAGCATTTCGCCACTGTGAACCTGCCCTGTGATATTCGCCCTGTGTTACTTCGTTCTGTAAGCATTGCCACTGTGCTTACTCGCCACCGTGCAACTCGCTGTGCTATTTCCGCCTTAGCATTTCGCTCTCATGCTACTTCTGCCACTGTGCTATTTCAACCGTGTTACTCGCTAAGCATCAGCATTTGCCCCGTAAGCATTCGCTCCTTGTGTTACTTGCTCCCGTAAGCATTTCACTGTGCACTGCCATGTAAGCATTTCGCCACCGTGCTATTCGGCTTCCCCGTGATATTCGCCCTTGTGTTACTCGCTCCGTGCCACTTCGCCACCTGTGCTATTCTGCCACCGTGTTATTCGCCCCGGGCATTTGCCCTGTGCTATTTCGCCACCGTGCTGCCCGTAAGCATCTGCCCCTTGTGTTACTCGCCACCGTGCTACTTCGCCCCTGCAGTAACTTCGCAACTCGTGCTACTGCCACTGTGTCGCCACCGTGCTACTCGCCACCGTGTTACTGGCCACCTTAGAACTGCACCTTATCCTATACATAACTTAGTTTAATTACAAACAGCATAAATACATTAAAAATTATCATCACATGAATACAATTAAGAAAATACGATACATGTATCCACATTTTGGTTCCATGTTGTTTTAACGGATAATTGAACTTCTCAATATCTACATGATAGTTTGTCAGGTCGAGACAGAATCTGCAGCTAATGTATCACGAATGCACTATTTTTGCAAAGTCCTTGATGAATAACCCTTATAACTCGAACAATAAAAATAATACATACTTATTACTTTACTTTGTACTTTGACTGAACTGACCACTCCTAGATATTTTGATGAATATATAAATATACATAATAAACAATGGATATAAAGCTTCAAAATATTGACCAAAATCAAACACTCTCAAAGCAAAGCAGGTATTAAACTCACTATTACAGTGTTTATTATATCTTGAAAATTATAACGTGAGTGGTTTTTTTCAGCCGCTTATATATTATCACTTGGCCGATTTGACATTAACAACAAACCAGGTCTAGAAACATAAAAAGCGCCCTTTCGGCCTTGACAATCTTGATAAACTCGATGGAATAGTCATTTAATTAAACCTATAAGGCAGAATCTATACAATACATTATTTTTCATAGATATAATTATATACAATTTACATTCGAATGTATGGGAGAGAGTGAGTAAAAAAACTGTATGTTTGAATGGGATTTTGATGTAAGAATGAAAGGAAAATTTTAGATACACACAGATTGACGATCATGATACATTTATTGTAAATGTCCATAAGCAATAAAAATATTTATTTATTTATTTACATGCAGGCTCTTTTCACCATGACATTACTACTCAAACTTTGCTATAAGCGAGTAGACAAAGACATTGAGATATCGATTGTAAATACTTTTATGAGCACTTCCTAACTCTGCTGTCCGTATACTTCTTCCTTTTTTCTTGGAGACGATTTAGCTCCATGCTCATCAAATTAGTTTTTATATCTTCGGCATCTTATTTTAATTTTTGGATTAAGAAGTACACATTAGGATGAGGGATTGAGATTGATTTGTTCAATTTAGAATTTAACCTTCAAGTGGATTGTCGTTCGATGCCGTTCGTTGTAGGCATTCCACATTTGTTTTGGTGCGAATTGTCCAGCCATTGATCAGAGAAGTAATATAGAAAACATTTCAATTTGTCATTTGCAGGGGCGCCTCCATTATTGCAAGCCAGCCATCGTCAATTCTGTCCACTGGAAGAAACGCTAAAGATGCACATTGCCTCACACACGTTTCTGATTTCTTCGTTTTCTGTATTCTGCCGCAAGGCCTAAGCTTTGCACCTTCCTCCACAAACATTGATTGAAATGATAAGTGCATCCTGACAACTGAGCCCAGGACACACCCGTTCAAAGCTTCTTTGACCGATCCTTCAAAATCAATTTTAATTTTTGGGGACCAAAAAAATTGATTTGATCTTTTTTTAACAGAAAGGGATGTGTTACAGGTATGATTGACGGCAACCCCGTGCTCACCGAACCCTGTGGTCAGAACACTCAGTGCTACGTATCCAGTGGCAGACCAGTGTGCTCTTGTCTACCCGACACTGGGGCAACCCGCTCTCCTACTGTCAGCGGGCGAATGTCAAGGTAAACGATCTGTCTTGATCCAATCCTTTATCCTAGTTCATATACGGTATAGCTATTTTCTAAATAACTCTCCAAACCCCAAATATTTGTAATATATTAAACGTTTTAGATTTGCCCACCTGGTTGGTACGTTTTACGAATGAGTTATTTTCAATTTGTTAGTGTTAGCACAGTGAGCGCCCGTCAGACTGTGGAGGTTGATTAAGGTAAAATACGTATTTTGTCACTAACAAGGGTGTGACACAGTTAGGAATACGATTCCTCTTCTTTACCAGTCTGGTGTTAAAATCTAGAACTAAGTCCCACCAATCTATGTAGTCCACAGGAGTGAATAGTTATAGGTTTCCGTGCGGCTGGAAACTGCAAAGCCTGGCAAATTTGTACGCTGCGCCTTTTAGTGGCTGTATGAGGGATTACAGTTAGAAAAGGCTGCTCGTGGGGACGATGTAACATACGTTTAAATGTTATTCAAGTGCAGCTTTTGATATCCGTTCTACTTAGCCTTCAACGTAACTTGACGTCATCCCCAGTCAAACATATGCCGAGCAACAGACGCTATTAGTGAGTGACTGGTGACCAAGCTAGGATTGCACGATTGGTGATAAGGAAACCATACAGAACAGAAGCAGGACCAGATCTGCACGCTTATGTTGGTTATAAATAATTGTGTTTTGCTTATATGAGCTTATCAAATAACAATTTGTGTGTTTGTGTGTGTGTTGACAGACAGCAACGACTGTCCAGCGAGTCGAGCTTGCAGAGACTTCCAGTGCGTGGACGTGTGTGCAGGAGCATGCGCTCAGGTGCTGACTGCCAAGCACGCAACCATGTGCCTGTCTGCAGCTGCCCGCCCGCTACACTGGCGACCCCTTCTCCAACTGCAGATACATGGACCCTCGTCAGTATTCACATGTTTTTGGTTTAACGGCTCTTTCTACGGAAAGAGAATTTAATTACATAATAATCATGTCATAACCCTTTAGCGGTGTTCTAAATCATTCTAAATTGTCCTCACCATGGACAAAAAAGAGTTTATTTTATAGCTTGGTTACTCTAAATTCGACAAAGTGTAGTTGAGAGTTGATATTAAGCCTAGAAAGTCCAGCTGACACATTCCCTGCCACGCAATACTACTAAATAATTAGATTAGTTTTAGTTTGATGGCATGCAATTACGCCACATTGCCCTCCCTCTCCATGAGTCCATGTGAGCACCCCTCCCCACAAAACAACACGTGAGAAGCCGGGGAACCTTGCACTGTTTGTTCTTGAGGAATTTAAAAAATTGACATTAGAATTTAAACTAAAGTAAAGGCAGCAGACAAAGGTTGTTATTGATTACTTCAAAGTAATAACAGCTTCACTCTGTGAGACAACCACACCTCTGGCTCGAATACCTACAGAACCAGTCTGTGTGCATGACACTGATTGACACTATTGATTACACCAGCTGACACCCATTAGCGGAATAATTCATCAGGTTGGCATGGTATCAACACTATCTTTGTAATTTATCCGTGGTGAAATTTATCTTAAAATGGGAAAGTCGGCAACTAAAATTTTACTCAGCCACTCAGGTTCTTGGATGCTCTTGGATCAGAGATATTATGTAGGTTTTTCAATATGAGGAAAACTGTACACCCCATACAAAAATCTTCAAAAATGTCTACACTACTGCTAATATTATACAGCAGTAAACACATTGAAATATTATGTTATATAGCTGCACTCAACATAAAATAATAAATACATTTCAGTAAAGAAATAAAAAGTTAAGAGTAAAGTTTGCATTGTTTAACAACGAAGTTAGAACAACAGAGTCCTCTCTACTACTCAACCTCGACCTTTACCTAGCTGCTAGCTGTTACCACACAGTCGCCTAACAAATTGCTAATGGTGACTGCAGCCTGCGGGATCGAACCTGCGTCATACTATAATAATATGTTCAAGTTGAGTGTGTGTGTGCAGAGGAACTGTGCCAGCCCGCCGCCTTGTGGTGCTAACACCAAGTGTGAGGTGATCAACAACACCCCCGTGCACTTGCCTCCCGGCTATGTGGGCTCTCCTGTCAGGCTGCAGGCACGCGAGTGTGACAGTGACTACGACTGCCCGAACTCTCAGAGTTGTCAGAACTTCGCGCGCTCTGCCTGCGCTGCCGGCGTGGCGCACCCACCGCCAACTGTGTCGCAACAACCACCGGGCCGTGTGCTCTTGTCCTCCAGTAAGTGCCATCTTCAGGCTTCATCTGAACAGCTCATCTGAGAAATACAAAGGCGTCAAAATACAAAACTAATTTAGTTAATTGAGAAATTCTTCTAGAGTGTAGAAAGGTTTACCACAGCCACAATGAGATAGTTTTTCATCTTGCCTCTCGCGTGAGCAGGTTTTCTGAAAGTGGCTGTGCAACTCTTTTGATACTTTACTTTGTTTTGAAACACCGACCACTCTAGAAAGTATTTTAAGGTGAATACGGAATGAATGGTGAGTACGATGAGTGTTTTGGGGATGATAAGGTGTAGTATTGTTACAAACTAGTTTACTGTTCCTTAGATTTGGTCATTTGTTAATAGCCTAACAACCAATGGAATGGAACCACCGGATTTTTGTGTCTTAATCTAAATACGACCTATTAGAAGAGATATGTTGCCACTAAGGCACTGACCCTCACCCATGTTATACATACACTATTGCCTTGTAGGGTTACCGGAGACCCGTACCAGTCGGCGCTGAGTGCCTGACCCACGGCGACTGCCCGCCCAGCAAGCTCCTGCATCAACGCTAAGTGTATTGACCCTCTGCTCGGGTTCTGGCGCCAACGCCAACTGCAGAGTCCGCGACGAACCACCGCTGTCTGCAGCTGTCCTCGAGATATGACTGGCAACCCCTTCGTCCATTGCCGACCCTTTGAAAAAGTAATTAATCAATTGTACTTTACACTTTCCTTTTACTTTGTTTTTTATTATTTGTTAATTTGTTGAATTATTTAGCACTTTTAAAGAAACCAAAACTAAATGGTTTATTTAGAAATAAGTGGAAACTTGTTTTTTTAATGGCAACAATATTTAAATTTAAGTTTCCATAAAACATCAACGCATTAGTAGTATAACTATGAACCTTCTAGAAGCCTAGTTCTTAAAGATTGACTATGCTAAAAAGTATCAAGAAAATTACTTAAACTACATCCTTTTCAATATTGAGTAGTTTTGTATCGGTCTTTGAGTGTAACTTTTCAAGGAAGCTGGATCAAGTGTTTAAAACGCTACTGAAATCTGCGATATTACTTTGTGTCATCATTTCGTTGCAACGGATAGAGTGCTTTACATGCAGTCGCAGATGCAATAGAGTGCACACGTGACTACTGACTAATCACGTGACTACTGAATCACGACTACCGAATATACTGACTAATGGGCGGTAATTGTATCAACTTGTAGCTGTGGTGGTGCGCTCGCCTCCGATGATGCTTCGCAGTTGTCCTCTACTTCTGGGTCGCAGTCAGTAAGCTATCGAGAGTTCCAGCCCGTAGTTCCTTTACTGTGAAAACATACTATCTGCAAATACGGGTTCTAAATAATTCTTTGACATAAATACAGATTTTTGAATTTAGTAGAAACAATTATATCGATCAAAGGAAGATTTAAAAGCGGCAAGTTCCACACAAACGGACACTTGATCGAAACAAATGTTTACAACAAGTGTTTGATTGGAAAGTTAGTCAGAGGAAAGTTACTAAATGGAGATGAGTAGCCTGGACTGACGAAAGAAAATTAGCTATTCGAAAAGATGAAGCAAGTCTGGGCACAATTAAAAGCCAGCTTTTCAAAACAATGTTAACCTTTTTTGCATGGTCCGATTGGTCCTGTACATGAATCATAATAATTTTACTCAAAACTAACGAGGTATATCTCCAATACACATATTTTATTTCGTTAACTAAAGTTTATTTGCAAGTTAAAACAATTTTATTTGTAATATATTATGGCTAGAAGTAAATACAATTTAGAAAAGAGTGTTTCCCCAAATCTGGTAAGCCTAACAATCAATAGTGTAGATTTACCAGGTTGGGAGCCACTTAAAAGCAGGTTAACAAAGCTAAATACATATTATTTTGATTAACATCATCATAAAATCATAGCTTTATGAAAATAATATGATCAATACACCATTATACCAATTAATATGAATCCCGGTACAAATATTACCTGCTGAAATTAAAACATTGATTAGTAAATTAAATCAAACGGTATTTTGGTAGGATATTCAATATTGAAGCAAACCAATTTTCAGTATCCTTCCATTTTGCAAACACCTTGAGCCTGCTATGGACAGTATGTTTTCACTGGTACAGTATTTAGTTGAATAGTTAGAGTGCACTAAGCTGGGCTTAAATATGTCTTGATGTACAAACTAGTTTAGTTTAAATAGTGCCTTCTCCATACTATTTAGTTCCTGTATATATTTGTTGGTGTCCTGAAATTCAACAAAAAGTATTTTCAATGTAGTTTTCATCGGCAAAAGTCGGTTTTCAAACTTGACTCCTTGAGAACGCCTTGGTACAGGTATTTTGCTTTAGAGTTGTGTTTCCTTGCATACTCAGTACTAGCTGATGTGGTTTCTTTAAAATTGCTACACTCTAAAGATTGTCATTGAATGCACTTTGCTTGCAAATAGTCTGAACTATTTAAAATTATCAAACACTCATTTAAAATACATAACCATCTATAAATCAAATAAACGCATATGTAGCTTATACCGGTGGCCAAGATGCTGTACTTTTATGAAAAAATGCATCTCAGATGCCATAAATAAATTTATGGAATTTGCTGTTAAGGGCATGGATAGAAAAATGAAGACAATGAGTATACTTTGAGAACCAATCAAAGGCATTTAACACTTAATGATATAGGATGAGAGGGACTCCAAAATGGATTGAAAGTCATCTATCAATTAGGAGACAGGTCGCAGACTGATTCGAACAAATTCTGCTCAAGGTTCTATTCTGGGACCTATATTGTTTAATATTACTATCAATAACTGTAAATACTCCCTTCAAAATACTGTAGATATAGTCCAATATGCTGACGACACTATACCTTGAGCTTTAGCTCTCAAACTATTGAAAGCTTGAGATATCAGCCTATAAAAATGTTAACTCAGTGTTCAGTATTTTGAAAATTTAAATCTTAAACCCATTTAAAACGTTGTACATAAACTTCAGTCTTAGTCATTTTACAACTGACAAAAATCGTCAAATAATGTTAGGAGACCAAGTTATCAATGAGATTGATTGCTCAAAGTTTTAGGAATCTACATCGACAAATCTTTATGCTGGGATAATCATGTCGACCACATGTGTAAAAAGGTATCTTCAGTTATTTTTCTATTAAGAAAGCTATAAAAGGTTTATGTTCTACAAATTCAACTAAAGTAATCTATTTTGGATTAATACAGCCTCATCTCTTAAAGCATAATATTCTGGGTAGCTTTGCTGAGACTAAATTACTAAGATCATTTGGGTTATTGAAGTGTACAGGCAAATTAGCTAACGATTACATATACCGTACATAACAGACTACCTATGCAAGCTGGTGTAATTATTGAACAAACTTTCTTTAGAAAATAAATCTTCACTATCAGATCTTTTCTTTTCAAAATAAACTTAAAACCCACTTGCTAGCTATGGCTCCTTACTCTGTAGCGGAATTTACTGAAGGAGTTTGAACTTCATTTATACCTTGTTTGTAAGATTATTTTAATATACTAGAACCCTCACTTCCTAATCAGTGGTTAATAACCATAGCACACTAATCACAATAATGTTATTCATTCATTGATTTCACCACTGTTTGTATCATTTTCACCTTGTTGTCAACACAATAATTATGTATTGTTAATTGACAAATAAATTAAATTAAAACTTTATAGATAGACGAATTTAACTTGTAGGCTAATAAGTAAATACAATCATTATATGAAAGGTTCTTTTGAGTCTTTAAAAAGTTAATAGACTGGAATCCTATTCCAAATTTAGCTATTTTGTACATAATATTTTCATCACACAAGATATTATATGATAGTACTGTGTTTTCAGCTGATCTGTGCATTCCGAACCCGTGTGGTCAGAACGCGCGGTGTGAGCCAGGACACGACAGGAGTGGCAAGGAGAGGCCTGTGTGCACTTGTCTGCCGGGGTACCTGGGAGACGCACTCAGTTACTGCAGACGCGGAGAGTGCAGTACTGACAACGACTGCCGCAGTGATCAGAACTGCATTAACTACAACTGTGTGTCCTCGTGCAGTAACCAATGCGGTACCGACGCTGTATGTAACTCTCGCAATCACATCGCTGTCTGCTCCTGTCCCCCCGGCTACACCGAGACGCCATCTCTCGCCAGTACCCAAGCACCTGTGGCCCGCGACTTTCTACAACAAGTACAAGAAGTAAACCGACCAACCGATTCAATACATCCCTAGGTTTCACTGTGTTCAGAAGCTCTTGAGTAATTGTGATAGATATGCTTTAATACAGGGTAGACAATTTACTTTGCCATGGTCATTTAAATTGTTCTAAATTTCCTCTTTTTACCAGAGGTTTTGATGATGAACATGTTTAGCTCGAGTTGAACTTATTCTTAGATTAAGATTCATGATAAAATTACAAAAATACTGCACGGACTGTTGCACTTAAAAGACTGTGGACAAGTATGAATTGCCAATAACAGTTCTCTCACTCAAAACAACCAACGCATAATTAAGTTCGAACGATTGATACTACTAATTTGAACGATCACTTTAAAATTACACTTACTATCTATTTAGTTAGAAGAGGACAGAATTTGTTTTACGTTAAAGCTAGGTATCGCTTGCACGATTATGTAATTTTTTTACCAATAGGTCTACCGTACGATCTCTGAAAATGACCACATAATTCTATACAATCTTCTTAACAAGACACAGCCTTTTTATTTTATATTTTTTAAGTAAGCCACAAAACTAATTCTAATGTTTAAATAGAGAACATTTGTTTAACGGTTATAAGATATGAAGAGCCTTTATCATGAGAACTTGAAATTAGAAGTGTTGTTTTTTTTGTGGTTGACTAATAATCCTTTTAAAATCAAACTTATATTCCATGTTTTGTTCTAACTTTACTACAGATTTAATAACTTACGGCAAACTGCATGCCATTTAACTTTTCACACTTGTAAATAGTTAGGGACACTACCTGTAGATATTAATATTTAAAACATAAAGACTTTACATTTAGTTATAATTTTAGTTATATATTTATTAAAATGTGATTCACTTGTCAATAAAATTAGCCATAGACCAAGAACTTGTTTTATTACCTTCCAGTTGTACTAAACACTCGATGAACAATGAATGAATAACTGATGGTTAAGTATAAGAACGGAGTAGCGAGCTTGATGATTCTAACTGTATCATGGTTCACCTTTTATTAAGGCCAATTAACCATAACTTCGGGTTACCAAAACGTTGTCAATATTTGAATAAATATTTCTTCAGTTTAAAAACACATGAGTTTGTATCATATGAGTGGCACTTACAGAATATAATAAAATAGAAACTTTAATGCAGGACTAAAAATAATACAAAACTTGTTTAAGAAAAAAGTTTTTTAAAGCTAAATTATTGAATATGTATATTCGTAATAAATTCAGAACGAAAAAGGCTAATTACAAAACCAATCATCAAATCTACACAAAGGCATCCCTTACTGGCAAAGCTAAGCCCAGTTATAAGGGAGCCTAACGCTTAATATTACAGTTTAAAACAACAAAAATGTACAAACAAACTAAAATAAAGTTAAGAGGAAACTTTAAAACATAAGAATAAACACTATACATTTAAGGCAAGTTGACTAATGGGACACTACCCCAAGTACAATTCTTCGGATAGTCGGTGTTCAGTTGTCCTGGTTGACAAAAATTAAGTATAATTTTAAGTATTTATACTAAAACTTGACGTCCACGCTGTCTGAAACTGTGTTCCACGCACTTTAAAATACAAATATTTAACACCTATTACAATATTTAACGAATATTATGCAAGTACTTCAGAGGCAGAATCCAACTATGATCGTAAGCCAACATGGTCGATTCATGTTTAATTTCAGTTTTGTACAGTAAAACATAAGTTTTTCATTTCGAAATTTATATAAAAGTAAACAGAAACTAATACAGATTACACTGATGTGCACCAATTAAATATTTATTTTTTTTATTATTATTATTTCTCCAGTGTCTCCAGTGTACATACAGTGTTTAAATATATAATAACACAAAATATTTTGAAGAATACTCCCCAAAAAGCATGCTTGTGGTTGGGGAGGCAGGAGTTCTAGAGCACTATAATAATTTCTTCACTACACCACCGTACAATTATATTACAAGTATAATTAATATTGTTGACTAGATATAAATATATTATTATGCTAAGCTAAAATAAATAACATACATTTCAAATAAACTAAATATTTTAATACAAAATTAATAAAGTTTGTGGCGCACATTTCACCACAGCCTCCAGTGTGATCCAACCATCATCGCTTAAAACAATTTCAATTTATTTTTAAACGTTATATTTTTTAAACTATCTTCTTTTAAATTTTTAAAAGATTAAAGGCTTTAGGGCAAGGTACGCAATACTTCTCTGACCGGCAACTGTAAACTTTCTGGGCACCTCGACCAGGCCAGCCTCCTCACCGAGATCCAGTCTGCCGAGAAATCGGTACAATGTGCCATTCTTTAAGTTGTATAAAATTATACCGCAGTAAAAAGTCCTTTCAAATTCAGCACTTTAAATTCTTTGTACAATAAATTTGTTGGAAACATTTTGCTTTTGAGAATTATTCTCAACAAAGAATTTTGAATAGTTTTTAAAGAAGAAAGAGTATTTTCGTACGCCCAACCCCAACCTATTATGCCGTACTGAAGTATTGATTGCGCAAGGGAAAAATACAACATTCTCATTACACTCAGCGGTAATACAGGTCGCAGCCTCACAATCAGCTTTGTTTTGCTCTTTTGTAAGTCGATCAATATGAACATCCCATTTGAGATGCTGGTCGACCTGCACCCCTAAGTAACTAATGTCATTGACTTGCTGTATTCTCCTGCATGTCTCTTGACAATCAATTTCAGTACACTTATCGTTATGGATATAAAGTTCAAAACCTTCAGGCTGGCCCCGTTTAGTAATAGAAAAGGTAACAAATTTAGTTTTGTCCACATTCAAAGATAATTTTTTCTCGCAGAGCAGATTAAATACCCCCCTTATTCCTTGAGTTGCAATTTGAAAGGTTTCGGCCCAATTAGGGGCCCTAAAAAGAAGTATCGTATCATCGGCGAATGAAATCACTCTCCCGTTCGTATCAAGGCTACATAAACAATTTACGTAAATCAAGAAGAGACATGGCCCAATCACAGTGCCCTGAGGAATACCCATGGTTACGGTTTTTTGATCACTCAGACAGTTATTGATCTTTACACACTGCTGCCGTTTCTCCAAGTAACTCCCGAACCACCGAGTTGGAAGGTCCCCGATTCCCATTCGTCGCATTTGATCAATTAATTTTGTGTGACAAACTGTGTCAAATGCTTTCGCAAGATCTAGAAAAACTGCGAGGGGCTTTTCACCTTTGTCCAAAATATCAGACAGCTCCTCAGTTAAGCTTGCGATAGCATCTGCTGTGCTTCGACCATTCGAAACCAAATTGATTATTTGATAAAAGGTTGTTATTTTCTAAGAAAGTTAATAGCTGTTTTTTACATATTTTTTCAAATACTTTAGCAACGTTTGAAATCAGGCTAATTGGCCTGTAGTTTGTAATTTTTGTTTTTTCTGAAGATTTATAGATAGGCCTTACGATGGATTTTTTTAAAATACAAGGAAAAACGCCTGATTTAAAACTCTTGTTAATCAAAAATGTCAAAGGAGGTGCAATGAATTTAGAAATTGACTTCATTTCGTCTACCTTGATACCATCCCAACCCGGTCCTGAGCCTCCCCTTAAACTCTGGATACTAGAAAGAACTTGCTCCTCAGTTACACTTTGAAACTCAAAGGATGCGAAGGGAACGTTACACAGTTCCTCAATATCATCAGTCACTGTAGGAATTCCACTGGACATTTCTTCCCCAATAGAAATAAAAAAGTCGTTAAAAGCATTTGCACACTTTAAACTATCACTATTTGTGTCAGTAAGCTGACCGTCAATTTCTACCAAATGTATTTGTTCTGTACGATCTTTCTTGTCAATCACTTCATTTAAAACTCTCCACAGCTTCCTGTTATCGTTTTCTACCGACTCAATTTTTTGTTTGAAATACATTTCTTTAGCCGTTCGGAGTAAATTAGTTAATGTGTTCCTATATTTTTTAAAGTATCTTAGTAAGTAACTATTAAAAGGTTGCTTTTTTAATTTTTGAAACAAATATTCTTTTTTCCTAACTGAAACTACTAAACCAGTAGTTATCCAGGGCTTTACTTTACTTAGTTTTGCACGATTTTTTAACACGATTGTTTTTGAGGCGTTATTTAAGGTGTAGTTATTGTTGACATGAAATGAAAGTTGCCTGATTGACATGGATGGACATGATGGAATGGACTGTTGAAGATGGATGGAAAATATGGTCAATACATGACTTTTTACCACCCAACACGGACCTTGTAACAGTATTTATATAGGAGCAAAATCTTTTACTAAGTAATAAATTTAAATAATTTTCCGCATATGATGTTAACTTATTATCAATTATATCTACGTTCATATCTCCGATTAACAGAGAATAATTTGTATCTACATTGACAGCGGATAATAAAGTTTCTAGACTGTTGACAAATAAATTACCATCTCCACTAGGTGATCTATAAACTCCTATTATAGTCCAACTCTTTTTATTTAAAGTTACTCTAACAACTAAACAAGAAGCTCCTTCCAAGTCAAACTCTTTTACTTCAATATTATAACCCTTTTTTGAGACATATACTACTATACCCCCGTTTTTATTTACACTTTTAGTAGAAAAAAAAGAATGAAAATTTGACAACTCAAATCCTTTTCTAGAAATACCTCCATGTGCTGATTCAGAAAAAACTATAACATCTACCGAATCTAAAATATTATTAAACTCTAGACAAAATTGATCAAAGTTTTTATTTATACTTCTAATATTTACATGCAAAAAGGTTACACCAACGTTATTATTTAATATTGAGCTACATTCATCAATATCTGAACAAATTACGGTTTCTATTTCATTAAAATTATCTAACTGATCAGTAACAATATCCATGCAAAACAATAAATAGTCACTTTACCTACTAGAATGTTCATCGGTTTTGGGTGTGAGCTTGCTGTCGTGGAGATGAACCTGGGTCTGTGGGAAAGTACTTCTCGATGTCACCTTGTCCTCGGATCTGAACGGCCTGTGAGTCCTGGTTCCTGCGAGCGAAGATGTTTCCTTCCCGTATCCAGATGTACTGGAAGCCGCAGGCCTTGGCTCTCGTCTTGGTCTCCAGAAAAATCCTCTTCAGCGCCGGCACCAATTGCTCGTTGACGTAAACCCTGTTGTTCGGGAAACTTCCATGGATGTCTCGTGCAGTAAGATCCTTCTTCTTCCGCATCTCTTGTAGCCAGTGGCGGGAGGTGAGCCTGCTGCCGAGCTGACACACAATCGGAAAAGGCTTCCTACCCGAGAATGTTTTTACTCGATGCGCCACTTGGATATCACCAGCCTGAGGATTTATACCACAACTTTGGGCAAGGTGGCTAATGATCATTTCACAGTCCTCATTTTTAGTCTCAGGTACACCGTTTATTTCAATGTTTTGGAGCCGAGATCTTTGTTCAAGATGAAGCACTCTACCGTCCAATTCACAAACCTTACTCTTCAATTCCACATTTTCCTCCTCCAGTTTAGCATTCTTTGAGGTAAGATCCTTTACGGTTTTAGACAGTTTATCCATAGTATTTTTGAAACCATCAATTAAGTCAGAAAAAGTCTTCATAGAAGTAGTAAACTCACCAAATTGCTTTTCTATTTTTGTCATAGAGCTGGTAACAACTTGCATTTCACTAAACAGTTTACCTTCACCCTCTTTTTCTTTCTTCTTGCAGTTGTCACACGTCCATGTAGACTTTCTTGCCGCATTCATCTTGGTTATAGATTCCGCACTTTTCATACCGGCACATTTTGAATGAAAACTGAAGCTGCATTGAGAGCAGTTGATGCAGTCCTTGCTGTCCGGGAAGTCCAAGTCACATACACAACACACCGGCATAGTAAAATTAACCGAAGATTTAGTCAGCTAATGAGTACGAATTTCAGTGTAGCAGCGTGCAGGCACACAAACATGCAGAGACGTGCGTTCGAGGAGATAACCACACGTCCTATCGCTTCGAGCTCTAGACTCATACAAAATATCTGTTGAGAGTTGTGTATGGGGACAGGTTGAAGCGACGCGTGTCGCGTGAATCCCATGCATTCTTATGGAGCGCGGTACGAAATCATAGCCTGCTCTAGTAACGTCACCTGGGTGGAGGGAATGAGTGGACCGCGGTTCGTTCAGTTTGCCGATTTATTTTCGCGATATATTCCAAATGCTGCAGGAAACCTATCAGGAAAGCGGCGCGGAAGTTATAGAGCGCCACTGATTCTGGATACAAATTTCATATTTATTTATACTTAAACGGCAAACGCCAATTTACAGTTCACTCGCTTAACATATAGTACGGCTAAAAATATAAGTGTAACAACAGTAGTAATAAAGTATACAGTGAAATCTAATAATTTGCCATATTAAATTGACAGTGAAAAATAATTTAACAATAGTACAAGTTGTGCATAAATGCTTAGAAAATAAATCGATAACATAGTATAACTCATAATAAAATTATTTTTAAAAAATGCTGGATATATACCAGCGTTATTAAGTTAAATGCGGGGTGGGAACGCTAAGAGAAGACAAAAACCTCTCATACCACATTACATCAAGAGCAAGTTGACAACAATCCCTCACACCTGGGTGTCATGTTGACGACCTGCCCTGGATGCCCTCTGCAGGGACGCCTACCCTATACCGCGGACCGAGAAGAATGAATGGCGATGGAAAAAAAACACGGTGGAGAATTGTTTCATGGAAATGAATATCAACGAAAATGTGGTATGTCAAAATGCCGAAGGAAATGAAAGGAAATGAGAATATTTTTAACGGTAAGCAACCGAGGCCGAAGGCCAACATGTAAAAACTGAGAAGAATTGTTTTACAATAAGCTGGGGCCTACACAAATTAAAATCATTGAACGTAGCTAAATTTTTAAATAACGTCCACTCCAATAATAGTTTTTGTTGGAGTTGTTGGGATTTAAAAAAAATTAGTTATATTTTCCAATAAAGGTACTTGAAAATATGGTTTAAAAAACCGAGGGAAATGAAAAGTAATGAGAATATTTTCAACGTCTAAAAAGCCGAGGCCGAAGGCCGAGACATGTAAAAACGGCGGAGTAATGTTTCAAAAAACTCCACACCGAGGAAAATTAATACCAATAAACATATGTTATATAAAAAACCGAAATAAATGAAAATGTATCAGAATTTTAACGTCAAACAGCTGAGGCAGAAGGCCTCGGTGTGAACAAATTAGAATTGTACCGGAATAACGCATCACAAACGACGAACCGGAAACCTAACCTTACATCTAACAATATACAAATAAATTACCTTAGAAACTCAACCATTAGAAATGCTTCTTTTATTATTGGAACCGCTTAAATTAAAACCAACATACATGTTACAACTCATATTGGATACTCAAACTAAAATATAATATTCTTATGCCAATGGGTTGTGTGCAAATCACAAAATATACAGATTGACAATACAATATATTTATGTAAATAATAAATACATAAATATATTAATCAACCCGCTAATGTTAGATAATGTTAACATAAAATTAAACCATACAAACTCCTTACGTACTACTTTTAAACCCCTTGTCCACTACAATAATATACACACAAATACATATACAAATACACACGCATACACACACAAATACACCCATGAGTACATATAAAACATGAATATCTTAGCAACTGATTGGAGGCCTCCAAACTAAAAAGCTATCCCAAAAAACTCCACCCGTTGTCAAGGGTCTAGCCGCTAGCGTACAACCTTACACTACATTACAGTAAACACTAAAACCTATTCTAATAGGTGCCTATCCTGAAAACACAAAGATAACTCCTATGTAAGGTAAAGTTTCCCAATTCCACTGACCTTAACTCTAACTATATACTGGTACTGGTAGCTAAGCCCTTGGTAAGGACAAGCATAGGCAAACCAGAAAAAACTATAAGAACATTTATCAGGTTTCCTATACAGTTCGAGTTCATGCCATCTACTAGCTAAAATCCAAATGTAAACTCTATGTAAAACGTTACTGATTGAAAACCTTGTAAATTCAACACCGAGTTTGAAATTATCAAAATTCAAAATAAATTTAAGCCATGTTACAAATCAATATGTGGTATCTGTAAAATGGTTTCTGAAACGTATAAAAGTTCTTTTAAACTACAGTATAATCAGATCTTCGGTTCACACCTCGTCAAAACATCAAAACATCTTTAGCTTGAAATATTTCGGTCGACCGAAATATCAAGCTAGTATTAATGATGTTTGGACGCGTAGGAAACCGGAAGAACAAATTATAGTTGTGTCACCGGCCACGAAAGCCGAGTTAAGTTTTTTAAAACGCATTGTAGTTTGTCATGTGTTCTGTAAACACTGTCCAAAATATTAAATTGGACAAACCTTTTGAGGTC